>JBAJHX010000031.1:18781990-18800670 GCA_037176925.1 Amniataba percoides | reverse complement strand
GAATTATTACAGTGTGTAAGTGTGATTGTTAGTATTAGATTAGATAACTAGATGCTGTAAACTTTAAATTCAATCCCTTATTTTTCATGTTTAGACGCTTTACATCAGCAATGTCTATAAAAAACAGACATTAAAACAAAAGGTGTCAGTGTCTGCGAATGAAAAACTTCCAGCCTTTATATTCAACATGTCAACTAAGAAAACTGTCTCCTTCATTTAAATGAAGTTCAGATTCATCTGAGAGGCGTTCACCTTCCTCTTTAGTCCTGCTGGTTATTAGGTCGTCTGAGAGGGAAATGTCTCATCATTATTCATCACTCAACAACGTTTTACATGCTGATGAGGGTGATGGATGTTCACGCTCCTGATCAGAGGCAGAGAGGCTGTTTGGATCGACTGTGGGAGCTCCTGGGATTTGACCCCCCAACATTTGCATGTTAATGTGTCGCAGACGCAGCAAAGCAGCAAAACACACACGAGTGGTCTCGTTAGAGTACGAAGGATAAAGGTGGATTCAAATCAAAGCTTACGAACGAAAGAGGGTACGAGCTGTCAACTTGGTCTTTTAAATTCTCAAGTTATAATTCAGGATATAAATGCGATTCTCCGCAAAAAAAAAAAAAAGCCAAAAATATGCAACAAGCCCATTCAAGTAACATTTAATCACATTCAAATCCAATACAAGCTCTTTGTTTTTCTCATTTCTTTATCATTTCTTTTCAATTTTCCATCAACATTTGATGCAAAATGCTGTGCCAGTTTGTTCTTATTATCACTTTTGCATTTATTACACTGTTTTCCATTTCCACGTGTGACATGCAGCTTTTAAAGGTTTTTTCAGAACTAAAAAAACAAAAACGTTGTTTGTATCGTTGTTTTGAGAGTTCAAGTGCCTTTAAGGATAAAAGTTAACTGGACTGCAAACGGACACATGCCAAAAGTGCACATTTAAAAATATTTAAGCTTTATGTACATTTTACCAGGTTAAGAATATTCTCATGAATCTTCCTTGTTTGGATGTTGGTGATTTTATTTGATGTCTAAAACAGAAGCGAGGCGTGGCGATGACGAGAGGCGACGTAAAAACACGGCGAAGCATCAGCTGAGAGGAAAATGGGAAAATGAACAGAAACCCCAGGAGCTCAACCACATGGAGAGAAAAATACAGCAATAAATTAAAGACAAAATAGTCCCGTCCACTCTTTTCTGTCTGTCTGTCTGTGGTTTTCCTCAGAATCTGAGTCCACAGAGTTAAACGCCCCCCTGCTGGCCTGGGAGCTGCAGTGTTTTCAGAAATGTGCTGATGTTCAGGTCGTGCTATTGGCCCGTCGGCCTCGCTGCTCTCTGCTGCTCCAACATGGACCTGAGCGCAGGAGACATCATGACGGGGGACATCGCCGGGGTGAAAGGTCGCAGTGGGTACTGTGCATTTTTACCAGGGACGTAAACACACTGGAAGTATCTCTGGCCTGCGAGGAGAGACGGAGGTAATTTCAAGTTAAATTTAAATATGCAGGGGACGAAGTTTGATTAAACTGATGGTGAAGAGTCCAAACTGAGCTCAGACTTTGAAAATCTTTTAATATGGATTATAATTGGGTCAATTTTTCACCCTAAACTAACCTGACTGAGTCTTAAATGAGCTGAAAACACCAAACTAAGATAATCATTATTTAACCAAACATCCCAAAATAGATTTAAAACCATCTTTTCAAGCGGATCCATCAAAGACATCTGAGCACTTTTCATCTTTTCTTTGTATTATCAGAAAGTCACAGGCGCTCATTAGAGAATAAAAACACGTCGGATTAAATTTCTGCAGCTTGTACCTGGTTTCTTCTTTTCGTTTTCTTCAGTCTGGGATTCATCTGCAAGACGGAGGATAAAATGCTTTAATATATTTTTTTATATGTTTCTTAGTTTGTGTGTGTGAGAGAGAAAGAAAGTAAAAGATGAGTCTTCATGCGTGTAAGTAAAGAAAGGAGAAGTTTCGTTCAAACAACACGCCGTGATGTTTTTATTCTTGTTTCCCGTCAAAGTCCAGCTGAAATTACAATTAATTTTTGGTGGAAGTCCTCTTTAAAATCATTTTGTGACTTTCTTGCTTTTTTTTTCAGCAGTGATAGTGTCCTTTATTTTAATTTTTACTCACAGGAGCAGAAATATTTCAGCTTACTGATGGTTCAGTGGCATTTATATCAGTATTTGTTTGCTGTGTGACGCTCACAGACGCTGACAGACCAGCTTGCAGTTGTTAATCAATGTCACACAGTTTATCACAACCATTTTAATCAAAGTTATCATCAATAATTTACATTTTTTTGAGTCAAATTCCAATTTCAGTTTGACTTTAAGGAGAAATCAAAGGAAATCTTTCAGATAATCTGTTTTCTCTAAACTAGAACTGAAAGGTCGAAGTGGAGAAACAAGTGTCGTCCTTCGAGAAACGTGTGGTTGGTTTCGTCAGGACTTTTATCACACATTAAAAAGATTTGAATATTGTTTGGTGGTGTCCATAAAGAAGTGAAATGAAGAAAATGAAACACATCTTTACAGCAGCAAAGTGAAGAAGAGAAATCAAAGTTTAGATCAAACTTTGAGCGATCAGCTGATTTTAGGAAATGTGGAGTCAGTCGGGATGTGGAGTGTCGACGCTTCACCGGATGACTCGGTACGAACAGAAACAGTAAAGCAGGTCAGAGTTCGCAGATTTAATCAATCCTGCTGAGTATCGTCGTTGCCAGATTATTCAAACGCTGTCGTCTCTTCCTGTGACTCGAGGCGGCTCGAAAGGCCTCGATCAGCTCATCTCATTAAATCTAATTATGCTCCTGATGTCATAAACGTGACGAACGTCTACTCGTATCGAGTCGTCCGGCGGACAGATGGTGGAAATGAGCTGAATACCTTACGCTTTACAGGAAGCTCGTTTTCCATCCTCTAAGAACAACAAGCACATGACAGAAATCACCACCGCAAACCAGCATCACTTTATGTCTGTGCCGAATCTCAATCGACCAGAAGATTAAAGAGTTTTAGCCTTTAAATCTGATGTATTATCAAGAAGGTTTCTCAGTTCTGTGGACTGGCAGGAATAATATCACCAACCAATATTACACACACAGCTGATTTGCATCGTTCTTATGAGTATGTGGAGTTTTTAAGGCTTTGCATCAGTAAGTGTGTCAAACCTTTTGGACAAATATAACTGATGTTTATGTTTTTTTTCAACAACTTTACAGATAAAGTGTGTTAAATTACAGGGGTCAAAATTTGTGGAGGTGCACATGAACACTGTTTTAGTATTTGTCATTTTAAAATCACTTGGTTTTCTCTGTGAGATCAACACTACACGCAGCATCTAAAACTAAACGTCACTGTGAAACATGTCATTGCATAGCTGCTGGTAAGTGTCGTTCATTAGAGACAGCAGCTGTCTTTCTTTATTGTGTCTGCACAGACTCATTATCCTCCTGCTGCCAATCTACCTGCACACCTGAAAACCATCCACCAATCAAGCCTCTGCAGTACTTAAACCCCAACTCTTCACCTCCCCCTCCCCCTGATCACTTCACCTCCACACACACACAAACACACACACTTGGGCCAAACTAATGTGGGAAAATTTGTGTTTGTCTGTCCAGCTCCTCCTGTCAACCCTGCAAACTTCTACTTAATTTATTCTCCTTTTTAATCAGCCTTCTTTCTTCCCTGTCTGTCTGCTTTTGAGTCATGCTCGATATCAAACCACAGATGAGACCTGGAGCATGTCGCTTCAGACAAACAGGCAATCAGAGTTTTTACTCTCTGAAAAGAGAAAGGAAAGTTCTCAAAGACATCAAATACAATCAAATACAGAGGGGCTCATGTGCAAAACAGATTTTCAAATATTTTCTCAATTTGTGGGAGGTTTTGTGCAGGGAGAAAGTGTGAAAATGCATTCATCTGTTTTTACATTTTTAACTCTGCTACAGGCAGTTTAAGGAGCAGGTGACTCGAACAGGTGACATTAATTTACCAATCAACAGAACTGATGCAGCTGCTTTTTAATGAAACATGTTTTCTGCATGAAAGCAACAAAAATCCACCATCGAACTCTCACATTGATGCAAAATGACACAGAGTCCAAAGACGTGTTAAGAGCCGTTAAAGCCGACTTTGTTATTTGCACTGGAGATAAACACCCCTGATGTTTCATACTCACTAGCTTTTGATGGCTGTTTCTCTTTATCTAAAATGTGAGGGGAAGAAAGAAACTGATAAGTGCCGGACGTAAACACATTAGATCCACTTTGTGTCGCTGAATTCATACCTTGAGTCTCTTTGGCAGATTTCTTTTCAGCCTTCTCGGCTTTGCCTGCGAGAGGAGAGACAGCCCTATTACAGCCTGCCAAATAACTCTCAGTAATTGTGGTGTACATTTAATATTCTTGCGATATTATTCCCCTCTCGGTGTAATTCAGCTTGACACGTCGCTAATTAGGACTTCATCATGCAGAAAACTGCCCTTTTTTAATCTCATAATCTGCGACCATGTTTCCAAGAGGTGTGATTTGTCCTGAGAGACGTCGGCAGGCGAAACATTAAGTAGAGAATAAAAGAAATAAGAAATCGTCCCTTCAACTGTTTGACTTGTACTTATGTGACATTAATTCGTCTGTTCGGTTTCCTCTTAAAGAAGCCTTTGCTGCATTTCAATATCACGTTGAAATAAAAACTTCTGGAGCATCTTGGTGGTGAAAAGACCAAACGTCCTTTGTTTGAATCCAACAGGGACTCTTGTTGCACTTCAGCCCACATTTCCTGTTTGCCTCTCAACCTTTCAAATAACACTTTTTATCTGCAGCACACACACACATATATTAAAATATCCACTTACTTTTTTTATCCGCCAATAATTTTGATCTTGACTTGACTGAAAATGAAAAAACATAATAAATGAACAACTTCAGGTTTTAAAGTCCGGCTCAGCTCCACATGTTGGTGAAACTCTGAATGTTTGAGGTGAAAAATGTGAGCTCCACGTTGGAGGAAGTGAAGTGAAAGCGGCGCTCTGACGGGTCACCTGGTTCAGGTTTGGCAGGTTTCTCGTCCTTCGCCTGAGCAGTGACGTTCGCTCTCTTCACAGCGTCCAGTCTCGACCTCACTCTGAGCGGCTGAGCTTCATCTGCATCTGTTCAAGACCAAACTAAACTTATATCATCTGACCCAAGATCTGATTTAGACTCTGCATAATCAGAAATGATGATTCAAGACACAAATTGCACTAAATTTGGGAGATTGAAGATCAAATCTGAACCCTCCGAGTGCAGAAGTGTCTTCAGACTTTTACCTTTCTTGGCTGTAGACGACTTGGCTTTGCTTTTGGCAGGTGATGCTTCTGAGAGGAGCAAAAACAATGACTTTCCCATCATGTTTGACGTCAGTAACATGAATGATGGCTGACTTTATGCAGATGACATGAGTGTGTGTAGTTACCTGTCTTCTCAGAGGCTGATTTCCTCTTCTGTCGTGCAGCTGCTGGCTCTAACAAAATGAGGAAAGAGTCACGAATATTGTCCCGAGACACTGTTTTTATTCAAATATGAGCAGCTCTTTGGAGGTGAATTTTCTAAATTTAATTTTGTATTCAATCTCCAACGGCCTCCACCTTTTTACCTTTCTTAGCAGCTGCAGAAGTTTTGGTTTTCTCTTTTGCAACTGGCTCTGTAAAAACAAGTTAAAAGACATAAAACAAATTAATGCAATCCTTATAGGGAGCTTGTTTGCTCTTATTTCATTTTGTTCAGTAAAGAAGAAACTTCTTGTTCTGCCAAAGTGTTTATTACCTTTCTTGGCCACTGCAGGAGTTTTGGTTTTCTCTTTTTTTGCTGCTGGCTCTGTAACAAAACACATTGAATAAGCACAATACACCATTCGTCGAATTAAAATGAGCCTTCCTTAAGATATCCATACTTCGAAAGTTTATTCACCTTTCTTTGTTTTGGTTTTGTCTTTCGAATCAGCAGCATCTAGAATTGACAAACACGCTAAATGATGTTATTCGTGTCTTGTGTGTAATTCTGTGCGTATATTTACAGCAAAGCGCAGCTCAAATTGCCGTCTGTGTGATTTGTAACAACATTCGAGTGTTCGCCACTGAAAACAGCAAATTACTGAGCGGTAAACATAAATTACCTTTCTTTGTTTTCTCTTTGCCCGCTGCCGGCTCTGAGGGGATAATTGGAGCGAAATGGCCGAGCAGAGTTAATTTTCCGTGATGAATGAATTCATACAGCACATTGTGTCGTCGTGCATCACTGTTAAACGCTGCAGTGGAAATATTCCACTTTACTGAACGTGTAGGAACATAAAGTACCTTTTTCTGAATCAGCAGCCTTGGTTTTCTTCTTCGCAGCTGGGAAATGGAAATATAAATGATTATTTGCTGTGCATGTTTGTATTTATGAATTTAAGAGGCTGAATGTGTTTGAGTTATTGAACCTTTCTGGACGGACGCAGCCTTCAATTCTTCCTCCACGGTCTCCGGTTCTTTAAGAAAGAGGAGTTCAAGTCAATAATTTGAAGGTTTTCTTGGTCATGTTTTTCTTCAAAAGCAAATATTTCATTAAATACTTAAATAGCAGCATTTGAAAGTCCAATTTGTGCACCACACCACAAATATTCAGGCTGATATGTCATCAGGAAACCAAATGAACAGAGAGGATTAATGATGCAAAGTTTTCCTCTGAAATAAGTGCTGAGTAAAAATACATCAGCACCAACCTATTATTAAACTGAGATGAACCATTTTAAAAGAAGTTACAATAAGAGAAAATAACAATAAATACTGGTTAACTCAACTGGAAAGTGATAAATAATGAGTGCTTAACTAATGATAACTTACTTATATTAACTCAGAAACTACTTTAGTCAAAGTCTCACACTTTCTGGAGGTTCGTTCTGACTCTGTGCTGCGTAGAAAGGCGACGTTTCTCATTTTGCTTTATGTCGGTGTTCGACATTATGCTTATCTGTAAAGCATGACCGGGTTTCGTCCAGCTCCAAGTCATCTGTAAATCTGGTTTATCGTCTCTGTTTATCATCTGTGCACAGCTCTGCAGCTTTAAAATCTGATAAAGCTTTGCAGCCGGCACCTCAAGAAATCCCATCTTTGAATGTCAAACCTGAAATTATGAAGGTTTTAAAGACTTTTAAATATCTCAGAGCAACATAAGGTTCTGCAAACGAGCCAGATTTCTCACAGACAGTGTGTGTGAGATAAAATCTGGATCTGAAAAGGTTTGAATCTGCAGATGCAGTTTTGTGTCATGAATGAAGAAACGATTCAGATGATCCACTCACTCTTCTCGTCCTCGTCTACAGCCGGCCGGTCTGCAGCAGCTGGACTCGGGACCTCCGGCTCAGCAGGAGCCTCCTGTTTCGTGGCCTCTGGTTGGGCCGGTTCAGCCGGCGGTGTCGGCTCCGGTTGTGGCTGCACGGCCGGCGGCGGTGGCGGCTGGTAGGGTTGATACTGAGCGTAGAGCGGATGCATGGGCGGAGGCTGCTGGTAAAACGGTGGAGGAGCTCCGGGCTGGACGGGGTGGGCGGTCAGGACAGGAGCAGATGGAGCTGAAAGAGGAGCGGAAACATGGAAAAATATCTGATCACTGGTGAAAATATATTAAAGAGTAAATCTGATACGGCGGCAGCATCAGTACCTGACACGGTGGGGGGAGGGTACGGGTTGTCTGTGACGATGTGATGAACTAGAAGACGAGTTCATTTGACATTTTGAGGGAAAGACAAAAGAAAGATCAGCAGGACATCATCTCCAGAAATCTGATATTTATTCCCCCCCATGTGATAACTTTTCACCTTCACTTACCGTACCAGCCGGGGGGAGACGGGCAGTAAACGGGTGCAGGTCTGCAAGGACCAACTGCAGCAGACCGAAGGAAATAAATGTTTGTATTGTCCAAAATAACATCACGATTTTTAATTAGTTCATAATGCAGGTGTTCCTCCAGGTTACTACATGAAAATAATGCAAAAATAAATAAATGTTGTACCTTCTTGTCCAGATTCTGAGAAGTCTTCTTGTTTTTTGGTCTCTGTTTCTGTCAAAGAAAAACATGAATATTCAAGATTACAGATGTGATTTCAGCTGATTTGACATTGTTCAGCTTCACATTGGCAGTATAATACTTTTGCTTCTTCTCATCACAGATTCAGAGTTAAAGTTAAAACATTTAATGACTTACCTGCTTTGGAGGTCTTGGTCTTTTCCAGTTTCTTGACTTTTTCTTGGGATTTAAAAGAGAAAACATGGCGTTGATAATAACATGCTGTTTCTCTTTGTTTTGAATTGTTCAAAAATCAAAGTATAAAGACAATAAATAAGTTTTAGTGTGCTGTTTTTTCCCTGTTTTTCATCTTGTAGTTGAGCTAAACTAACTGGCCTTATATTCAATCTGCAGACATGTGAATGAGCATTTTTCTAATCTCCATTATCGCTCCTCGGTACCTCTGAGTATCGCAGGACTTCTCCGGATCCTCCTGACTCTCGGAGCCATGCCGAGACCTGCTATTCTGGGCAGAGCTGCAAAATAATTCAATTTATTACACCACAATAAAAAAATAAGGATTCATCCCTACATTTAGTTTAAAATGTTATGTGACAGGTGTTACCTTTCTTTTTTGGTTTTTCGTCTGTCTTCACAGCTTCATGCTCTTGAAAAGAAGAAATAAAGAAATAAAAGTGAAGAGACATCACTTACTTCACAATGATCCATTAAAGTTATCTCGAGCTTTATGTTAAAGTCACACAAAAAGATTAACTCGACTGCTCCATCCATCACTGTTTGGTTGTAGCTCAGAAAAAAACTTCGATTTAAACACCAGCTTCTGCATGATAGACTCTTTGGAGACTTTTTTGTTGTGTTTGGACTCTGATGGGACTCCCTTTAATTAAAAAGTGCTTTCTTGGTACCTTTTTTCCTTCTCACAGCTCCAACCCTCCTCGGAGCGTCTGAAAACACAAACCAGGTCACAGACTTGGTCTCTTAAATCACTTTACTACAGTTTCATTTTTCAGTCTACTCAACATTATTTAATACCCTTTAAAGTCTTTCCAATGAAAATGAGTTAAAATAAAGATTTAATCCTGTAAATTTAAAATCGCAGGAGTATCACAAACCTTTTTTCTCTGCAGTCTTGGTGTCGGACTCTTTGGCCTTTGCAGAGTTCATGCAGGGACACACTGAAAGCACAAAGATGAAATTACAGCGAAGCCAAACGTCTGTATAATATTCATCATTTCAGTGATTTCCTCTCACCGGTGGGCTCAGTCGGCGGCGCCTTTTCCTCGGGTTCGGGCACAGGTTTGATCACGTCCACCGTCGCCTTCCCCTCCTCATCATCGTCTTCGTCGTAGTCCTCTTTTTTGTCCTCAGGCTCGTCCACAGTTCTCTTTAGTTCAGCTGTCGGCTCGTCTTCATCTCCTTCATCCTCCTCGTCGAGAACTGAGGCAAAAAGTGTTTCTGAATTCATTTGTAAAGTGACTGATGCTTATAAAAGTATGAAAGAGCAGCAGTCAAGGTTTTTCTGCTTTAACTGGAAGAAAGAAACTTCAAAAGTCTTTGCGCTCATTTTCTCACTTGACACAAATGTGTGTTTAACAGCCTTTCAGCTTTATTTTCATACTGCACAGTCAAATAATCTAAAATATGTGTTAAGTGCTAAAGTCAGTACAATAAAATAATTAAAATGCAATCTTTTTCACAAAAATAAAAGTTTTAACTCCCCAAAATCAAAATAGACATGCAGAATGAAGTTTACTTGGTTGAATCATTCTGTTTTTTATTTTAACATATTTGTGTCTTTGCACCAATTCCAGCAGTGTGGATTTTATTTTATTTTTCTATAAGCTGTGTTGGCAGGTTGAAGCTGCAGAACAACTTTGGTATTTGATTTGCTTTGTGTAGAAAAGCTACTTTTCCCCACAGTTTCACAGAGTATAAAACAATGACAGTAGTATTAACCATCTGTAATTATCATCGATCATATTTCCTTTAAATTGATCTATTCACCTTTTTTTATTTCTGCTAAAATGACGACAGTTTATAAGAGAAGCGGTTTAATGTTGTTTCTCAGTGTGTAAAATAAGAGTCTCACCTGAGTCAGCCTCCTCAGTCTGCTCTTCATCAGCAGCCTGTCTGACGTCATCTTCATCCTCGTCTTCGTCAGTGTCTTCCTCAGCCTTTACTGCCTCCTCCTGGACAGTGAACGCTGCTGCAGTGGCAGCTACAAACAGAGAGAGACAAACAGTACAGGACAATTACACACAAGTAAAGTGTGATTTCTTTTATGTGTATTTGGATATGCAGGGAAACATTTTGGGATGGGAAAGTTACGAGGATGAGATAACTAATAAGAATGAGAAGGCTTAATTGCAAAACAAATAATTATTCTGATAAAACAAACAAAATCTGAATACAAACATTTAATCATTTGCACCACATGCGGACGTGACCTTGTTTACTTTTACCAACCTTAAATTTTGACACAATATAAAGACAGATAGTTAAATATTAGTTAATAAAATAAGTTTAAAAATTGTTTGTCTTTATATGGAATAAAAAATAAATATAAGGAAGGAATAAGATACTTCTAAGAAGAAACTTTAAAATTAAACATCTTTTAGCCCATGCCTCTGAGAAAGTGAGACTGTTCACCCCTCCTCTTTGTCCTTCTTCATAACTTTGTTTTCGGTTTGCTGATTATTTGTTCATAATTAACTTTTATGCCTTTAATGTATCGAGACATTTGCTATTTTGCTTTTATTTCGAAGGTGTGGCAGGTTGGGGTGGAATAGAAGAAGATACAAAGTCTGAAAAGTTTGGACATTTGAGATTTAAAATGATAATTAAACGGCCCATAAATAAAATTTAATTTGTCAGCCAATCAGAAACAAGCATTTTTTGGAATACGGTAACTCATAAACAAAATAATTAATGTTGGTCTGTACCTGCTAACAAGACGTCATCTTCATCATCGTCATCTTCATCATCGTCATCTTCATCATCGTCATCTTCCTTTTCTTCACCGTCTTCATCGTCATCCTCTGCAGCTAATGATGGCGACACAATCTCATCTTCATCTTCAACGAGTGTTTCTGCGATTTCTTTGTCATCTTCATCATCGAAGGTGAACTCAAATGAGCTGGTGTCGAAATCTTCGTCGTCTTTATCGTCATCATCGTCGTCAGTTGTGTCGTAGGTGATGTCATCACTTAACACGGTTTCTCCAACAGATTCTTCGTCTGTTCTTAGAGAGAAGTCTTCGTCCTCGTCTTCATCACCCAAGACGCCGCTGTCCGTACTCTCGAAGGGAGGAAAGTCCTCCTCCTCTTTATCTTCATCATCGTCATGGATGTCTTCTTCAATGACATCATCAGGTTTATCATCTTCATCATCATCAAGGTCAATGTGGACGTCTTTGTCGAGGTCCAAGTCTTCATCTTTGAAGTCTTTGAGGTCATCTTCATCATCTTCATCATCTGCAAAGTGCTCAGACGAGGCGACGGAGATGTCTTCGGATTGGTCCAGATCATCATCATCATCATCATCATCATCATCATCGTCAGTGTCTTCAGAGACTTTGACGACTTCTTCCAGATCCTCGTCGTCATCTTCGGCGAGAGGTAGAGGAGGAAGCTCTTCGTCTTCAGTGAGTTTATAGTCTTCAACGCCATCATCTTCATCATCCTCGCTATCAGCAGGGAGAGGAGGAAGGTCGAGCTCCAGGTCTTCATCGGAGTCTTCAGCAGCGACGTCATCGCTGTCAGACGTCGTGACACCCTCCGCTAATTTGTCATCTTCATCATCTTCATCGTCCTCGTCCACTTCCTCCTCGCTGGAGAGAAGAGCAGAATCGCTGACGTCTGAGGTGTCAGTGAACGCATCGTCACTGGTCTCATCTTCATCTTCATCCTCGTCTTCGTCGTCTTTTTCATCTACTTCATCAGGAAGCGTTACGTCGTCGACTTTGACGTCAGCGGTCGCGTCGGAGTCAGAATCAGGAGACACGGCCGAATCTTCATCCTCAGAGGTGGAGACAGGCTCAGGAGCATCTTCATCATCCTCATCATCCTCATCATCATCCTCAGCTTCTGCAGCTGCAGCTTCCTCAGCAGGCTCTTCTTCATTATCTTCATCAGCAGCTTCTGCCTCTTCTTCCTCCTCCTCCTCATCAGCCTCTTCCTCTGCTGCTTCCTCTTTCACTTCATCTTCATCACCATCTTCATCAACCTCAGCTGGAGCTGCTTCAGGTTCATCTTCATCATCCTCATCCTCATCCTTATCCTCATCTTGCTCCTCATCAGCAGCTGCTTCCACCTCCTCTTCATCCTCCTCTTCATCCTCCTCCTCCTTATCTGCCTTTATTTCATCTTCCTCTTCATCAGTAGCTGCTTCAGCTCCCTCTTCCTCTCTTGGTCCTTCTTCCTCTTCCCCTTCCTCCTCCTCTTCTTCTTCCTCCTCCTCCTCCTCCTCATCTACAGCTTCTGCTGCCTCCTCTCCTTCCTCCTCTTCCTCCTCCTCCTCCTCATCCACAGCTTCTGCTGCCTCCTCTCCTTCCTCCTCCTCCTCTTCCTCCTCCTCCTCCACTCCTTCATCTTCTTCCTCCTCATCATAATACTCCTCCTCCTCATCATAATACTCCTCTTCATCCTCATAGTAGTCCTCCTCGTCCTCCTCCTCCCCGTCCTCTTCCCCCTCCTCCTCTTCCTCTTCCTCCTCCCCAGCAGCCTCCACTTCGTCTTCCTCTTCTCCCCCCTCCTCTCCCTCCTCCTCTCCCTCCTCCACTACTTCGATTGCCGGTGGTTTCGTCTGCGCGTGCATCCCGACGACTGTGAGAAACACGTTATTCAAATGATCACTAAACGAACATCAATCAAGCATCAAACTTTATCTTTACTGTCAGAGATTTATCTTTATATTTGACTAAACTTTGTGCCCAGATTCTATAAATTAAGTAGAAAAGTACACCAGTCTCACACTAGTTACTACAGTTTATTTAGAAATAAATACAAAGACAGGAGATTTCACTGTTCACTCACAACTGCCCCCCTGTGGTAGGTAAGAACAAATTATTCTGAAGGGGACATTAGCAACTTCACTGTCACATACCAATACAATATAAGTGTAGTAAGTAAAGTAATAATAACATTTGATATCATAAAACATAAATGTGCAACAGTGGAGGAGACAAACTTGATTAAAGTGGAAAGAAAGTAAAGTTGCAAACCATAAAAGTGCATGAAAGACCTGAAATTTGAATGCTAAATGTTAAAATGCTTCAAAGAGCTGAGGGGAAACTGGTGATAACTTTGCAGGTTTGATAAGAACGAACCAAATAAAGGTACAAACCTTTACTTCGGGACGGTAGAAACTCTCCTGCAACACAGAAAGAGAAATGGAAATCAGCAACAACAAAGCAAAACTGCAGATTTAACTCGATCAGGCTGTTTGGATGCACATTTAGTCTGTTTTAGTAGAAGTTTAATAGCTCAGAGGAAGCAGTTATCAGAAGTCAGCGAGAAAAAGCTTCGTATGAGAAAAGTTACGAGGGCAGCAGGATCAGAAACAACACAAACCTTCTAATCATTACAACTGTAGTGATTTACTGACGTTGCCTCCGTTACTTTACTGTTACAAGGGACAGGACTGATTATATCCACGGAGAGTTAATCGACACGCTCAGAGAGGAACAACAACCATAAAATACCTTTTGCTTTCTTAATCTTCACCTCCACTTCCTTCTCCTTCTCCTCCTCATCCTCCTCCTCCTCCAACCATCTTGAATCTTTGAGATTGTTCACACATCAAGTCAGCTTGAAACTATCAAAACAATCTGGCAAAGATCCACGAATGTCTTCTCAAAGTCCCTCAGCTGATAATATTATTTGTCTCTGTGAGCTTTTAATGAAAGAACAGTCACTGAGGTGTGTTCATGAGGCAGGAGATACCATCATTTTCCATCCATTGATTTTAATTGATTGGAAAATGTTGGCCATCTTTTCAAAACAAAGATTTTGCCTTATAAAGTAAAGAGAGAGCAGATTGCAGTACGTGTGCAGTTCAGTGTGATGAGTCAGATAAAAGGCTTTATTAGCTGCTTTTTATGGGGTTTTATCCAATCATACACATCTTGTAGAAAAACTTTAATGTAACAAATATAAGTCTGGATTTAGATTTTTCTTAAAGAGGACGTGTTGATAAAAGATAAAAAGAATATAAAGAACGGCACACGTGATGCAGCGCAGCATGAACAAGACATTCAGAGCGAAAAGAGCTGCAGGCTGTTTATCTGAGTGCTCATTGCAACAGGAAATAAAGTTAAAAAGTGCATCAATACAAACCTTTTTTTCGTACTGCATATAAATTTCCTGCAGAAAAGCAAAGAAAAATTAGTAATTGCACTTTAAAGTGATGACAGAATCCTTTGCTTTGCTGTGATTTGAAGTGTTTGTGTGGAGCGACTGTACCTTCATCTTCTTCAGGAGCGATCAGGTTTGCAGCAAATCTGAATATTACGGCGATCACGTTCGATGACTCCTCCACGGCGTCGTTCACCGCCTTCATGGGGTCTGAGCTGATCTTACTGAGGCCTCCTGGTGGAGCAGGGACACGAAAACAGGCGACACAAACAAACCGGCTGATTTAGTGTCTCGTTTAGTTTGACTGGAGTTATTTTCATCATCAACCACCATCCAATTTCAGGAAGAGTTTCTGAACTCTTACACATTTCCTCAGTGCAGACAAAGCTTTGACTGAGGAAATGTCCCAAAACAAAAACTCAAGAGCAAAAGGTTAAACTGGGGAGGGGCTCAAAACGCTGATATTTCAGGAGTTGATCAATAATCTATTATCACCCACCTTCCAGTTTAACCACTGCGAACGTCTTCAACGGGACGGGTGCAAAAAGCATTTGAAGACTCACATGATCCTCTTTCATCAAGCTTTTATTCGTGGTTGATCATCAGCTTTTAATACTTTTAATACTTTTTAATACAGAATAATGATTTGTTTCTTTTCACATTAAATTTAGACAGCTGGATCGTCTCACAGCGACTGAACATGAACTCTTTGTAAGACAGTTTGATGAAGGAGGAGCAGCGCAAACATTTCTGAATCACTGTTCATTTTAAATCAGGGCACTTAAACTCATCATCTCATCTGATTTGTATGATCTCTGTGTTTAATGTATCGTTTAATCAATGAATAGTTTTGCATGTTCAAAGTTTCCTGAGCCCCGAATGCAAACAGATCTACTTAAAAAGCAAACAGGCCAAATAAACGCTGAAACATATACAAGAAAAAGCAACACAACAGAAAACATACGGCAGTAAAATGCATTTTAAAGAGGCTTCAGATGAGATTGATTCTCAGGGTTTCTTCCAACCACTAAATCAAGCTCATCTGGAGGAGTTTATCAAAAACGTGGAATCAAAATACCGTTTTTTCTTCACACACAATATTGGTGATATAAGATATCACCCCTCTTCTACACACGATCTGGTCTTCTCAGACTAAACTACAAACTACACATGACTTTATTTCATATCTGAGCAGAAACGCTGACTGAAGGCAGAATCAGACAGAAACACAGAAAGCAGCTCTGCAGATCTGACTCGGCCTTTCTAACATCGAGAGCCGACAGTAGCAGTCAATGTTAGAGAATTAGTAGTTTGGATCAGTGAGGAAAAAAAGGAGTTAGTAGCAGATAAGGTGCCTTGCCTCTACGGCCTGATTCCTTTAAAACCTTCCTGACGAGAGGAGGCGGGCGACCTGGTTGGACGAGAAACACAGTGAAAGACGTGAAGCAAGTCGAGGAGGGGGGAGGAGATGACGTTTGATAAAATATATATCTGTGATGATGGTGTCAAAAAGAACAAAAGATAAGTTGATATTTCTTTCAATATCAATCCACATGTTGATTTGTTCTCATGTTCTTTTGTAGATGAACTGATGTGAAAGATATTAAATTAAATGTAATCTGGTGGAAGTTTTTGACTTTCTATGAAACTGTAGTGAGAATTAATGATTTAGGAAATGAAGGAGCAATGAAGGAGGATGATCGTGTTAGCGTTAGAAAATGGAGTAGAAGTGATCACAACAGGAATTACTGAAGTTTGTTTTAATGTTGTGAGAGGAGATGGAAAAAAAAACTTTATTTTCTTAGTCATGTCGATGTTACAGAGAAACACGTGATGAGTAAAATTAGTACTTTTTATATCAGGTTCAGTTTAATATATTAATGTGATGAAAATCACAATAAGATTAAGAAAGGGGAAGATACAGAATGTATTTATAAGACAAATATAAAAGGGAGAAAAAGCAATAGAGAAAGATTTTTGTCTTCCCTTCTCACACTGTTTTGTTGGTGTCAGTTTTTTCCTCTGAGTCATGAAGTCTAATCTTTGCTCTGCCTGGTCAAATAAAATAAACTAATTTGTTGGTTTAAAGTGGTGCATTTCAACTAAATAACATTTTCTCCAACAGAGTCTGACAACAAGAGGAAAGTCTTTCTGCTGCGTCATTATTAGTCATTTATTATATTTATGTCCACTTTTAAAACTGTGCAAGCTCTTTGTAATACAACTAAGTGATTTATAATTTAATAAAGTCCAGTCTTAAGCACTTATGATGCCGTCCTGCACTCACACAGCGTAATTTGCACTTTGCAGTAGAGAGCAGATCCTGTTAAAATCTCTCATCATGTATTTATTCAAGAACAGGTTTCACCATAGGCAGCATGCTGGTTGCATAAATGTCAAACTGCTGCACTTGAGAGGAATATTGAGTTGATTTTGCAGCACCAAAAATGGGTTTGAGCGCCATTAACAGGAGCTGGATTTTTGCTCCAAATTTTCCTGTTTTAGAGCCAACATGGCGGCCATATTGGAGTCTGAGATATTTGACCCTCTGATGCCAGAACAGAGCAAAATATATCACAATGTGCTCGACTCAGCTGGCTTAGTGTGAGCTGTTTAAAATGAATTCACTGTTCACTTCGAGAGGAAGTGAGCACCTTTTCGACACCTCCTCTTACCTGACACGGTTTTGTAGTCCATCAGATCAAACATGATGACAAAAACACAAGACCACGTAATGATGAGAGCCAGGACCAGGATCCAGGCCAGGGGGGAGCTGAAGGTGGAGTGGAGGTCGTCTAAGAAACTCCTCTTGGACACTCGCACGGACGGCGACCCGGCGTCTCCGTTCTTTCCGTCGATGACCATCGTGGTCGTGGTCGACGACCTCGCTGAGGGGCAAAGACACTCTGATCAGATACGAAGCATGAAATCAACCTTCTGTTAGTCTCTGTTATTACTATTAACATCATTTTCATAAGCAATTTCAGTGATAATAGAGGCAGTAAAGATGGTAGTTTGCAGTTTATCTGATGCAAACTGCAATAAATCCAACATTCATGAAAGTTATAATATTCAGTGTTTTGTTGAAACTATTTTCATTCATTTTACAATAATTTTGGAGGCTGTAGGTTGCTGTGTTGGGTGTATTGATTATGTTTTTATTCTGATTCTGTTTCCCTGAAATAAAACAGAGCTAAGAGTGCTTCTGTGATTTTGAGCTGACAAAACGACCAAACTTCGGATTTTTTGGAAAAAGTTGTCATGCTGGGATCTCAGATAAAGTGTGTGTGTGTGTGTGTTAGCAATGTGTTTAGCAATATGTGCATCTAAACTTAAATGCAGGGTGAAGGTAGAGGAGTTAGCTTAAAGTGTTAATTAATGTGGAGTAAAGTTTCTTAAGTAGTTTCGCCCTTTGACTAATAATAGCCTCGTCCTCTTATAATGCAAACAAATAATCTGACAAAGGTTTCACAATAGCTACAGCTGAGCACTTTTTAAAAATTTGTGCTTCTTTTAACCACTTTAATGCATTTTTTTGATCACATTTTACATCTTTAAGGGAAGAAAGTGATTACCTGACACTGTCTGGTCATTAGAGGGACTTTACTAATAAGGAAAGCAGTGCAAGCTGTGTTGTGTTTTATTTGCTTTACAAACAACAAGTACTGTACATGTAAACACTGATTTTCAGTGCCTCTGTTTCATAAAGATACCAGAAGAGCTGTGCTGTGTGAAGTCAGCTGGAGTGGAGTTGTTAGTGTCACTGATGTGGGCGTGTTGGAAAAGCTCGCGCCACCTGTTGACTCTCTTCAGCTCGCTGTTGGCAGCCACTGTAGGTTACTCTGTTACTGCTGACTCAAACAGCTTAGCGGCACTCGAAACACACACACACACACATATGCACACACCTCGGTCTAACCTCATTACTCTGATTGCAGGTCAGTCCAACATATGAGTGACCGCATACAAAACCTCACAGGGAATATACAGAGGGACGGCTCTCATGGTCATATATATATATATACTGTACATTTGAGTAAATGTGACTAAATGTTCTATAAATGTTGTAAACTTCACTAGTTTTTAAGGAAATCATGCAAAATATCCTCCTAAAACTCAAAGAAAATTGAGTTTCTTTTTTTAACCTCTTGCTCTGCAGCCTGAGGATGTTGATGTCAGTTTTTCCACCTGTCCAGAATAATTTATTTCCACAACTACTGACCACACAGAGAATTATTCATGAGGCCTGAACATTTATCTG
>JBAJHX010000031.1:18737951-18754753 GCA_037176925.1 Amniataba percoides | reverse complement strand
ATAATAATAATAATAATAATAATAATAATAATAATAATAATAATAATCATAATCATAATCATAATCATAATCATAATAATAACACACAACAGCTATTATTATTACTTTATTAATAGTAACTATTATTGTTATTGTTACTATTAACTTTAATGGTACAGCACTTTTCAAAATAAAGTTACAAAGTACTTTATATGGTTAAAAAAGATACAAATATTACAAGACTGAGTGAAATGAAAAGAACACTCCTGATAAAACTAACACATATAAGACATGTTGGAAATAAGAAAAAGACGTGTAGTATCATCAAGAAGTGATTGTAAACTTGTCCTGATGTGAGTGTGTTTGGTGTTTCCCACGGTCCGTGAACGCGGCAGCAGCTGCGGCTCTATTTGTCGTCGCGCAGGAGGGCGTTCCGCCGGAGAGCACGCAAACGCACCGCGCTGCAAACATGCCGGCGCTGCTGCACGTTTAGCGGCTGTCACGGCTCGGCCTGCACCCGGGGAGGGTGGGGGCACCTTCCCTCTGCGGGCCCTCCTCCATGTTAGCCCTCCTGCAGGTTTCACTGCCGGGGGAAAGGCGACAGAGGAGGCCAGGCTCGGAAGACATGGAGGCTCCGCGTCCCTGCAGAGGGAGGGAGCAGTAGGACGGTGAGCTCTCTCTCTCTCCCTCTCTCTCTCTCTCTCTCTCTCTCTCTCTCGTTTCTTCCTCCTCTAACAATGAGACAGCTCAGGTGTGCTGCTGCTGCTTCAGCTGCTCCTTTCAGATTCGTTTTCCTCCTTCCTGTCGTCGTCTGGAAGCTCAGTGTTGTTTTTTTTCCTGCACAGACAATGATGATGATGATGATGATGATGATGGTGGGATGAAGTCCTGCAAAGGAGCTGCTGTTTGTGTGTGAACGGGACCGAGCAGGGCAGGAAGACGTGATGCACTTTGAGTGTGTTTGCACTGTGGTGTGTTTTCTGTCCATTTCCCAGAGCTTTGTTCAGTTTTTTTTTTCTCCCTTTTTTTTTTAACCAGGCAGCCAGTGTGACCGTGAACGTTACATGCGAGGGAGACACACACACACACACACACACACACATGCATAAACACACATAAACATCGTCCAGATGTGAAGCATGATGCACACACACTCCTGCATGAACACACTTTATACCTGCACATTTATCTTTAAAAAGAGTCTCTGCAGCAATAATTTTATTTTGTGATCTTTTCTGAGAGTGTTTTGGTCTTTTTTAATTAAAAGTAGCATCGATACATAGTATCAATGCTTTGTTATAGATAAAAGTCCTGCACAGCTCAATAATGTGAATTAAGATGATAAACGAACTCAAAGATCATTATAAGTTATCAAAGACATTTTACATCATGTAAAATGACCTGTATCATTATTCATTAGTTCATTTTCATTTTATTTTATGTACCAGTAGAAGTACTTAAGTAACTACAAACTAATGTTGTCATATAAATGTAGTGAGTATTAGAAAATGAAAAAACTGTACTTATTTGTATAAATGTTCTTAGTTACATCTCACAACTGATGAAAGTAAATAAAAGTATGAGTATAAAAACCTAAAATAACTTAGCATTCATGGACGGCTCATTTCAGGATCGTATAAATTACTGGATTATAAAAACCCTGCTGACTCTGACCCTAAATGACGACACAGATTGATGTAATTTTCGTCGTGTGTGTTTTCAGGGGCGGTTTCCGGATGCTGAGCTCGTAGGATGGACCCTGCTCACATCGGAGGGGATATGTCACCTTTGTACGTGCCGAGGAAGAGGAAGTCCGCGCAGTCACAACCTAAAAGTGGAGTGCCGTGTCCAGGTGAAGAGCACAAATCATCACGAGCATTAAAAATCGGACAGTTTCACCTCTTACTGCTGTTTTTTTCTCTGATTTTTTTTTTAATCACTTTTTCTTTTCCAACAGTTGTTCAGCGAATGCCAGACAGAAGCTGTGAATTAAATTCAGCCGGATTTTCCAAGGTGAGAATAAACGTGCAGCGTTTTGCTTCTGTCGTCATGTTTTATTTGAAGCAAATTAAAGTTTTGTTGAAATATAAACTCAGAATCTGCTCACTCTCTGCTCACTGTTGCATCCTTACGTAGATTTTCTCTACTTGTTTCTGCAGAATGACGAGTCTCAAGTCCAGGATGCTCTGAAGATGAAACGCACTTATGGTAGAAAAAGGTAAAAGTCTCTTGGCATTAAAACATGCGGAGTTATTGGAGGAATAATATGCATGTTAATACATTTAGAATAAATCATCAGGATTATTGGAAACACACATAACAAACACAAGTGGAGTCGCAGTTTTAGTGAGTCGTCATCAGAAGTAAATCAAACCAGTGATCAGTTATTATTTTGTACTGAATGTTTAAAATATTTATTTATCTCTTAATAATGAATCCATCTCAAATAAATCAAATGAAAAAGAGCTTCACTTTTGAAATCAGTTCTCATGAAAGCAGACAGATTCATGAAAGTAAATAAAATGTCACTGTCATGCTTTACTTTCACTTTACATTTAAAGTGCTGGTGTTAAACACTTCTCGTTTGTAATATGGATCATTCAGTAAATCTTTAAGTCGATTAATCAAAGTAAATCCATCAAATGTCTGAGACTCTCTGAAGTTGTAGGAATAAGTGTTGGATGTTTGTTTTCAGGTACGTGGACCTCCAGAGTGTTTCCATGGGAACAGTCGATTACCCAACCACCAGCTGCTCGGTGATGTCATCGGGCGGCCTGGCCAATGGGGCGGATCCTGGCTCTGTGGCCCCGCCCACCGCACGGCTGCCTCCGAGACTGGTGGCGAAGGACGTGTGGCCTCAGGGCCCCGAGGCCGGCAGGGAGCAGCCTCAGGACCAGAGCTGGAGGGACCGAGGCCCCGACGTCTGGGCCCCCGGCAGAGACCGACCCCAGGAGCAGGTCTGGAGCTCCGGCAGGGACCGAGCGGGGCACTCGAGTCAGGACCAGGCGTGGGTCTCCAGCAGGGACAGGGACCAGGCCTGGATGACGGGCAGGGAGCGAGGCCCCGAGCAGGGCTGGGCTGCCGGCAGGGACCGGGGCCAGGATCAGGCCTGGAACGCGGGCAGGGATCCAGGACGGGACCGGACCTCCGCGGGGCCGGAGCAGGCGTGGGGGACCGGTCGGAGCCAAGACCAAGACTGGAGCAACACGAGCAGAGAGCGAGGCCACGTCTGGAGACCGGGTGGGTCTTTGAATCCAACACAGACTTTATGATGGCCTCTTTTCACTCAGCTGTTATGAAATATAATAAAACTCAAGATTTTTCATCAAGTTTAACGTCTTTAAAACACCACAAAGACTTCTGAGTCTACAGAAATTCTTTGTAATTGTATTCAAACAGTTAAAATGTGGAGCCAGGTCTTAGTGGACTTCTTGAATATTTTGTGGTTTTGTGGTTTGACTTCGTTCTGCGTCTCTTCGAAGACTTGAACATGAAGAAAGTCCAGAGAGCGGAGATGGAGCGAAGCCCACCTGTGAATAACTTCCAGCAGCCACCAGAGAGCAGAGAGAGTAAGTTACCATCTGACAGGCTGACGAGCCGAGAGGACGCACACTTCACCTGTTTGCACTCCGATTTTCTCCTGTAAAAAGATAAATATGTGAAATACTGTAGACCTGCATTATAAAATATGACATTGTTAACTTATTTTTTCCATTAACAGCATGATTTTAGACCCTGATCTGTTTGGTTAGAGCATTTCGGGGATTATTTTATGAACCCAGCTGATGAGATTGTTAATCTCCAAAGATGAATAATATTTAATATTCTGACCATTAGACTAATAGTTTTTCTGTAACACCATTTAAATTATTTTCTGGGACAAACACGATTGGATTATGATCATTTCTTTTAGTATAATTAGCACATTTTGCAGGTTGTCAGTTTGGAAAATAAAAACCAGAGACCGGACAAACAAACATGATGAGACATGAAAACAAACAGCAACAGAAGACGGATATTTTGTGGCTGAAAATAAAACCTCATGGTCTAAATATTTCAGGTTCAGATGCAGCCGGTGTCGGCGAGGCGTCGACGGCTCAACCCAGCGAGGACCAGAAACCCCCCGTCGTCTCCGCCAAGAAGGAGCCTCCCAGCTACCCCCCAGGTGAGCCCGGTGACCAGAGCTGCCCCCCGCTGCTGGTTAGATCCTCTTCACCTTCTGCTATCTTAAAACTGTGGAGATGTTCCTCCTCAGTACATAAAGTCTGTTTAGTTTTTGTCTTTAAATGATCAAAACAGCACAAATACTTCATACTTCAGATGGTCTGCTCCTCCTCCTTCAAAATAAAATAACACCTTTAATTTCTGACCTCCACCAGGAAGTCAAGAGGAGCGCTGGCAGCTGCAGATTGTGGCCAAAGGCAGAGTCACCTGTCCGAAATGTAAAAGTGTGAGCAGGAAAACTGTGGAGGGGCTGAAGAAACACATGGAGAACTGCAGACTGGTGAGTTATTTTATACTGAAGTCTGTTATAATGATCTGATTTATGCTTTTATATGTTCTTGTATGATCCATCTTTTCCTTCATCCTTGTGCCTTGATTTAGCATCTATGAAAGTTTCTGTTCTCACTGAACATTAAGTGATGTACATACAGTCTGACAGAGCCTTTATTCATTCAGTATAGAGGGAAACACTGAAAACAGCTGTTGTTTTAAGATAAGAGAAGATAAAACTTTATTAATCCGACATCGGGGAAAACTCACATGTTAAAGAAGCTCAGTATGAAAATAAAGTAAAAAAAATAGATATTAAACATACAATATAGAAGGTAAAAGAGGAAGAAATACATTACTAAACATATGCGCACTGTTATTGCACTAGAAAAATAAATTGCACATGATCTGAGTAAAGTGACAGATGTTGATAATGACAATAGTGTTATATTATGTTGAATTTAAGAGTCTCAAGCAAATAAAAGTAGACAGATTCATTGATAACCATCTTTTTTGTACTTGTGATGGGTCCATACAGTCCCTTTACTGTAAAACTCACACTTGGTTTATTGGTAGAAACTGAACAAAGTGACTTCAATCTGTTTTGTGCAGCAACCGTTTACCTGTCAGCACTGTGGGAAGCAGCTCAAGTCTTCGACGGGGATGAAGTATCACGTCATGGCTGACCACAGCCATCTGGTAAAACCATCCAGCTCTGTTGTGCCTCCCGTCTTCACGTTTAAACTTTCCATTGAGGTGTTTCCTCACAGTTGGCAGTAATTTCTGTTTTTTTTCTGTCTAACTCCGCCTGATGAACTTTCAGCTGAGTGGTTGTGCAAAAATGTGCCAATTTTTCCAACTTTTTTGCTATTTAAATGATGTTTTTCTCATTCATAAACACAGCCGCCTCTTTTCTTCTGTTTTTAGCCCTCGGCAGACGACGCCAAGGACCTGGATGATCGTGTCATCAAAGACAAACTGCGCAAAATCCTGAAGAGACTGGGCAAATTAAAATGCTCAAACGAGGTAAAATGATAAATCATCTTCATTTTAAGAAAGAAAAATGTGTTAAATAACAATCGAGCTGTTGATCTCATGTTAAAATGTTTTGTTTTTGTTTTTCAGGGTTGCACGGCTGCCTTCACCAGCATCATGGGCTACGTGTACCACATGAAGAAGTGCGGGAAGGAGGAGTCTGAGCTGGAGAAGATGCTGCTGAACTGCTCTCACTGTGGGAAAGCCTACAAGTCCAAGGCCGGTCTGGAGTACCACCTGAAATCAGAGCATGCTCCTGTGAGTCGCATTTTATCTCGTGTGCCAATTCAGATGATTTAAACTAAAGAAACAGCACATTTAACGTAAAGATAAAAATCAAAGTGAACTGACAGGGTGGTGCTGTATTAGTTTTCTCTTTCTAACATGCTCATCCCCGTCCAGACGCCCCAGAAGAGCGAGGAAGACGAGGCGCTGAAGGCCCAGCGGGAAGCAAACCCAGAGAGGACGCCGAGCGGGAGGGTGCAGCGAGCGTCGGCGCAGGTGGCAAACTTTCACCTGGCCGAGATCGCCAACAACGAGCTGCCCAAAGACTGGCCCAAGAGGAAGTTTCAGTCAGACCTGGTGCCTGACGACAAAAAGGCAAGAAGTCTCAGATGTTTGTTTATCAAGTTGGAGGAGTATTTATTCACACGATGTAAAACATTACCTCTCCCTCTCGTTCATGCTGTCATCTCCAGTTGAAGTACGCCCGGCCGGGTCTGCCTGCCTTCAGCCAAGAAGTGTTGAGGAAGTGGAAGAACGAGGTGAAGCTGCAGAGGAAAGTCCAGTGTCCGAACCAGGTGGGAGACAACGCGACACTCATAGTTTCAGCAGGGGTTGTGATTGAAGTAAAAATCTGCTGTCTGGTTTATCTGGTTCTGTGTTTACGGGGCTGGTTATTGGGTGACAAGATAATAAAGGTATAAAATGTGATTTAAGACATGAGGAATAACATTACCTTGGAAATCTACACCAATGGCAGCAGTTTATATTTTTTCCTTAATCTCAGACTTCATAGAGACATTGCAGCTACTTAAGAGGAATTGATAAACTTGCATATTTATGTATTTTTAAGTTTGTGTGTCCTATTTATTTATCTATTTATTTAGTTCATTTCATTATCACATGCATGCATCAGTTATTTGACACTTTTTTCATTCATTTATTTCTAAAGTTTGGTCTCTCTGAATTGCTTTTAATTGTATCTCTATTTCACATTTCTTTTAAACTTTTTCTGGATCTGATTAATTCTATATTTTTTCTGTGAACTGCTAATGTAATGTTGTTTGTGGTTTCTTCAGGGTTGTGGTTGCACCTACACCAGTGTGTCTGGACTAAAAGCTCATCTGGGACTCTGCACAAGGGTAGAGCAGCTTTTTGTTTGTTTCTATGAAATATAAACATCCCAACCAAAGATTATTGCAAGATGATCAATAAAACCAAATGCAGTGAATGAAATTTCCAGGGTTTGATCGTCATTTCATTTCCTTTTTTTCCTTTTTTCAGGGCGACTTTGAGGCTGGAAAATACAGATGTCTGATCTGTAACAAGGAGTTTAACTCTGAAAGTGGAGTGAAATACCACATCAACTCCGTCCATTCACAGGTAACCTCACAGTGTCTTGTTTACTGATTAAACTGAATGGTGTCTCGGTTGGTCAGTGTTACTGTATGCAGACGACACTTGATTAAACACTCAAGATTCCAACATGTTTTCTTTTAACAGGAATGGTTTGTAACCAACAAAAAAGCCTCCAAGAAGTTTGAAAAGTTCCTCAAAAACCAGCCCAAGGAGTTTGTCCATAACGTGGACAAGCAGATGGTGGAGCAGTACCACCACAATCACCTCCAGCATCACCAGCAGCAGCACCACCACCAACACCATCATCACCACCACCATCACCACCATCAGCAACAACAACAGCAGCAGCATCAGCAGCTGCAGCACCAACCCCTGCAGCACCCTCTGCAGCCTCTGCATCACCTCCAGCACCAACCACAGTTCCTCCACCCGGAGCACCAGAACCTCCCCCCACAGGTGGACACCCAGCCGATGCTCCAGTACACCTCGTTAGAGCCCCCACCCGGGCCGCTGTGGGTGGACCTGGACCGGAGAGCCATGGTGGAACCAGAGCAGGCCCCGATCGAGATGGATATGCCCGCGGTGGAAAAACCTGTAGAGGACAACAGCGGGATGGCGGAGGGGAAAAGACGGGAGAAGGGCGAGAGAGGGAAGGCTGATGGGAAGCGAAAGGATTGCTTCGCGTTCGGCGGTGGTGGAGGCGGCGGCGGTAATGGTGGCAGCAGCAGCAGCAGCAGTAGCAGCAGCAGCAGCAGCAACACTGGCAGCTCATCCAGCGAATCAGAGGTGGAGCAGCAGGACAGGCAGAGACAGATCGACCAGTGGAACCTGAAACGTCCGGGCATCATGGACGCCGATGCCGGGAAGCGACAGAGGAACACTTAAAAAAAGGTGAATCCACAACTTTAAAAAAACAACACTTTGCTTAACACTCGTCAATAGAAAGAAGATAACACAAAGTGTCCGTCCATACTTCATCAGACGTGACAATGCCGACGGAAACGAGCCTGCGTCTTTTTTCCAAGCAGGCGAGAAGGCAGCTGATGAAAGAGCTTCGACTTTTCCAGAAGTGGAGAGCTTTTTAATGATGATGGACAAAAGAAAAGAAGTTCGCAGTGTCGACGTGGACTCGAGGACTTCCGTTTTTTCTCCGTCCTGAGGTGGTTGTCGTTGTATAGCCTTGAGAAATGTAGTATACCGTTTATCCGTGTGTTTACCCGTAACAGATCCTTTTCACCGACTTTAAATGTGTCTTATTACTTTAAAAAGTTTGATAAAACTTCTTGTCTTTCATGTTTACCTTCTAAAGGGAGAACGTTACTTTAAACTTGCGAGAGGATGCTACCGTAGAGGACTTTGGTAGACTTGTGTAGGCGCTCGCTCTCACTCTGAAAAAATGTGTGCCTCTTAAGTATGATCTATATAACTTCATACTACTCACTTTTACTTGCAGCAGATCGGCCTTTTCTGGGCTAAAAAATGCTGGAAGTGTCATTTTTCTGCTAAAATTCAATTTTAAAGTGTCTCCGGTTTGTCCCTTCATGTCTCGTATTTCCATGAGGAAGAGAAAAGAGGTTATGACTACATTTTTTTTCGTGTTTGTTTTATTTTAACGATGACAGTGAATGCAACTTGGTTCACGGCTGACATTTGAGCCGAGTCTGTCGGCAGCTCGATGTTTGCATCAGAGTTTAAACGAAGAAAAACGGAGCAAATCAGCTGAAGACACAAAAAGTTTAAATCCATCGTTATTCCATGTTAAAGGAACTTTTCAAGATTTTGGGGAACGTGCTAACATTTCCTTACCAGAAGTGAAATCAGAAGATCAATACCACTTTGTTCATCCGTCCACCCTCCTGCAGGACAAAACAAATGTTTTAAATATTGAGCTTCAGAGATGTTGACAGGCTATTTTTTAGACTTTTGACAGATTCAAATTAGCTCTCTCTCTCCCTGCCTACAGACTGGTGTCGATCTTCCTTTTGAATCTGAAGGAAATCAGCATATTTCCCCAAAAAATATCCCTTTAAAAGCACCGTCAGCCAGCTCGTGGTGGCCTACCTCACGATACTGTACTCTGAACTCTTCCAAGAGTCAGAAAACAACAAAACAAGATTAAAAATATAAAAATGTGAGTATGAAAAGTTTGAAATGGTCTCCAATGGTGTGTGGAGCCAATCCCTGAACTTTCTAAAGCTCATCTCGTCAAACTAGAGGAAAATTTAAACTGCAGTAAATATTATTGTTCACCAAGCCAAGTTTTAATCAACCAAGTAAGCACAGAAATATGATGAATAAATGTGACCTTCAACAAACCGTCAAGATTAACAGACTGCTGGTGGATTATCGGTCACATGGTCACAGAGAGAAACGTTAACATTTCAAGCATTTAACACGGAGGGTGGTGATTATTTTGCGTTTTCACAGACTATTTAACCGATAGCATGTAGCCTAATGTTTATGTACTCTGCATTTTGTATCTACTATAGTGCTGTATGACTATGGATGGTTGTCAGTCATTTGTTTGTGATGTTTTAACACTATTTTGTATATTTTTTTTACCACTTATGTGCATTTATGAATGTATTTACTTATCGTTCCCCCCTCTGTTGCGCACTTCTCTTGAGCCAGTTTTCCTCTGATTGATTCGAAACGTTCGAGTGCCACCCTTTAACCTGTTTATCATTTTTTTAACCAACTATGTAAAAAGAAAGAAAGTGATTCTGTTCAAAGTGCTTTACCCGTCATGGCCCCCATCAGATGCCTTTTGGATCAACAGTCTGTGTTGTTTAAGTTTAAAATAGAAAAACCTCCAAGTACATGGGAAGTATTTCAAAAAGCATGATCTTATATAAGAAGATGCAACAAGAAATGTAATGTTTTTACTTTTCTCAATTCTTGGTGATTAACCTGAAGACTTTTCTCTCAGGGCTCCAAACACCAACAGCATTAAATATAATCTTTATTTTATTTTTCATCATTTTTCTCAGACAAACCTGGTTGTGCAGAATAAACTGCAAATGGTGGAAAAGTCCCATTTTCATGGAAACTCATCTGACTGACAGTCAAGTTTTAATCCACATTTTAAAGTCATTATCAGCCTTTCTCTCGGCTTCCTGCTACAAACCTCAGCTTCCTCATTTCGTATGGTGCTCTGACCTCCGTTTGTTTTCCTGCAAGTTCAGTTTTTACTTTTTCACTTTAACTTTGAGGAAGTTTTAGTCAATGTTTTCTTCTTCATTCAGCCACTGTGGATTTTGCTGCTCACGCTAAACATGCAGTACTTTCCTCTTGATAATAATTACAATAAGATCTCTTGAACTGAAGCAATATCTTTGTACAGCCCATCATCTGTAGAGGCCCAAAAAAAGCAAACATGAAGAATATTTTGTGTAGCAGTTCTTTATTGTGTTTGTTAGTTGGTTGTTTCGTTGCTGTTGAAAATCTTCCCATGTCCACTAAACGCTCGCGACCAAATCTTTATCACCGTGCATGCACTTTGAACTATTTGATGGCACAAAGAAAGCATCGCTGAGCGGTGAGAGACTTTTGGAGTGTTTCATAATCCCTCACCGAGCCTGCGTTGTCAAAAAGTGTTAAAATCTGAGTGTCATTTTGCTCTAAATCACACCAGTAGTTCAATAACTTCATAGGAGTTCACAGTCATTTGCACTTTGTCTTCCTGCTGTTACTTCATTTTTCAGTAGCATCTATTCGTCTTAATACTGGATCACACTTCCATAATCCAGACTGAGTCAAATTAAAAAGCCTGTATTGTTTTAACTTTTGTATTTGAGTGCCAACAGAGGAGTTGTCATCTGTTCTTGGCTATAAAACCAAAACAGCTTCATTATGTTGTAGGATTTTATATCCGAGAGATGATTTCTTTCGATGAAGGACGCTGGAAGTTTTGTTGTGCTGTAAAGGAGCCCTGTGAATCAATGCAGAGTGATGATAATGGAAAAAACTGTTCTCATGTTTTGTGCCCCGTCGTCAGCATCCATACAGAAAATATACTGTATTTATCTTCTAGGCCAGATTTGAATAAAGGTTCACTTCGTGCTCTTGTATCATTTGTAAACACAGAAAGAAAGAAAACACTTATTTTTTTCCACTTTGTCGGACGTCATTTCTCTTCAAGTGAAAAATAGTCACAATCTCAGCCAAACCTGCGTTACAAATCTGTACATTTAATATCTTATTACTTGTTTTTTTAGAAGTTATGTGCTGCTATTTCATAGTACCAGCAGTGTTATAACCACAGATAATTAAAAGTTTAATTCATGGTCATTTTTTTGGCTCTTTGTCTTCACTAATGACGATCTGGAGAACAATAACTGTTGCATATATTGCTGTTTTTTCTGTTGTTGGGGTGATGAAAGTTTGTTTGCACAGCACTTTTTGCACCTTATTTATTATAATTTAAAGTGTCAGTATTTGATTGAGTTAGTGAGCAGAAAGATGAAAAACATGCAACCTACAAAATTTGTAAAGTAAAAGTTGTTCCAACAGCACTTAAATGGCTGAAAAACAGTGAAACAGTAAAATAAAACAGTATCTCTCAAATCAAGCTTCAGCAGGAGATCACAAACTTTTCAATAGTAGTATGTATAAAAAATCCTTTTCTTTCCTCTAACAAAATACAGAAAGAAAATCGCTGCCACTGTTTTGATTCAGTAAAACAGATCAGAATATCAACATAATTAAACCCGTACAGAGTGCAAATTATGTGTGAGAAAATACATATCAATAAATAAATATAAATCCCTAATAAATAAATAACTTGCACAACATGAATATCAATAAATAAGTAATATTATCATGCATATTGACCCTGCAGGTGAGCTGTGTGCATGTTGTGTGTATATGTCAATAATCAATAATGTTATCATGCATATTAAGTCAATAATCAATGATGTTATTGTGCATATTAAGTCAATAATCAATGATGTTATCGTGCATATTAAGTCAATAATCAATTATTTTATCGTGTATATTAAGTCAATGATCAATAATGTTATCATGCATATTAAGTCAATAATCAATAATGTTATCATGCATATTAAGTCAATAATCAATAATGTTGTGTGTGAGCCGTGCTGACGCTGTGCGGCTCCGCCTGCAGCTCCGCGCTGCGCAGACAGGGGGCGCTGCTGCTCCGCCTGCCCGCACGCTAACATGGCGGTCTGACGCGACTTTCTGCCACCTGCCTGAGCGGAAAAACTGTTCATGTCCCCCCGCTGGAGGAAGAGAAACGGCCGCGGTCGCACGCCGGACGCGCCGCTCCGGTCCCGGTGATCCCCGCAGACTCCTCCCGCGGCCGCACACTTTGGGATTCGATCCCGAGCGGCCGGTCTCGCTTCCCGGTTCGGTGCGGGCGCTTCCAGCTTGCGCCACGGCGGAGGAAGCCCTGGCAGCACGCAGGGTGAGTTTTTAACGGTGACCGGTAACGTCGCCGGTAACGTTGCCGGTAACGTGAGTTTGTAAGAGGCCGATTTTAGGAGCATCACAGCCGCTTAACGCCGGCGGGAGAATCGCCACCGTGCGCGGCTACTTTTAGCCGGTTAGCTTGAGCTCTGTTAGCAAGGAGACAGAAAAACAAGCTAAAATAACTTATTATTTAGTAAGTTTACTATTTAAAACACACGCCGAGTTAAAGAGAGGTTTAAAATATTCATGGGAGTAAAGTTTTTACTTATGAAACACAAATAATTGTTTCGTGGTACAGACGAAAGCTTAAATGTCACTTTTTTTGAATGAGGTTTGGCCAGTCTGACTGAAAACAACGTGATATCGACGTGGTATCGGTATCACGCCGGGCTGAATGACACCACGTTTCTACAGAAATCATTTTAAAACGCTCATAAATGTGTAAGAATCTGATTTAAAATGTAATGTTAATGCTCTTTACTGTCATTAAAGGCTGCTGGGCTGACTAAACCAGAAGGAGAAAACACTGATGTGTGGTGCATGATGAAATATTACTGTGCTGTATTTCTGCATGTGGTCATAAAAATGAATTATTTTCTGTTTCAGTGAGGAGGAGAAACTTTGCTCCACACATGAGGAGGCATCTGACCAGACAACCAGAGCAGAAGATCTCCAGGGCCGATGGATCCCGCAGACTCTGGACCAGGTCTCCTGCTGCTTTTTACAGCTGTTTCATTAAAATGCATGAGGTTGCTTTCTATTTTAAAGGGAAAAATAATGGTGAATGAAGATGTCTACTTATCCTGAGTTAATCCCTTTAAATGAACCACAATAAGTTATTGCATTTAGGAACAAACTTGCACCATAAAGCAAAATTTATTAGGCCGTAATTAATAATAATCTCGTTATACGCCACTTTGCACGGAGATATGCATGGATATTTTTGGGGTGTTTTGCAAATTAAAAGATATTGTGGTGTGTTTAACATCAGACACAATCTAGACTGTTAACAATATTATTTTACATTATGAGCTCAAAATAAGTCATTCATGAGGGTGATTTAATTTGTACAAGTTAGAAATTATTTAATTTACACACATGACTAACTCCAGTGTTTTTAATTTAATGCCCATTGAGCATATTTTATATTACTGTGTCTGGTTTCCTTTTGTTAAATTGCAGTCGCATGATTAATATCTGATGAAACACAATTATAGTTGTTATTTAATTGACTTCTATTAACTCTATAAGCTGTAGTGGAGTAATAGCATCACTTTCCCTGCAGGGCAAGAGAACCCATCAGAGCAGAGCTGCAGTTTACCGCCCAGCTCAAAGGGACGAAACCGGAAGAAAAACTCCAAATATTTCGATTATGAAACTGAGGAAGTGTCGAATGCGCAGAAGAAATCGCCTAGAAAGAGTTCAGGACGACGAGCGGCTTCCAGAAAGAGCGGAGAGGACAAAAACGCCGCGCAGGAGGAAACGGTCGAGCCTCAGGAGTGTGATGTGCAGCTCGCGGAGGACACTCCTAAAAAGGCGGGTCGAGCGAGGAAGACCCCGATAAAAAAGACTCCTGCAAAAAAAACTCCAGCTAAAAAAACTCCTGCGAAAAAAACTCCAGCTAAAAAAACTCCCGCCAAAAAAACTCCCGCCAAAAAAACTCCTGCTAAAAAAACTCCAGCCACCGACGGAGACGTCGAGGCGGGCGCGGTCATAGACGGCGTGCAGCAGGAAAATGGGACCCCGAAGCTGAAGAGGAGGAAGAAACAGCAGGAAGAGGAGCCAGCTGCAGAACCACCGGCGGCTCCAGCAGATCCTGAACCCGACGAGGAGCCCGAACGAGGAGGCCGGCGCAGGAGAGGAGCTGCTAAAGCGTAAGTCACCTGTGAGGAAAAGTTCAGCGTGCGGTGATGATGCACACCAAAAAAAGTATGAATACATAAAAATCTGTTGCTTTGAGAACAATGTGCATCTTCACAACTTCATGCACACAGTTTTTCAAAGAGCAGTGTAATAATTTCCTGTTAAACCTTCTCCAGGGCTCTGAAGTACCTCCACATTTTGGCTAAAGAAGTGCTCAATCATCCCAGCGATGACTCAGGCTCCCAGCCGGAGGCCAACAGCGAAGTCAGACGCGCAGAGCGAGAGTCGGCCTCGCAGTGGAAAAGCAAAGGTGCAGTCGATCTTTCACTCTCTCTCTGCACACCAGTAAAAAAAAATGCAAAAATGCTCTAACGATGCACCGTTTTTTATAATAAATGTCACAGTCTACAAAGACATTTTGAAAAAGTGCTGAATGGATATTTAAGAGTGACGTCTTGACGACGTGAACAGTGTTTTCTGTTCCTTTCTAAAGACGTAAAGTAGAAGCAGGTAACTAATTTAATGACTTAAATTAATGCTTTCAGTCATATTTGTTAAAACCGTCTCTCTGTCCTGACAGTCGTACATGAGAGATATAATCTGTAATAAAAATCAGACCATACAAGGTCATTTGACAAGAATCCATCAAACATTACCTCAAATCAACACAGCTTCACTCGCTGCTCCTGTACAGGCTCAGATCCATCACATAATGATCAATAAACAACAAGTGATCAAACGGAAGAAGAGCAATGAAAGAAAAGCTTCACTAAGGACACTTCAACCTGTTTAAAAATCACATTTTCACTTTCAAGTTTATTTGTTGTTTCCAGCATCAGGCCTAAAGTAACCTAAAGGTGTTGGTAGGTGGCTAGCTGTTAGCACCTGTTTCCAGTCTTTATGCTAAGCTAAGCTAATCACACCATGTCTCTAGATCAATATGTGTTATCTGCTCTTGGAGAAAATGGTTACTACATGAGAGGCCACATCATAAATGTAGTAAATACAGAATTTATGTCATCAGGAGAACTAATGAGGAGGATTTCATTTAGTTTTTTCACAGTTTACAGCAACTTTTCCTTTTCTGTTTTAAGCTTTATTTATGAAAGTCTTTATTTTGCACTTTATTTTGCTGTTTTGTGTGAACCAAACTTACTGAAATGTCCTGTAGAAATTAACATTTTCTGATTCCTGACTGCAGCCGCGGCGTCGGTGTGCTCCTGACGGTGTCAGTGAGATAAGAGGACACGAACACGTGCAGGCCTCAGCGTTTCCTGTCAGGGGTCAGAGGTCAGGGGCAAGCTCAAGGCAGGGATCACATGTATATCAGGACAGTAAGCGCTCGAGTTTAGTCTCCAAATGTGGCCTCCTGCTGGGTTCTGCCATTGGGCAACCATTACCACTGACCTTTGACACAATACCTGTAAAATAGTTTGGCAGTTTGACAGAGACATTAATCATTAGAGATTATTTTTATTGTATTCAAACCAACTTAACCATCTCTGTAATTATGTTCAGTCCAGTTAATGAATTATTCATCTTTACATATTCTTCTTTTCGTCCGTGCAGGGCGTAAAGGCCGAAAGAGGAAACGTCCTGACTCTGACAGCGACGCCGCAGAAGATGAGGACTTTGTTCCAGATGTGGAAGAGAACGAAGCGGAGGAGATGGAAGATGAAGACGACGCAGAGGACTCGGACTTCGACTTAGATTTTAGAACAGGAGGAAGAAGTCCAGCAAGTTTTCACACCAACAGGACGTTTGTTAGTACTTTTCATATCTCTGCTGTCTCTCTTTGAAATGTGGTGGCCTGATATCGACATTTACTTTCTGTTTGTATCAGTTTCTTTGCTATGATGACATTTTACATGCAAAATATTTGGATATGGACTTAAAAATGTTCTTTGAGACTAACTAGATCTGCCGAGGTGCTAAAAAACTGCACAGAAAGGGGACATTTAACTCGTCTCATCTCTTCGTCTCCTGCAGTCAGGCCCAAACTTTATCACCCCGAACGGGCTCAGCAGCAGCATCATGAAAACAGTTTGGGAGGCCACCAAGACGACCAAGAAATTGTAAGTAGCTTCACTCATTTCTGCATCCTAGTAGTGGTTCTTTGTGTCCAACATCAGAGAAAATTAAGAGGAAAAGAAAGTATAAGCATTGTCTTATTTTGTCGTCGCTAAGCAACCTCAAAGCCCTACAGTCACTAATCTTTGTTTTATCAGGTAAAAAAGCTTCATATAAGTTCAATCCTTTTGGTGTGATGTAGAAAAACTAATTCAACCATGATGTTAATTCACAAATTCAATGAACCTTTTAGCTCCACTATGTGTTTGTGACATATTTGTGTGTGTGTGTGTGTGTGTGTGTGTGTGTGTGTGTGTGTGTGTGTGTGTGTGTGTGTGTGTGTGTGTGTG
>JBAJHX010000031.1:18632343-18643343 GCA_037176925.1 Amniataba percoides | reverse complement strand
TATAACTACAATCACGCCATATTTTATATATTTTTCCTTTCAAGTTTCTTTGACATTTTTCTCCTTTCTTGCATCAAAATTCAAATATAAGTAAAAGCATTCATCAGGTTGGGGGTAACACACAAAATCAAGCCTGTGCACATGTTTCAAGTATTGTACTTTGGCATCGAACTGTCATTTTGGGTATCTGATGCTTCATTTGACCTCTCGACCTGTCCACAGAAACTAAATGTGTTGCATAAAATGCAAAACACACGATGAGGAGAAGCTGTGTTTGTTGGAGCTTTAGTATTTTGGGACCTTTTTTCTTTACTTTTTTCTTAATTTCTTTTACAGCAGATGAAAAATGAGGAAGAATTGACAAGAAAACAACCCAGAATATACAAAGAAAGTCTCCAATCATGCTTTTTCATGTATTTTCTTCAAACTTACATTAAAGTAATAACCACTGTGAGTTCTGTTGTATAACCCTTAAAATGTTAACCTGTTATCTGCAGAGAAAATGATCCCATACAGTGAGTTATTTCTGGATTAAATGACAGAAAGACAGTAAAGGAATACAACACTGCCCTCTGCTGGTAGTCACGCATGATTACAACAACATGCAATCTTACTTCAGAGTCTATTTAAAGACTCTTTCTTGTTAAATCTCACTGGGGAGATGTGGAAGAACAAAATCTCCTTTCTGAGTATTTGTAAATGATCGTTCACTTTAAAAGTGAGTAAACACTGATGATAAATGTGTGTTGTTGTGGTCACCTGGAGGACTCCTGCTGTCTGTACAGGTCGATGATGTTCTCCACCAGCAGGTTCCTCTGCAGGCCGTAGACCCCGTGCCGGTCCAGAACCACCTCGTGGCGGCACGACGGGCAGCGAAAGCGACTGCCGCTCAGCGTCACGCCGGAGGAGCCGCGGGACTGCCAGAGAGGGTTCGCTGACTGGAAAAAGAAAAAGGGGAGAACATCAGCTTTGGTTTAGTCAGGGTTGATAGATAAAGCAAAAGAAAAGGATGAAAGCTCAGTGATGCTCCCTAAAGAAAGATAAACCACCTTCTTTACTCATCATGAATAAAAAGGAGAATTACATACAATGGATGATCAGTGCTGCAGAGGTTTTATTTATTAGAGGTTTGTTTTTGTGGTTGAACAACAACAGTAGGCTGTATTTTTGTCTTTTGAGATGATCGCTGTGTCAGATTAGATGAGAGCAAAATGTCTTTCTGACCAAATGTTGGATGATTCAAAGGTTGTCTCATTTTACAGCTTTAAGGTGACATTTAGCAAAATCCTTGGAGAGATGTTTGCTTCTCTTTAGTGAAAGTGCTGATGCTGAAAACCAGCACGTTTAAATACACGACAATTCACAAGCTGCTGCTGATGTCAACATTTTATCATCCTTAGCGACAAAACGAAGTCTAATCGATAGTTTTATTGTCCTAAGAGGGAAATTTGTTTTCACACATTTCAAGAAAAACATACAAATACAAAAGCCAAGTGATAGAAATAGTGGAAGATATTCAATTCATCTTACTTGTTATTCTTATCTTATTTATTAATAACTCAGTTTGAAGCACATAGGGGACGTTTTTAGGATCATTTTGTTCCTTTTCTTTGCAGAACATTTCTTTAATTTTCAAAATCATTTGAAATTCTGCTCTTGATTAAAATGATAAACTATCACATTGCCAAACTACCAACTTTTTTAGCAGCGAGTATTTGGATACTCAAATGATTTTCGATGGACGTCCACTATCTCAGTTTGAAATAACATTGAGTGTTTCTTATATTTGTTGGCGCTGCCTCACCTGGAAGATGTCGTTGGCACACTTGCGGCAGAGGTTGTGCTGGCAGGGCAGGATGACGACGGGTTTGGAGAACATCTCCAGGCAGACGGGGCAGATCAGCTGCTTCTCCAGGTTCTCCATGGAGGCTCCTCGGCCGGCGCCGGGTCCAGAACTGCCCGCCGGCGGAGGCTTGAAGCCGAGGGCGAAGCTCATCACCTCGGGGGGGGGGGGGTAAAAAGTCAAAGAGGATAACAAGCAAGGGAAAACAAGGAGGCAGATATCTGAACTCTTTCTTCTTCACTTCTACCTTCAAACGTTGATATTTTTAGTCGTGTTTTCCCTCCGTCTGCTGCTCTTCGTCCTCTCACCCCAGCTGTCCATCCCTTTTCCCCGCTGCCACCCTGTCTAATCCCCACATAAAGATCCTCCCATGCATGCCCCCCGTTTCAGTCCCACAGCAGCCGCACTGTTGACCAGCGATATTTTTAGCTGCTGGGTTTGTTCTGGCTTGGGTTACTGTCTAAACTGCGTGCCACAGCCGGATCACCACAGCGGTCGGCGTCGAGGTTCAAACGTTAATGTTTTCACGAGCGCTCAGAGCTTAAGAGGGTGACAGAAACTCTGGACGCCATGTTGGAGGCCATTAGCACTTCGGCATAAACAGCTACCTCCATTTACCAACTTCAGTTCAGCTAAAAGTCAAAACAGCATCGAGTCCCCGACAGAGTTTGATGACACAAAACAAGACTGAGAACTATAATCTCACCTTGTCCTGTAAACTTTATGATTTATCAAGTCAAGTTTTTATCTTTGTTAATATTGGATATTTGCTTGATTTGCTTGTTGTTCACTTCTTGAGTGAATAAGCAATAGTTTTTTCTAACTTTTCAAGACAAGAGAGTAAAAAGTTTAGGTATTTAGGTAAGGTAAAAATGAAGAAATTAAATAATGAACAAAAGAAAAAATTCTGATGATTATGTATTCAAAAACAATCTGATTAATATTAAATTTTAATGAAGAAAATGAGACAATATTGAGTTTCCTTGGTGAAAAAACTACCTCGCTCTCATTAGCTTTCATTTAAGTAAAACAATGATGGAAAGTTAAGTTTACTTAACCTTTAACCACTAACTTAGGTATTTATTTGATTTGTTATATTAGACACAAACTGGACAAAACTTTCACTAAAAAACAGAATTGGTTTAGCCTTCAGTACTGAGTACAACAATGACATGAAATAATCCTAAAATATGATTTTACTGCAGATAAAGACATGAAAATATTGAATATCTTAAAGTTAAAGTACTGAGGTTAAGGTTTAATTTTCTAATGTTAAAAAGAACATAGCTGGGTGGGCCACTAATTTCTTCAGATATCAGACAGAAAAACATGAAATTTATCTTCAAAACATTTCAAATAAATAAATTAATAATATGACTAATCTGGGACATCAGACAAATAAATAGGTAATAAATTAATATTACTTTATCATTATTTAACCAAACACCTTTTGTTGTGTTTTTCTTTTTATCAACAGGTTCACTGTTGTAGATATTTTGTATTGATATATTTTTATGAAATGTTTATGAAAAAACATTTAAATATTTATGTTTCCTGCCGAGTCTTGAATGGTCTTTGGGTTTAATATCACTTTTATTATATAAACATTATTTATTCATTGACTTTCCTAACTTGAAATAACGACTGCAATAAGATATTAATACGCAGTAACTATAAGATGTGAACAAACAATTCAAAAGTATCAAAATAAGAGAAAATATCTTAATATAAAGCTCACAGAAAACAATGAACTGTTGCTTTTTTTTAATCAAACACGCCACCTACTGGTTTAATTTAATTTATTCCATGAGATTAAGAGGACGATTGTATTAAGGTCTAAGAATGAAAGCAGAAAATGTGAAATAAATCTTTAAATTGGTGTTTCACAGCACAGATCTGCAGTTATAAAGCATCAGCAGTAAACATGTGAGGACACTGAAGTCATGTGCTGAGTATTTGAGGGGAAATTTAATATTTTAATGACCAGAGGGGAAGTTTTTTCTCTACAATTACAGTCACATGTTGGATTTTTTTCACTTATTTTGTAATTTAGAGGAAAAAACAACAAAAATTTGCAGCTCTTCTTTGCAGTGTCGAGATCTTTTTGAAATAAACTGAAGATTGCGAAAAGATTGTGCTAAAGAAAACTTAAACATCAGTGGTTAAATTGATAAATGTGATATTAACAAAAATATCTATCCAATAAAAACACCTGTTAGACTAATGAACTTGTGTTTACTAAATCCAGGCTCTGATCCTGACCAATGCAGTAGATATCACGACAGAACGACCTTTAAAGCACTTAGAGAGCACTTCGATTTAACAAGGCTGCACAAATGAGTTTAAGCTATTGATTTTTTAAATAATAGAAAAGGAGAAAAAATGTCGATCTGAATCTGGACTGTTATCAAAACCCCTAAAATCTCTGGAACGACACCAAAACATAAAGTTTTTATTTCAACTTTCAACCAAATTGACTTAAAATCTGCACTTTTTAATGAATAAACACAAAGCAAACACATAATTTCTCGTGAAGATAATAAATTAATTAATGATTAATAATTTTTTTTAGGGATTTAGGGCAGAAATCAACAGAAGTAATGAAATAAAAGCAAACCCTTGTTCCGATATGTCATAAAACATTAAATATATAATGAAACTGAATTAAATCCATTTTGTCAGGCTTCATTTTTAAATAAAATTTAACTCAAACTCCACATTATGACCCAGAGACCCTTCCTCCTCCCGTCGCTGCCCTTTTGATCTGCCGGCTTCCTGAACGTGACGACGGCAGCGAGGTCGGCGACCGAACGCAGAAGCTATTTGCTAATCAACAAAATGGAGTCGCCTAAGTAGACTAAGCTATTAATGGGATTACTAGACTATTTATAGGCTGTGGAGAGAGCGGAGGGGCTGCAGCGGGAAGAGCTAAACGTATCAGCGCACGGTTATTCATGCCTCTCTACCACCAGATTCAGTCGTCACCGCGCACCGAGACGTAAAAATATGTTTGACTGCTCAGCTTGAAAGTGAAATTCTTTGTTTTTCTTATTAACACATCAAACATAAAGATCAAAACCTACACCAGAGTGATTTTGAGTAATATAGGTGCATCTGATATATCTTCTTCTCCTGTGTTTTAAAGATATAATATAAATGTGGATTCATCCACCGCTGAAAATAGTCCCCAATTAATGCACTACGATTCCTGTTTGAGCAACATTTGATGTTTTAATAAAATGCTGAGGCTCTTTTGAAAAAATGAAACTGTATATTTATGATATTTGTATTTTCATGGCATCTGTTGACTGCAAAAAATAAACACCAAGCTCACCTTTAAATGTTTGAACGTAAATAAGTAAATAATACGATTGTGGAAATACAAGACAAATTAACAGACAGGAAGTTATAAAATCCCCCTTTTTTTTTTTATTCGGTTGAATTGAACTCATTTACAGATCGTCCACAGGGAACCACAACAAGTGAGTGACACACCCCCCAAAAAAACCCAAAACAAACTTCATCTACATTAATAAAATGCTTCGTTGTGTTGTTCTACTTTTACCTTCAATGTTTTCTCGTCACTCTTTAAGAGAAAAACGTCAACTTTGCTGATGGTAGATCGTCTCACCGGCCAAACGAGAGCGCAAAAAAAAAAATCATTCGTCTGTTTGACTTTTAAAGAAGTTCGTATCACCAAGCACAGTCTTATTATTTTACTTCATTTTAAAGCAGACACACGAATGATTTAAGAGTCTGCGCTCGTTATTTAACATAAAAAAAAAAAGGTTGACCAAGTTGACCCTCCACCATCATCAACGCTTTTAGTAATATTAAACCAAAATTATAGTATTTCTATGTGACAAATAAAAAAAAATTAAAAATGTATGTACACTGTTAAAACACACATTAATCCGTAAAACCATCCACAATAAGGAATTTTGTTTTATTTGCCGTTTTATATGAGTTATATACAACAATTACAAAAATAATAAATAATATGTCTTCTTTCAGTGCTCCGTCGCTTTTACACTCGAGTGATTTTACTCTGAAGAAAGACAAAAAATAATTATTCCTGAAATGTTACGGGACGTTCGAAGTCACAGGTTTTGGCTTTCGGTGGCAAAAATAAAAAATGAAATGATGAAACGATGATCTTCAAAGTTTGCAGACAGTTCCTCCGTGAAATACAAGCTGATGATGGAGACGTTTGAGCTGGTTTATGAAGTTTGTAATTCACGAAATGAAACGAGGAGCTCGGTTGCTGGTCCTGCGTGGAGGTTTACGTTAATTTATTGCAGTTCACCAGGCGAGATTGAGGATTTTTAGCAGCTGTGAGGAGAGTTTAATGTAGCGTCGCGTCTTTTGCTTTTCAACAGTGCATTTTAAGCCTCATACTGATGCATTATGGCCTTTATTTAGTGGGAGAAAAACAGAAGAGACGTCCTTTAAATTTCACCATGCTACCAAAAAGGGAAGAGATTTCGTTTAAAAACTCACAAGCAATAATATTCGACAATATTTCTCATTTCCAAAGGACTAAAGTAAAGGTTTATATCACCAAGCATTTTAAAAAGTTATTCATTCAAATAAGTCTCTTTAAAGGAGTATTTAAACATTTTGGCAGATAGACTTCACTCTCTAAAGCCAGCAGAGTTAGCTTAGCTTAGCACAAAGACTGGAAACAGAGGGAAACTGCTAGCCTGGCTTTGTGCACCCCGAAAGCTCCCAAATAAAAAAAAAAAAAAATCTTTTCTGTTTAATGTGCACAAAAACCAAAGTGTAAATCAAGCAGAGTTTCCTTTTTGCAGTAACTCTCTTGAACTGAATAAATGTATTTCTCAAAATGCTGAACTCTTGCAGATTTATGGCGCGAGTTCAAGACAAAGAAAAAGAAATGCTGACAATAAAACATTGATACGAATTTAATAACACGAAGGTTTGAGTGAATTTGGCTCAACCCCAAAGTACGAGAGATTACGTGAAAGAGACGGACGCTACGCTGGCACACCAAAATGATGTTATAAATCGTCATCTTCAAGAAGCAGGTTAAATAAAGTTTGACTTGTGGCTGTACAAGGATCACAGCAATGATTAATTCGAGCAGCAAATTAAAGTTTAAACAGAGAAGGGAAGTATTGCTCCGGGTTAAGAAGACTTATAAAGCTCAGTCCCTGTAAAACTCTGCTGTGCCACTTTAAATCCTGAAAACTGTCATAAATTCGGACCTGTAGTGTCTTTACACAGTGTAATGTAACAGTAAGGTGTACAAAAAGTTAATTTATTGAGAAAAAAGAAAATTAATTAAAAAACTATAATCTTACTTAGTGTTATCAAGCAAAAACGGTCAAAGAAAGTCAAAGTTTCGGCTTCCTAAAAGTGACAATTTGCTGTTTTTCCTCTGTCTTACATGATAGTAAACTCAATGTGTTTACGTTTTAAACAATTTGTCGAACATACACTTTACCTCGGGCTCTGAACTACGACGGCCATGTTTTTTAGTGTTTTCTGACATTATACAGACAAAGTAAGAGCGACAATGCAGCTTGATTACAAAAAAACAAACAAAAAAAAAAAAAGCTCCTTTCTGGCTTGACTAAACTTCAATGGGGAAACGTAAAAAACGAAGAGCAGAACAGATAAATATAAAGCTTCTTTTCACCTGTATGCATAATCCGAATCTTTTAAAACGGCTACAAAAACCCTTAACGACACGTCGCGTCGCGAGTCGTCTGCTCTGTCGCTGCTGCGGTTATTGTTCAAGGCACATCACCGTCATCATCAAGTAAGGAAGCCGGGGACAGAACAGCGAAAAACGAGGTCCACGCGTGAGAAGATGCAGGACTTAATGGTGGTAATTAGAGAAGTGTGCGGTGAAGAAGGTGGGAACGATGAAAACACATCACATCGTGTGAATTCAACGAAAACTGAAGATTTCCTTTCTTAGTGAATCTGAAACCCGCATTTTTACAGATTATCAAGTTTCTTCTACAAGTGAGAGGAGGCAATAAAAAGATTTACAACCTGAAAAATAATAAAATAAAGAGAAATAAGCGTGACCCGCTTCACGAGGTGCATAGACCCAAATGCATAATGTACCAAACAGCTTTGACAAACCGAACTGTGGCTTTTGGAGCGAGTCGCCGCGAGGTCGGCCGGCTACACGGAGCTGCTGCTGCTTTTGGTTCTGCGAAAACAGTCCCGACTGCGACACAAAGACGGAGGCGCGTGTTCGACGTGATTAAATGATTCGCTTCCAGGTTAATGCTTAAATGTTTCTTTATCGTCGTCCGCTTGAAGCCGGGGTATTTTGCTGCGGGGGTTGTTGTGTTTTCGTAGCAGAGCGCGGCACACGATGGGCTGGCGAGTGTGTGTGTTCGTATACAGTGTGTGTTTAATCTGTAAGGTTAAGCGAGGCGGTTCTGCTTTGTGTTTTTGTGGATTTTGGGGTTTTTAACTGTACAGTGGTTGTGGAGGGTGGGGGAGGGGGCATGCATCTGGAAAAACAATGCATGCACGTTTTGGGAGGGAAGCCTCGACTCCATGCTCCGAATCTTCAGCTCCGGGTTTTGGCTCAGACATTTAACATCAAAAAAAGACAATGTGTGAATGTGTCAGTCCAACTCGGCTGTTTTAACATCCGTCATGTTCGCCGTCCTCCCTTCGTGTGAAACATCCCGACTGAACAATCCCAAAGTTAGTCCTCAGTTTAAAATCAACACACTTGGCATCTTGAGCTTATTTGAGAGAGGATGAGCGTTAAAGAGGCGACGTTTGACTGATGGTTTGTAACGAGACTCAAGGAGAAGAGAAACATCCAAACATCCAGTCCCATACTGGAGTATTTTTAACCTTCGTTGGTTTTCTTTCCAAAACAAGTTAAAGGTGAAGAAAAGTAAAAAAAAAAAAGAAGAGTGCTCCTGGTGGCGATCCAAAATGGACGTGGCGGTTTGGGCGAGAGAGAAAATAAAAAACAGATCATCCCAGTTCTGGTCTGGATAGAAGATAAATAATCAATTTTCCATGATGTTTGTTTTTGCCCTCGTATCCTCCCCCCCTCTGGTTTTGCCATCTTCCTGCCCAGTGTCACGTCCTCCCCGGTTTTAATGGGATGACAAGAACAGATCGGTGGATGACTGAACTGTTAGCGGGGTCTCGAGCTGGAGGGAGGCCGAAAATATTCAACGAGGGTCTTTGTGTTTTCAGAGCCAAGCTTGTTGTTTAATTTGCATGAATACTCCTCCACAACTTGAGGGGGGGCCAAGAGCCTTTAAGAGCCCACCTTGCGGGTGTCCGGTGGGTTGAGGGGTCGGGGTCGAGGGGGGGCCTGGGGCCGGCTGGTGGCGTTGGGCTGGTTGATCTCTGCGTCGCTGGCAGCGGTCGAATGTGGCTGCATCTTAACTGGGGCTGGAAGGGCTGAAAAAGAGGAGAAAAGCAACAACACTGTGATTTCTAACACGCAGCTTCACAACATGTAAAAGTCTTTACAGAGCTTCGGCTGCTTTAACGTGCATGTAGACAGATGAGTCATTTACCTGCTTCCACAAAGTGAGGCTCGTCCACACCGTCACTTCTTTCCTGTGAAATGAGAGGAAGGTACCAACGTTAGCTCTGTATTCATAAAAGCTTGAGCAAAGTTTAAATCATATTTTTCTTCGTAATATTGTTAAACAATGTTGGACAAAAAATACTATCATACAAATGTCAAATTAGCAATTTAAAAGCCTTTACAGTTTAGAATTACAAAACAATTTGTTGTTTAATCAAGTAAATGTCAACTCATTTTAATTGCCATTTTAAATCTTATTTTGAGAAAAACTGTCCAAATTATCTGATTTCAGTTTCTCAAATGTGAATATTTTCTACGGTATAATATATATATATATATAATATAATATTTTCTGTTGTGGACAAAACAAGACATTTGAGGTAATCACTGTGGCTTTTTCTAATATTTCATGGATGTAACATCTTTTCAATTCATCAAGAAAATGACTGAATAAATAATGATTGAAGAAATAATGGTTGACTGCAGCCCTGAACCAAAATAAAGAAAAAGTCAGGTTTGCTTTAAAGCTATAATTTGGCAAAAAATAAAAATAAAAACAGAAATGAATAGTCATTTAAATATTTTCAAACATTAAAGATGTGTTGTATTCAGGCGGATGTTTAGAAGACATCCTGTTCTGTATTAAAGCAGAAATGGAAATGCAGTACAAACAAATGTTCATTTTTGCATTTTCATTTGAATAAATACCTGATAAATGCAACACTGATAAAATTGATGTAACGCCATACATTTCATTTGAATTTCTTCAAACACAAACAGGTCAGAACGAGATGATGCTTCTCGATCAAAGGTTGCAGTAATTTATTCAGCCGCGATCGCTTTCTGACATTTCAAGCACAGAGACTTCATGCAACGTGTGAGAAAAACATGCAGGTGGGAGATGAGAGGAGTGAATCTGTGAGACAGAGCTGTGATTGGACAGGACGGACGGCTCGTCACGGACGAGTGAAGAAGAAGCAGCGATGAAGCAGTGAGAACGAACAACAACAACATGAAGGGTGAAGGCGGCTGCTCATACAAAACGGACGGTGCGACACGTGAATCGAGGCGGCCGCTTACGAGTCATTTCGACTCTGGTAAGGTCTCCCCGGGGTTTTCTTCCCCCGCAGAACTGGCCGAGGTCTGGGGCTCAGCTGCGGGCATTGGCAGGGGGATGGGCTGACTCTGGCCTTCTGGGCTTTCTGGACCCACTTTCGATGTGGGCTGGCCTATGATTACCGTGTAACCTGTTGGATGGGAGCATGGAAAACAGGAATCCTGCAGCGTGAGAGGCTGTTAGACTCACTGCTGAAGAGACAGAAAACCTGGGGTTGCTTACAGCTTGATTTTTAATAATGACGTTAATCAAGCTCCTGCCTTGTTACTGGATTTAAAGTTAACCTTTCATAGAATAAAACATTATCTTCTACTTAAAAATGTTACTTTATAAGCAACAAAATGCACAAATTTACGCAGAAACATAAAAATAACATTTAAGTTCTTGTGTCATGTTTCTATGTTGAGAAAAGTAAAATGATTGTACCATCATTGTACCATATCTGTGCTCAACAATAGAAATATCTTTTATTCTCATGCTGATCTCTCCCC
>JBAJHX010000031.1:18607277-18627968 GCA_037176925.1 Amniataba percoides | reverse complement strand
TAGACAACCCAACACACACACACGCACACGCACACGCACACGCACACGCACACGCACACACACACACACACACACACTCTCACAACAAACCCAACAAGCGTACACAGATCAATATTTGTGGGTGTGATACAGTTCGTGGATGCACAGCTGCAGTAAAACTCTCGTTAAGCATCTCCACTGCAGCTCCGACACACTTCAGAAAAACAAGCACGAGAAATCCAGGAAATCCTTGACAGCCGAGAAATAAATCTCCAAATAAATCAAATTTGACTCCAAACCACGGTGTCACGCGAGAATAATATCAGCAGACGTGTGCTGCGGCATATGGCGAGGCAATTTGCTTCGGATGTTTCACTTTGAATACTCCAAAGTGGCCAGATTTGCAGAGGATTAAAAACTCAGTCGACCTCTGCAGTTATTACAAATCACGCCGTGACCCCGGCTAACGCTAAAGCTGCCGTGTGAACGGGGCTTTTATTATTCTCAGAGAACTGTTAGAAAGTCGTCTGACGGGAAAGAAAAGTCACCTTGCTCAGAGTCCGATTAAAGGCTGGTTATATACTCCAGAAACACACAGTTTTCTTTCGTGTGGATGTTTGAAATTAATGTTCATAATACTCCAATTTTAATTTCACAAGAAAGAATCCGAGAACAGATAAGAATAAGTATGGTAAAACAAATGATTCATCCATTATCAAAACTGTAATGTCGCTGAGTGACTGATTCATCGACTTATTGGATTAAACTAATCAATGACATAAAAATAATCAATAACATGATCATTTATGAGGTGTGAGGCCTGATAGTGATCATTAAAGGGCTTATTGGGGGTCCAAAAGGCTTAAAGGAAGGATGAAGGCCAAAAGGGTCAAAAGTGCTGCTACTTTAATCATCACATGAACTTCAATTAGATTTCACTGTGAAACTTTGAGGGAGTTGGAGGCCGTTTTTTGGCGACCTCTCTCTGATTATTTTTTGTTGTGTTCACAGCAGTCAGACACAAACAGTGCTTCACTTTGTTCGCAAACTATTTTTAATTTGCTCAAATAAATCCCCTTCCTGCAGGCATCCTTTGGAGGAAACTTGAACGCCCCCCCCCACCGAGTCCCTGCTCTTTTTTCTGCTCCTGAATTAAACTCTCTCTCTGTGCCGGTGGAAGAGCGAGCAGCTTCGCCTCCATTGTCACCGTCATCCGATTATCTGAGATTATTTGTCAAAACACAAATTAAGCTTCACGCTGCTCACACGCATTTGTAACTGAACAAGCTCTTACTGTAATTTAGTCTTATTTTACTCTCTTCTTTTTCTGATAACTAGATTGGCTAAATGTCAGCTACAAATTTCAACATCGCCTCACATGTGAGTGTATTTGTGAGGTTTCAGGGCCTGCAGCCTCCAAATCAAAGTGCTCTTTATTACACTGCAGCTCTGGCAAACATGCAGGGTGAAATAAAGCAGAGTAATGCATTGCAATATACAGACAAATTTGGAAAAACAGCTACAGAAATAGTCCAAAATAAAGAATCTATAAAATAAGGTGGCAATAATGACTGATTTTGCACAAGATGCTCAATAATTTGGTGAGAAAAGAGACATTATAAATACGTTTGTTGACAAGAGTAAGTGAAAAGTCTTAACGAGAAAGGATGTGGATTAATATCGCAGCTTGCACTCCTCACTAACCCATCATCTTTAGTTTAAGTGCATAAGAAGACTTTTCATCCACAGATTAGTTGTGCACGTTTTGCAGCTTCTCAAATGTAAAAATGAGCCGCATTTACAGACATTAAGCTGCAGCCATGACTGATTTTAATCGGCTTTGCCACGATAACGTCTCTGAACTGATGTAAACGACGCTAAATTACAACATGAAGTGCACAAAACAAAAATCCAGAGAGATGAGACTCTTGACTGAAATAAAACCCTGCGAAGTGGACATGAAAAGGGCCGTTCTCCCCCTCAACGGCGGGAACGCTGCGGGCCCAGATGGCGCGCCTGCCGAAGCCAAAACCCTCCAGATTCTGCAGAAAACAAACGTGCCGCGCAGCCCGTCGGGCAGAAGAGGCCTCGAGAAGACGCTCGCTTTTGCAGATCGCCGTGCTCCTGCCAGAGGAGGTCTGCAGCCATCAAAGTGCCACCCTGCAGCGATCGATGGAGGATCACTGAGCCGGGTCTATTAGGTTAATTAGCCGACTGCAGCCATCGTTGGTGCGGGCTTTAAAAAGAAAAATAAAAAACCTCTGCGTGTAGGCAAATGGCCCCCGTTTATCACGCCGAGGGGGCCGAGCGTATGAAAATGAACCGGAGTGACACCGGCGGCGGCACAGGCGCTTAAAATCGGAGACAGAGGAGTCTTTTGTCCTCCTTTCTCAAACATTTGACTGCGACTCTTTTGTACTCCGAGCTTTATGAAGTGCGGATATTTATCTAACTTTAGCCTCCGCTGAGCTGAGAGGCTGTCAGCTGAGAGACAAAAGCAGAAAAAGGAGGAAAGGAGCGTGTTTGTATTGAGGAACTGAGAGGAGGTGGGCATTTTATCAGAAGCATAGACAGGTTGGCAGTAAGAAAACTGGGTGACAAATTGGTGGGTTTTGTATCATTATACATCAATCATGGCTTATATGCAGATGCTTTGTAGTTTCATATATTAAAAATGTTAAAGCATGTCATATTTGAAGGGAAAAGTCTAAAAAATCCCATTAAAAACACAGAAAAACTGCATTAACAAAGGGGAACTACCTTATCTATACTGACTGAAAGACACTTAACAAGATCAACGATTATATTATATATAAACACACTGAAGGGCATTTCCAAACCAGCATCAGAAAGCACAAAAACTAATCTGAGAGCAGATTAGATTGGACAGAAAACAACTTAATCTACAACTCAGCTCCATTTTTAGACACATTCGAATCTCCTTTATCAAAAAAAGCTATTATTAGACAAGGACACAAAAATCTGAAGACACCAAAGTCCTGTTTTGTGCCACTTCAACAATTATTTTCTCCTCAGAAACCCACACTACGACAGTCTTAAAATAGCTCTCTTTATGGTTAAAAATAGTCTTTCTAAAAGGTGTGAGACTTTGTAATCGCAACAGCCGAGGCCAAGCACCCCAAAGCGCCTTATAATATCTCTGACAGACAGTTTCACCATTTTTTAATACGTAAATTCAGATAATTACGAGCTCAAGTGTCCAATATGACAGGAATGATGAGCGTTACTGACACCAGGGCACATAGAGAGAAAATAAACAGTTTAACTATGTCTCCAAATGCAAAAATATGTTAAATACAAGTTTTCCTGGGTAAAACTGCAAGAACATAGAACATATAAATTAAAATATAGTGAGATTTACAGCTGGACTAATAAATAAATGTAGATATATCAACATCTGTGTGTTTATCAGCCAAAAATGAACAAAATACTGAAGAACAGTCAGGCCATAGACATGTCTGAAGGTGATTTTTCAGTTCAAGTCTTGGTTAGTACTGTGTCTTTCCTGGTCAAAAAGCAAAACAGACCTAATTCAAGGCTCAAAATTGATGCTGTTTGTGTTTAAAAAAGCACCAATAGCATCATCCTCTAAAATGCAGCATCATTCAGGATGAAATAAAACTGCAGTCGACACCTTCATCCTTCTGATAATGATTTTTGTTGAATTTCTGTTGTGGATTTTTTATCGAATCTGTTTGTTTAGAAAAGGTCACATATATATGTATATGTATATGTATTATACGTTCATATACAGGTGAGTTCACCACAAAACCGTCATGTTTTTTGTTGACAGACTCTCTGGGACTGCATCTGTTCACGGTCACAGGCAAACACTGGAAATAAAAAGGTACAACTGTGGTTTATGCAGTGGTATATATAGATTAGTAGTCAATACATGAACTAATCTGTAATAATCTGAGGGTCAGACAGGTTCATCTGACGTCACTTATTGAAGACTATTTCCTATTTTTTCCTATTTTCCTGTTAAAAACACTCATATCTGAATTACACTGCCACTAGAAATAAATTTATTAAGACTACATGTAATAATAATTTTTGTTTTTGGTTAATCTGTCAATTATTTTCTTATTTTAACAGTAAATCACTTGAAAAATGTCCATCACAATATGCAATGATCTCATCTTTGGTCATCTGATCGACAACAAATATAAAAAATATTGGATTTCTTATTCATTTTCACATTTAAGAACATGAAAAAATATTTTTTCGGGTAATTTTTTTGGGTAAAATAACCTTCCTGATTGATAGATTAGCAAAATAGTTGACTAGTTTTCTGACTAATCAACTACCTGACTCGTTGCAGCACTAAAAAACACAGACCAACTTTAAAGTTTTCATTTTACTATCACTTTTATCCCTTCAAAGTCTCACCAGTGACAGTGAGGTCTCCATATTAGCTACAAAGACATCTAGAAACTGCATCAAATAAATGTCAAATATATTAATAAAATGAATTAAAATATAAAAAATTGCACCTGTAGCGAGACCAGTCTTACTTTAATCTGAGATTTTTTGCTGATTTCTCACTTTTCTTCTGTGCAGATTCAGTGTTTGTGACAGATGTTAAACTTCACCACCAGCTCCACCAGCGCTGACAGACAGACGACCTGCAGCCTCCATTATAATCACATCGGCATTATTAGATCAGAAACATCCCGACGTCGAAGCCACAGCGCGGCAGACACACTGGATTGAATGAAACAACTGAATAAAACAGATTATACATGGATCTGACTTTAATAACTTAATGAGGCTCAAACTGTGTTCACTGCTCAGACGTTTTTTCAGTGTCCACAGTTTCTGCTCTCGTTGGAGCATTTATGTGTTTGGTTGTGTGTAAGCTTATTTTTTAAAGATTATTTTTAATATTTATTTATCTGTAAATCATTTTCTTGAATAACTGTGAATTTGTTGGTCCTTAAAATGTCTGAAATACGTTGATCAGCCTGAAGTGACGTCCTCAAATGTGATTTAGTCCTAATTATTTCAGTTTTCTGTCGTGTGCTGTGGTTTACATGCACACTTTTTGTTTTTTTACTGTTGTGATTGAAGATTTTGTGTCAGCTGTTCACGGGATGTGATCTAACGCGGTGTGATGTTCACATGCGTGTTAAATCAGAACATCTGGGTGATGATATCTCTTTTTCAGCTGCCTGAAGATGGATATCCATCCATCTATCTATCTATCTATCTATCTATCTATCTATCTATCTATCTCATTGAGTTGTTTTAAATCAAGCAAACACTTACAATTTAAGTCATGCATTACGTACACATGTGAGAAAATGTAAAATGTAAGAAAATATCCAAATTTAGGAAGCCAAAGTCAGAAAATTTGGACACTTTTTCTTTAAAACATGACTCAAAAACTCTTAACTGATACTCAAAACAGTCACTGGTTAATTGAATAGTTTGTGCATTTTGTTATTTTTCTGTGCATTTGCAGCAGGTTTTTGATGGATGAAGATGATAATTTGACAGTTCTTCTTATTATGACTTCGAGGGGCGTTTGCATAGTGAGAAATAGAGAATGCCAAATTATGAATTATTCTTATGGAAGTTGGTGGAGAAAGAAATAGGAACCCAACAGACTCAGTTCAGCTCGATATGTCTGGTTTGAGCTGTCTCAACTGGATAATGAGATAATTGGACTTATTTGCATGAATTTTAAAGTTAAACAGACAATTTAGCCGCTATAAAAGGAACATTTAGCTTAAATATTTAGTAGTTTATTCATCTAATTTATGAGAGCTTCTCAGATCTGGTTTTAACGTGCACGTGCAACCTGCAGGACAGGATCCAGTCTGCAGGTGTGACCCAGGTCTTCAGTGTCCCTGCTGACTGAGCGTGTTGTAGAAAGTGATAAGAGATGATCATTTGCCTGCGTTTATGCTCATTTACATGTGTTTTCTGGAGTGTAAGCAGCTTGTTGAGCCGCAGCAGATCCTAGTTACATGGGCGAGAAGCAGAAAAATGCAAATTGTGATGCATTAGTTTATTCGTCTTATCAGGAGAGGCTGCTGGAGAAATAAAAAAAGGGAAAGTTCAGCTCATCAGATCTGGTTTGCAGCCTGCAGGAATTAGATCCAGTCTGCAGGTCTTCAGTGTCATTTCTGCACAGTGTTGTGATTTTTTTCGCCCTCCTAATCACCTCATATGTGCATGTGCATTCACCTCCCTGCAGCCCCCCACCTGATCCCTGATTTCAAAATAAAAGCCCAATTTAAAAGGACACAGGTGGTGAAGTTGGGTTTTTTCGGATCCGGTGCGTCGTAGGAAGAAGAGCCGCGTGATTGTCGTCTGTTTGTCCTTGTGGAGCTCTTAATCCTTTGCTAATCTCTCCGCACATGGAGAAATACTTTCTATTCTGCAGCCCCGTCATGTCATTCATAAATACGCTGCCATTCAGTCATTTTGATTTACTGTCCGTCACAAGTTATTTCTCTCCTGCTTTCCTTTAATCACCCAGAAGAGGCTGTCAGGTGGATGTTAGCTAAACTATCTGTCACACAAATCACTTAAAAGTCTTTTATCCGTAGCAGGACTTCATTAATAAATGCATAAATAAATATCAGACCGCGCTGGTGGCCCGTTATATTAAGCTAGCCATGAGTAGTAGCCCCCGACGCCGCTAACCGAACTGCGATTAAAATTTTACCAATTTAATCTACAACTTCCCACATTTCATCTACATGTGCGGAATATACATAATACACTTTTGTGCACTCCTTTGTGTGCAAAACCTATAATTCGGCGTCCACCAACACATGCATGGTGCTTTTATTTCAACACAAAGTGGAGATCCTCACCAGCAGTCTTGCACAATTGTTTGCAGCCACCGCCCTCTAATTTTACGCTCTTACACTCATAGTAATACACTTAATAAAAAGTAAATACACCTAAAAGTGCGCCTTAATGATTTTAATGATGTTTATGCTGATTAAAATGTTTCTAAGTGCATAGTTAAGCTATCTTTGTTGGAAAGGCAGTGAGCCTTAAATTGGAAGATTTTTGAATGGAGTTTGGTGTGAGCTAAAGCCTCCCGGTGGCTGGGTGTAGTGCGGTCGGAAAGCCTCACCTTGTGCAGACTGTGTTTTCTCGCTGTGGCTGGATCATAGAGGCTCCCGGTTCATGTCTCCACCGCCCAGTGCGGAGGCTGCGGGTCGGCCGGTGGCAGAGAGGTGATGGCCTGCTGCGGCCGCCGGGTCGCTACTCGGTGAAACGGCCGCCTCCCTCCGCCAGAAGAGCCGCGCTGTCATTGGCTGAGCCCGGCGTGGTGCTGCCTTCAGGGCCTGTCAAAAAATAAGACTTTACTGAACACAACAGAGGGAAATTTATTTAGTTTATTTTAATATATTTATTTAATTTATTCATTTATTAGGTTAATTTATTTATTTATTGTTTATTTATTTTTATTTATTATTTTTTATTTATGTTTATTATTTTCTTTATTATATTTAGTTTATTTCTGCTTATACTTATATTTCCAGCAATATTTTATCTTATATAATATTTTCTATTCCTCCACCTTGAACTTTAGTTATTTTTGCTTGTGCGATTTTCTGTCTACATATTTTTGAGCGTTGTTAGAAGAAACCTGTGATTTAAACGGTTTCATTGTCAGCGACTGCTCCAGTAGTTTAATGTTCATTTTTTACCTTGATGAGCTGTTGTTCTCATTTTAACTGAATTTATTTCTTTTTCTGTGTACATAAAATGACAGCATGGTAAAAAAAAAAAAAAAAAAAGTAAGAGTAAAATTAAATGAATGTGTCAGCTGATGATAAGACAACAGCACAAAGGAGACTGAAATAAAAATGATCACTGCAACAGGTACTTTCATACACAGTGTGATTATTTATAGTAAAAGTGTGTGCAAATTTGTGTTTGAGTCATGATATTTACATGTGACATAAATAAAAGCGCAAATAAAGAATAAAAATGGCTCCATACAATGTTTTTACAGGATGTCACATAATAACGAAATAATAATGAAATTAAAGATAATAAAGAACAATCATGTGAATGTAGCCAGGTCACACAGAAGAGCAGATTTATGGTTTATCATTTTTTTTCTTGCACTTTCTTCACATTTTGTCTGAATATTTAAAACTTTGCTGAGTCATTCATGCAACTTTGCTTTATTTAATTGAATTGTGATATTTCTGATAGTTCTTGAATGCAGCACTTATCCACTAATTTTAAATCATCACATTTTTATTATTTCACTTTATTTCTTCCTCACCAACTTTTATTTATTTACATATAAACTGTTATCAAGTTTTTATTACCTCAAACAGAAAATACATGAAATACAAAAATACTAACTTCAAACTAATGTTGTTATAGATTACATTATTTATATAAAATTGTTTCTGATCATTTTAAGCATCAGTAATATTTTTATTTTTCTACATCAGTGATGTGCAGCAAATCTCTCATAAAAAACACCTATAAAGGAGATTTCACCTCAAATAAAAAATATTAAATTTAATGTATTTAAGACTCATTTCAGTTACATAATTTCTAAAAATCTGTGTTTTTTGTGGTGTTTCTTTATGTGGTGACAGTCCTCAGATGCAAAAGGGAAAACAGTTTTATTTATTTCTCCACATTATACAAAGTTATTCACCAACACTTAAATGACACAAATTGCATGTAAAAAAAAAAAAAAAGAACAGAAACCCCCCACAACCCATAAAGGACCACGCTAAGAAAATATTTATCCATTTTCAGTTATTGCCACGTGTTTAATTGGAGGAATGTTTAACAGGCTTTTCATACAGTAGATTTTCTCTTTTCTCCCTTTTCATACCTTGACTGGTCCCTTTAAACATCCCTGCGGTCGAGTAGGAAACAGCTGTGCAGCGTTTTACTTACAGTCGCTGCACATTTGACCCAGCTACCAAACCATTATTTCATTTCCACCACACACACACACACACACAGTCAGTGTCGGGATTTTAATGCCCACCTCTCCTTATTTTTCATTTTTCTTCAACCCAGCATCTCCTTGGCTCAAATACAGACGGTCCATCAACCACCAAACAAACAAACAATTAAAAAAACAAAAAGAAAAATCTCCTTGGCATCTAAATGAACTCTAAGAAGCACTTTTATGGAAGATTGTGTTTAAAGACACTTAAAAAAAATCCAGATGCTGTGATGAAATATACTAATTTAGCAGATGTGGATGAAAATGATGTGGTTAAGCTGAACATCTGTGTTACAGGATGATAGAACTAAAAACTAACTATAGTGTATTTAACACCCCTTTGAGGACAAATTGGAAAGAAGAAATCTGCAGATTCAGGAAAGACTATTGAAACACTTATTCCGCTCAGAAAACGCCAGCAGGACGTGGATCTATCTGCTCAGTACGGTGGCCAGCAGGGCCATTCGGATGTACATGCCGTTCTCCGCCTGGCGGAAATACGCCGCCCTCGGGTCCGTGTCCACCTCGGCGCTGAGATACGAACACGAGAGAAAAAAAACACAGATTAAGATTAAGTTTTAGTTCATATATGAATCACAAGACTAAAAGTGCTGCATTACCTACAAATCCAATCAGATCAAACTGCATGAATTAGTCGATCAAGCTGATCATCGGAAAATTAATCTGCAACTACACCGAATTTATTTCTCCTTTCAGCTCCTAAATGTGATGATTGTTTCCTTTTTCTTGGTTTTATCTCATCGTAAATCTAATTTCTTTAAGGGAAAAATAAATGTTTCACAAACTTTTTCTGACAAATTCGCCTTTTACACAAGAATCTCTGCAGCCCTGAAAATCATCTCAACCACACATACTGAAAGGAGAGAAGGTTGTTTTGTTGTCTCTGATAAGTCATGACGACATGAACGAGAAGTTCTTAAAATTACCAGAAAAATGTAGATGTTTTAGCGTCAACAATTTTCTGATTATATCTGAGCATCTGTCGAGGAAGAAGTCTGTTGTTTCCTGCCTTCCTCTAAACCATCCAATCCAATTTAAAGAAATCTCCCCAAAAGATAAACTGTCTTAAACTGTACATCTTGATTTTTTGGTGCGTTCAAGTGCTCACTGAAAGGTAGGATAAACAAGTGAGCTTTGAAAACATGACGTGCACTGTCAGTTTTTTCTGTGAGGATGTGTCGATGTCACCGACTGAATCTCACCTGATTTCATTGACTCGCGGCAGCGGATGCATCACCACCATCTTCTTTTTGGCCACAGTCATGATATGAGGGGTGAGGATGAACTGACCGAAACACTGAAAAAGAAAAAAAAAAAACCCACAAAGCTGAGTTGGTTAAAAGTGATATATACGAAATCTCCTGTTTCAACATTTGACAGAAAGTAAAAAATGTCTGTAAACACTACAAAATGGGACCAGGATTGGTTGTTATACAGTGACTGTTGATGTAATTTAGTGACTTAATGTTTTTTTCTACCTTAAATTACACAGTATAAAGTGAAAGCAGTTGATGAAGTGAAACACGAGTGTACTCACAGCCTTGTACTCCTCCTCAGATGCGAACCTCTCCTTCTGGATCCTCGTCATGTAGAGGACGTCGGTCTCGGGCAGAGCCTCCTCGATGCTGTCAAACTCCTCCTGCAAACGGGTGAAAACACACGATATTAAACATGCAACTGATCGTACTGTCACACAATATTTATACCTCAGCTGTGATTTAACAGTCTTTATTTTCACCTGTTTGATGCCCTTCGAGGCCACGAAGCTGATGATCTCTGCCGGCATGTGGAGGTTTTTGGGCGCCACGTAGCGCAGCGTGATGCGGTACTGAGTCAGCAGCTTGGCGAGCGAGTGAACCGTGCGGCCGTGCTTCAGATCCCCGACCATGGTTATCTGACAGAAAACACACACACGACATTTAAAGATTTACTCTGACGTGGTTTGAAACAGTTTTCACCTGCTACCAACAACTCGGGCTTTGCAGGACTTGAAGGTGTCGTGTCTCACCGTCATGCCGTTGACCGTCCCCAGCTCCTCTCTGATGGTGAACACGTCCAGCAGCGCCTGAGTCGGATGCTCCCCGACGCCGTCTCCAGCATTGATCACCGGTTTACGGCAGTGACGCGACGCACTCTGAAGAAGTTACAGGAAGACAAAAACAGTAAACATCCTGAAGCTGAATAACAGAAGAAAACAGACAGTGAGAGGGCAAATGAGCTTATTTTTTCACACCGGTAGCTACATAACTACATTTATAAAAAGAGGATAACATAACAAACAGACTGCAGACTTAACACAATAACAAATAGATAGAAATAAGAAAAATGCAGTAAAAAGTGTCTCCATTACACAGTTTGTCCACTAGGGAGCAATGATTTAATTTTTCTACTGTAGATTCCATGTTCCACGTAAAGGAAACAATAATAATATTGGCTGATAAACTGTATTTTATGTCATATTAAAATATTATTATCATTATTATTACCAATAGAGAACACCAAATTATTGTTTTTAAATGAGACCAGTGTTGATCAGATCCAGGTGGACAATTCTGTTGGAGTTTGGGTCAAAATTATAAAATGAAGCTTCACTGTTTGTTCAGCTAAAAGCAGACAGGATGAAATAACCCTTTTATTCAAGATAATAATCAGACAGCAGGTGAACAGTTTTAAACTGTTTTAAATGAAGAAGAATTTAAAATGATGTATAATGTAAACGTCAGCAGTGAACTCTGAAATAAAGTAAGAATTTTACATCACAAGCAGGTATTAAATATCGTATTACTGATAGAGAAGCACATTAAATGTTTCTCAGTCAAAGTAAACAAACCTCCACGGCTCCGGGCGTCGGGTGTCGGAGCACCAGCACGTCGGCGTAGCAGCTCATCGTCTGGACGGAGTCGGCCAGGGACTCTCCTTTCTGCGTCGACGAGGTGGATTCGCTGAAGTGAACGACAGAGCCGCCGAGCCGCTGCATCGCCGCCGCGAAGGAGCTGCTGGTGCGAGTGCTGACCTCGTAGAACATGGACGCCATCACTTTACCCTGGACGGTGCGAGGGATTAGTTTTAGAGCCGGGTTTGAGATTTTGCAGCTTTGTGGTCGGTGTAGAGTTTCAACAATCACAACGCTCGAGAGTTTAAGTGTGTTTAAAAATTCTGGCAGACTAACTCTCTTTCACAGGACGTAAAAAACCTCTCAGTGAACGTGTTGGTGTTAATGTGCACTAAGCTCTCTTGTAATTCAACCCCTGTGCAGAGGACAAACCTTCAGGATGTCCAGGCTTCTTTCCTTCTGAACCAACAAACGCAAAGTGTGGGCGACGTTGAAAAGGTGTGACATCTGAAAGAAAAAATACACAAACCGAATTAGAGAAAATGTAAATCTGAAATATTAAAAAGAATTCATGTATTTCTCTGTCGACACAATGTGACACCTGTTTACATGTCAGTGTGTGAGAGTGTGTGTGTGTGTGTGTGTTTTACCTGCTCTTTGCTGAACTGCCTGACCGACAGGATGTGTTGGCCCACCAGCGGGTGCAGCAGAGGCGACGTCTGGAAGTGAGACACCTGTCCAACAGGAATCTGTCCCGGTCCTGACTGGGGGGACAGCAGCCTGGACAGAGGAGGGGGGTGGCTGTAACCGTCACCTGCTCCGGCTGGCGGGAGCATAACCATCTCTGCAGAAAGCACGGTGAGAAGATGCACAATGTGTAAGTTAAATACAAGAAAACAGCATGAAACAGAACATAAAGGCAGATTATACATTTAAAAACACAAACAAAAAACAGTTTAAAGTTGTTTCTTTTTTCATTTAGCAGAAAAGTTCTAAGAATTGTGATAAAAATGGATGAAACAGGACATTTTCTAAAATCAGGAGCACAGCATTATGGGAGTTGTAGTACCTGGTGGTAGTCCTGGGTCAGAGGAGCGGTGGATGCGAGGTGGCAGCAGGTAGCGGCTCTCTCCTGCACACCGGCGGGGGCTGGGCGCTCGGGTCCGGACCGGGCCTTCGCGAGGAGGAGTAGGACGAGGGTGCTCTGGAGTCTGAAACACAGGAAATACTTAGACTGTGAGTGTGCAGTTTACATTTCTGTTATTTTGTTTGTGTTAGTATTTTCTAAAGTTTGAATACCCTGGGACTTTCTTTAACAGGTTCAGGAGGATGGATGGCGGCAGAGGGCCACGTCTTCACATCTTCACCATAACCTGGAGGCACCAAAACCTGAGAGAGAAACAACTACAGCTTTAAAAGACACATCAGATTACATAGTACAGGAAAGTCCAGGCAGATTTTACATGTACAAGTATAGTTAAAAAAAGAAAAATCACAAAATCAACACGCTTAAGAGGCTTTCTTGAGAATTAAGCTTTGTTTTCTGATAATGTATTGATTGTAAAGCAAGAACAGCACAAACAGAAGTTTAGCTTATGTGTGTAACTACATTTCAAAGCTTTTCATTTGAAGTTTTTATAAACTACAGCCCTACAAGAAACGTAGCAAACAATAAAAATATCCATTGCAGCGATAAAATACATCAATGTAATGTCATAAATCTGTGGATGTTTGTGTGATTGCTGACCTGTCCATCGATGTAGGCCACCTCTCCACGGAGAACCACCCGGCGGACTTTCCCCTTCACCTTCATGCCCTGGAAAGGCGTCCACTTCGACTTGGTGAACTGCATGGCATGAGGAATGACCCACTCCTGCTCCAAGTCCACCTGAGAGGCACAGACGAGAAATTTAAGTCATTAAAACAGAAAAATTAACATTTTGTGTCAGATAATGTAGAAAGCAAAGGTCTGAGTTTGAAATGCAGAGAAAAGGTGTGCACCTCCACATAGGTGTTTTCCTGGGCAGGTAGGTTGAAGATCCTGCGTGGGTTGTCATAAAGACGCCTGATGATGTCGTCCAGAGTTAAACGTCCATCGCTGACGGCGGTCAGCAGCAGCGGCAGCATCGTCTCCAGGCCGGGGTAACCAGGAGGAGGATGCTCTCCGTTCTTCTCCTCTACTGAGTGGGGAGCTAATGACACGAAACAAAACAGTTAAGGAGAAAAAACAAGAAAGAAACGATGGATCACAGCCTCGCCGGTGTCCGCGGTGACTGACCGTGGTCTGTGGCGAAGCAGTCGATGATGTCCAGGTTCTCCCACAGAGCCTCCATGTCCTCGTTTGTTCCCAGCATGGGCCGGACCTGCGCTCGTCCATCGCCGATGTCCGCCACGTTATCCTCACAGAGGAAGAGGTGGTGAGGCGCCACCTCGCACGTGACCTGGATGCCCTTCTGCTTTGCCGCTCGGATGATCAGGATCTGAAAAATGAAAAAATAAGAGGTTTAATAACATCTAAAAATTGGGACGAGGCAGAAGGGTCATAGGTATTCAGAAACTTAAGTCTGTAAACGTGTTAAAAACATACGCAAACATATTTTTCTGACAAACTAAAATAAAATGTAAAATCTTTTCAGTACTGTAGCACTACGACCTTCTGCACCATTTAATTTCCAAACTATTGCAGTTGAAAATAAAAATAAAAACATTATTTTACCTCCTCCTTCTTGGCCACGTGGCAGATGTGGACCGGCCTCTGGTAGAGTTGGGCCACCATGAGGATCGCAGCCACCGTCTGCTTCTCGGCGTGAGCAACGATTGGCATCTGCTTCGGCCACTTCTCGAAGTGCTTCACAGAGAACCAGAGTTAGTTTAGCATGTAGGGTGGATGATGGGGGCAGATTTTCTCTTAGTCTGACTAATAGAAATGTCACTAAACGTTGAAGGGGTTTATTGAAGGTTTAAAGACTTCCTGTGACTCCGCCTACCTCCATCCAGAGAGAGACGTTGTCCATCTTGAGGGTGGAGTACGTGTCGTTCAGGTACATCTTCAGGCCGGCGGCTTGGTTGGCGATGGTCGGCAGGACGGCGGCGTTGTCAGAAGCAGCGCCCACATAGAGGGCGTAGTCACACCGGCAGCCCGCTTTGGCCAGCTGAGGATTCAACGCCACGTTTATTTCTTTCATTTCACTTGAGTTAACTTGGATTTTTAGCAGAGCATCAATACTGAACAACTCAGATGACTCTAGATGAGGCCAGTGAGTCTTTAAAGAAACAAACAGGACTGAAAGGAGGGAAAATCCAGGCGTACCTTCTGCACCAGAGCGAGGGTGTTGGAGTCGGTGACGGCAGGGGAAGTGTTGGGCATCGCACACACCATGGTCACGCCTCCCGCCAGAGCGGCTGCTGTGCCGGAGGAGAAGTCCTCCTTGTGTGTGGCGCCCGGCTCCCGTAGGTGAACGTGCACGTCGATCAGACCTGAGAATCACAAAAGAGACGTGACCTTTTTGATATCGACTGTGAGATCAATTACATATTTTTATCTTTTATCCTGGTTTTAATCACATGTGAGTCTTTTACACTGAACAAGTAACCCGGTAGTTCTTGTTTACATCTTTCTAACAATATCCAGACTTCTAGAAAGACAGGATGTGACATTTAGATGCACAAAAATGAGCACATACAGAGATTACATGTTGTTGTGAACAGATGTTTTTTCTTCGTCGGAGAGAAATCATGAAATTTTTAGATATTTAAATTTGATGTTTTTTTGTTGTGATGAAAGACAAAAAGAAAATGAAGTTTTCTTGTCTTTTTTTGCAGCTGCAGACAAACAATCAGAGCTTCTCGAAGCGTCCAGTCAGTCAGAACAGATCAACACAACAACAATCGGTCTGGATTTGCTGTGTGCGTTGACTCACCGGGCAGACGGACCAGCGTCTGGGAGGCCATGCTGTCAATGTGAGTTTTCACTGGCGGCGTCCTGCCAATCTGATGAAGAGCCTGTAAACACATCAGTAGACAAACATAAGACTAAAAGCTTTTGAATAATAATGTTAAAAAGACAAACAAGCAAAGGAAGAATGGATGCTGGACCTGGACGAAGAGCTTGGTGCACTTGATGTCGATGATGAGCGGGACAGAGTAGTCGATGGCCATGCGTCTCGTCCGGTAGCCTTTGGTGACGAAGGAGGAGAGTCTGCGGCCGCCGCTGTTCCTCATTGAGAGGTTGATGACCAGGTCGAAGTGGTTCTCCTCTAGATAGTTCATGATGCTGCGCTGCTTCTCTTTGGTGGGACACTCGCTGTCATCCTCCTCAAACGGCCAATCCACCGCTGTCACCTGAAACAGGAAAATGTCGGATAGAAAGGTCAGAGGTCAATAAATGTGCGATAATTCCTCTTTGTTATTTGTAGTCGGATCATAATTACCGTGACTTAATGCCAACATCTATTGTTATACATATATTTTTTAGTCACCTTGACTCCGTGTTCTGTGTAGAAATCTGCAGTACCCAGACTGGCGTACAGGTCGTAGCCCAGAGTCTCCAGAGCCTGAACGGTGGGCAGCAGCTCGCTCTTGTTCTGGAAAAGCACAAAACATGGAAAACAAAACAGTCATCAATCAATATATCCTGAAGGGGCTGTATTAAGACAAAGTTTTAATGGACTGAAGATCAGCCAGATTTTAACAGAATCCTCAGTTTTTAATGTCAAAGTAAAGCGATAAATTCAGACAGAAATAATCACTTCTTTTTGACCGGTCTGATTACTGTATTTATCTTTTACTAACAAATGTAAATAAACTGTTGTGTATAGAGCTTTATGACAACAGCTTTGTTCAGTTATTGAGAAAAAAAAAAAGACTAAAAACAGGTCTGTGATTAGCATCATTTAACTTTCTTTGCAGTACGACATGCAGATTAGTTTAGATTTATCACTATTTGAATTTATTCATCAACTAATGTTTAAATTTCTTTGTTTGGTTTGGTTTTGATGTGTTTGGTTTATTTGAGGAGAAATAGTTAGAAATAGTTTTTCTGTTTTTGCCATCCATATCTGCCAAAACTCCCCGCTTTGAGAAATTCAGCAGTAAATTTCAGATTTAAAGATGTCTGATGTGCATGTGTGTCACGTCCTCTAAAAGTACCTTATAGCTGCCGATGGAGAGCAGGATGTTCTTCTTGGGGATCTTGAAGCCCGTGGAGAGCATGGCTTTGAGGTAAGCCTCGTACCTGTTCTCTCCAAAGCAGGCCACCTCACCTGTGCTGGTCATCTCCACCCCGAGCACCACGTCAGCCCCGGCCAGGCGAGAGAAGGAAAACTGAGGAACCTGGAGGGAGCGAGGCACGTGGTCAGGGAGGGATAAACAATACAGGCTGCTGCAGAGCCCTAAAAAAATGAAAAACCTGTAGCTACCTTGACTCCAACAATCCCTTTTCCTCTCATGAGGCCAACAGGCTCCACGTCCTCGCCCATGATGGCCTCAGTCGCCAAGGCAACGAGGTCCACGCCCAGCGTCTTGGACACGAAGGGGAAGGAGCGAGAGACTCGGACGTTGCACTCGATCACCTTCAGCTGGTCGTCCTGGTAAAAGAAGCACAGCGGCATCACAGAGAGCTCAGTTGATAAGAGCGAAAACAAAATCATTTTAAGTTATCGTTTCCTTTCATTTAGTGTCGTTACATCTGTGAATTGTTTTCATGGATTCAGCTCTTATTCCTAATCCCACCTACAAAACTCTGACTGGTAGATTGTTGGTGACTATATCGACGCACAAATCCGACATCTACACAATATAAATTAACTCCATGTATACACTAAAACACTTGTTAGTTTCTGATCTGTGTAAATGTGACAGAGTGTCTCACCTTTGCAATCAGCTGCAGGTTAAAAGGTCCTGTGACCTGCAGCTCCTGGCCGATGGCGTGAACAATCATCTTGATCCTCTCGATCGTCTTCTGGTTGAGATCCTGCGGCGGCGTCACCAGCGTGGCGTCACCGGAGTGAACGCCGGCGTTCTCCACGTGTTCGGACACCGCGATGGCCAACACGACCCCGTCACAGGCTACAGCGTCCACGTCTATCTCCTGGAAAACACAACAATGTAAAAGACTGAACTCTTTCCACTGACAACAACTTGCTGACTGCTACAAGTCTCTGTTTCTGACCTTGGCCTCCTGTATGAATTTGGAGATGACGACAGGGTGCTCCTTGGAAACAGCGACGGCACTACTCAGGTATTTCTCGAGGTCGCTGTCACTGTAGGCAACGTTCATGGCCGCTCCGCTGAGGACGTACGAAGGACGAACCAGGCAGGGATAACCTACAGTCTCACAAAACTTCACAGCAGACTGAAGGAGGGAAAACAAGGGAAACAGATCTTCATAAATGTAAGAATATTAAAAAAATGTCACTTTCACATTAAAACAGTCTGGTTTCAAGTTATTTTCAAACATACCTCAGTGTCCGAGAGCTCCTTCCACTGCGGCTGGCTGATCCCGATGGTGTCCAGCATTCGGGAGAACTTGAAGCGGTTCTCGGCGCAGTCGATGAACTCGGGCGAGGTTCCCAGGATGCGGCACTGCTGGCGGTGCAGCGACATGGCGATGTTGTTGGGCAGCTGCCCCCCCATGGAGAGGATCACTCCCTCTGGGTTCTCCCTCTCGTAGATATCCATCACCACCTGAGAGGATTGTTAATAGGACAAGTCTTATAAATCTAATAATGTGCTGTCCAAAAGGTTTTAAATAATCTTTAAGGCTGCAGGTTTGTGATGTTTTGGACAGAATAAGCCTTTACAGATAAATCTAGCAGCGAAAAACGATCATGAATATTTTTCATCAGTAATATTAGTTATTTAAAATCTTACCTCAAAGGAGATCTCATCAAAGTAGAGGCGGTCACACATGTCGTAGTCTGTACTGACTGTCTCTGGGTTGTAGTTCACCATGATGGTCTTATAACCCATCTGCAATAAAAGTAAACACAAATAAAACATCTGGACCACCAGTGAAGCAAAGGTGCACTTTTGACTTTGGTTCTTAAATAATCAAGTCACCTTAACGAGCTAAAGATCAGCTCAGGTCGGCTGCAGCAGCGTTAAATATTAAAGTTCAACAAGCTGGAACAAGTGTTCTCATTAGCCAGCTGATATTTTCAGTGCTGAGAGGCACTGAGCAGGTCAGAGATCAAGAGATGACCACTGAGAGCTTCTTATACTATTTCTGTCAGCGAGACACATTTATTAAACTCTTTTTTAAACTAAATAACTAACTTTCACTTTGGGTCTTACCTTCCTGAGCTCTGTGATGCAGCCGACCGCGCACCAATCAAACTCCACGCTGCTGCCGATGCGATAAACGCCCGAGCCGATCACCATGACGTGCTGGTCGTTGAAGGGCAGGTCGTCCTCGGTGCCGTGGTACGTCAGGTACAGGTAGTTTGTGTGGGCGGGCCACTCGGCCGCCACGGTGTCGATCTGCTTCACCACGGGGAGGATGGACCAATCGTGGCGCAGCTTCCTCACCACAAGCTCTGTGCTATAAGAGGGAGAAAAACAAAAACAAATGAATTGTCAAAAAATAGGACAAGAAAACAAACTTCAGATCATTCGTTTGTATAGTAACATTTACACAAGTAACACATTTATAATTTACACTTACACCAAATTTATCAGAAATTAACCAGTACTGTTATCATGTGGCATACTTAATAGGAAATGTAGGAATAAAGTGTCAAATTTATATCACTTTCCTAGTGATGGATAAAAGAAATGACCAGCTATTTATTACCTGCTTGTTGAGAAATCGTAATATATGAATTAAATGATTTAAGGGTAATTTATGATCAAGAAGGGACTATTTGAGGATAATTTTTATATAAATTACAAATGCATTGAACATGAGTCTTGCAGAGCACTTAAATGAAAAGTTGCACCATGCAAATATTTTGTCTCTTTGCGGCTTCCTGTTATTAACATGATGAAATACTTTCCAAACACGCTCTGCAGTAATTAGCCTAAAAATGATCAGGCAGTGCATCCACAGGCTTGTGTTGTCTTCCTCTCTCACCTCTGTACTGCCAAAGCTATCTGCTTGTCTGAGAAGCCCAGCTGCTTGGCCTTTCTCATCACCTCTGGAGGCATCGCACTCTCATCCTGGCAGGAAAAACAACGTTAACAACAAATATGAGGAATCAAGAGACAACAACTGCTGCCAATGTCTTACATCAAGCTCAAGCTCACCTGGTTGTACGTCTCCATCAGCCGCTCGTGGTCGGCGATGTTCTTCATCTTGTGCAGGAACCAGCGGTCGATCTTGGTGAGCTCGTACAGCTGGTCCACCGTGTAGCCGGCTCTGAGCGCCGCCGCCAAAACAAAGATACGCTTATCTGTCGGAGTCTGCAGCTCCTGGTGAGCAGACGGGGGGAAAAATACAGGATTTTAATGGAGACAAATAACTGGTGTGGCGCTGCACATTTGTGAACTATGAGCATGTAGGTAGCAGGTATTGGAGCTTTAATCTGTTTTTTCCCCTAAAAACAGATTAAAGCTTACCGATTAACAGTAATTAATGATCACTACAAAAAAAAAGTTTCAAACAGCTCATTCCCCCGTTTTTACCTTCTCAGAGACAGGCTTGATGGTGTGATCAAAGCCAACACAGTTCTCATCCACCATCCTCAGAGCTTTCTGGAAAGCCTCCTCAAAGCTGCGGCCGATAGCCATCACCTCACCTGCAAAGAAAAACAGGTGAAGAGCCGCTCACCGCCATAATAAGCAGGCTAAGGTTGAGATGTCATCAAACACTGGCCTCTCTTTCCACCAGCAAAATGACACTACTCTTTAAAACATTGAAAGTGATAATATAACACTCACCAAC
>JBAJHX010000031.1:18563401-18586103 GCA_037176925.1 Amniataba percoides | reverse complement strand
CACGCACGCACGCACGCACACACACACACACACACACACACACACACACACACACACACACACACACACACACACACCTCAGCCTTAAGGAAGGAAGAAATCATCTCTGTGTCTGTTTCCAGCCTTTTTCTTTGAAAATACGTCACTCACCAACCATTAGAATAGACTTGACTTGAATGAATCTGTACAGAATGAACAAAAACGTCTTTAACTTCCCAAAGCTTACACTTTTTATTGCATGGCGGATGTTTGTTGGGGGCCACAGATTACACTTGAAATAGTAATAAATCAGAATTTTAAAGTGGTGAGTTGCTGTATTGCATTTTAAACACAGCAAAACAAATTGTGTATATATATCTATGTCTGTCTCATCGCACAATCTCTTCACAACAAACTAATTATTGAGTCATGCGCGGCCTGTACATCTGTAAGAAAGAGTAACCAGAGAGAATGATTGAATCTGTTAAATGTTAAATGTTAACTACCACGTCACAACACAGGAGTGTGAGCGGTAATGTAAATAAAATCAAAACCTATACTCCTTCCTTTCGTCTGTCTTTATTTTCTCACATTCACTGCAGACTCGTTTTGTTTGTTAAATGACTTGAGGTCATAGTTTGATCTTAAAGGCATTTTGCTCTTTTACTTTAAAGCTTTGCAGTAACCCTTGTGGGTCACCATAATCACAGCACATCAAGATGTTAAAAATTTCAAGTTAAAACCTTCAACTAGCTATAAAACATCTGAATCATTCACAAAGCTTTAAAGACGAATGAATATCTTTGTGTTTTTAGGATGAAACAAACTGCTCTTATCTCTCAGTGATCAGTGTGTTACTGTTCAGCTGCAATAGAAAGACTAATTAAAAAGGCATTTTTATACTGAAACTACTAAATTGAACAGGCTGGTTTGTCTTTAATTGCATTTTAATCTCATCTTGAATATAAAGTTACATAAAAAAAAGACAGGAGTAGATTTTTCACTGTGCAGTGACAGAGGAAGTGTTGAAGTGTTTTTCTTTTCAGACATGATGAACAAGAATTCATCTGCAGCTTTAAACAATAGTCACATAGCTTCAGGTGTTTCTGTGAATACGTTTTCTTTTGTTTTTTACCTCCTGGTCAATCCTGCTGATCCAGTTTTGACAGGTTTGACATCAATGACTCGTCATTTTACATTTTTATGCTTGTTTACACTTGCTTATAGAAAACTGTAACGAGGCATCAGATTACAGTTTTGCCCTTCAGGTATTAACAAAATGTACGAAACCTGCACCATGAAAGACTGTTCAGACTGCGGTTAAAGATTAATAAGATAATAAAGGCACACCCGGTAGTAATACTGATTATATGGTTTTTATTTCTTATCTTGTGCAGAAATGATCAGCGTGAACTTTGACATTGATTTGTCACTCATCAGTCTTTTCATTTACGACTACTGTTTCTCATGACCTATCTCATGTGAACCAACAAGGAAACAACTTTCTGCAGCTGATCCTGCACAGATGATGAACTTCAATTTATTACACCGCTGTTTCATTTATTTTTACTTTACTTAATTCAGCTTTAAGGGAATGTGACATAATCTCCATCACTTCAATATTCCTGACATGTCACAGCAGGAAAAGACGTGTAATGTGTATTTAAGATAATCAGTGGTAGGTGTGTCCCGGCAGAGCTGCTGTACATGCTGACTCATGCCTGCTTACCACAGTCTGCATTTAATATTGTTATTTTATTCAGCAAACAAGCACCAAGCAACAAGAGCAAAGGTATTTTTTCTAGAACGGGCTCTTTTATAATATTATTGTGTAATTATGACCAATGCATCAACATGTAAGCACATTTTAAGGTCGAGATGAAGCTTTTTTTATCCAAATTACACACTGCTGGTTATTTTACTTTTCACTATGCATCATATTTTGTACATCACTGACTTTTACATTATCTGGTTTCCTGCAAAAGTCTACTTAATTAATCTTAATTAATCTTCTATTAGTGACACCTGTGACAAGTCTGTATGCCTACTATGAAAAGGTTCTATTTCTAAGGAATAACAGTGATTTACATTGTCAGCATAATGACTTTGTATTGCAAAAACAATGAGAAAAATAAAAACAGTGACTCAGTATTTCAGAATAAAGAGAAATAAAAACCAATTAAAAATAATAATAAAATTACTCAAAAGTGACTGAAAAATGATCAGATAACTATTATTTTGAGATAATAAGACATTATTTTAATATCTTATGTCATTATTTTGAGAGGTTATTATTGAGATATTAGGTCATTATTTTGAGAAGGTTTTTAATTTTAATGAGCTTATTTCTCATCAAACTGTTAAATAATGAAGCTTTGTCAACATATAATGCATCAGTACACTTTTGCAACCTGAAAATTTAGTTCAACAGAATAATACAATAAAAAATCAAATAATAAAATAAGAAATAAACATGTGTGGTGTTTCAGCGCCCCCTGCTGTACAGAAACACAAAGTGCACAGACAGTGTGGCTCTTTTTAATCCTTCAAACATTATTAGATTGTTTTTTATTTCCTCTTCTGTGTGTAATATGTCTTTATATGTATTATTATCACAAAAAATTAAACCTGTTTTCTCTGCTATTACGCAACAAGGGGATATTAAAAAAAGACTCCCCGCGCGTTTCTGGGAGTTGTAGTTCTTTAACGCTCCGTGGAACAAGTTGTCATTCGCTTAAAAGACTACAACTCCCAGGATGCACCTCTCAGTTTAAACCACCGGCCAGCTGGTGCACGCCTACGTGAAATAAAGCCATCGCCTGTAATCCCAATCCTCTGCGGCTGATTCCTCCTGCAAGTTTGTTGTTTCCCACGAAGCGAAGAATAAAAATAAATTAAAATAAAACTACAGAAAAGGAAAAAAAATGGACAACTCCGGGAAGGAGAAGGAGGCCGTGCAGCTGATGGCGGACGCGGACAAGAAAGTGAAGTCGTCCGGCTCTTTTTTGGGAGGGATGTTTGGAGGGTAAGACAGCACTGCAGCAGAGACCTCACACACACACACACACACACACACACTCTGATCATCATGTGTTTATTATTACTGCAGAGGTCACACACACTTCCGGTGATGTAAATAAACATGCAGCCGCTGCGCTCGTTTTAATGTGTTTTTATTGTTCAACATTTTCTGCAGTTTCACTCAGAAAAGACACAAATGTGACAGTAAATGTGATGTTTCAGACTGAACATGTCAACATAAGGACTATTTTTATCCATTTAACTGTAAGATTATCTTAAAATAATGATTATTTATGTTAAAATCTCATATAATCTTCTATTATTGACACCCATGATCTTATTTCTAATGCAAGTCTGTATTTTATTTACTGTGAAAAGGCTTATTAAAAAGGAATAACAGTGACTCACTTATTTCAAAATAATAATGTAATATCTCAACATGGTCTCTTAATATGTCAAAATAATGAGAAACTGTCCAAATGACACATTATATCTCAATATTTTGAGATATTATATAATTATTTTGAACTAGATTGTCATTCTTAGATACTAATGCATTATATTGAAATGCAAATTCAATATTTATTTGAATTTTCTTCATCAATATGAGGTACTAAATCATTATTTTTATAAAGTATAACTAATTTTCTTATTATTTTGTCATATTGATTCATTATGTTGAGATACTGAGTCATTATTTTTTATATAAACAAGTCATTGTTCCTATAAGAAATAGTTTTTAAAGGCCTTTTTATTTGGAGATGCTAAACAATTATTATTTAGTACCTTTCTCAGTGTTTTCACATACTAAGCCATTATTTTCTAGAAATATGTTATTATTTTTATACACCCTCATTATTGTGAGTCATTGTTACTCCTTAAATACAGTTTTTAATTGACATTTTATAGTAAATATGCAGTTTTCTTAGAAAGAAAAGCACAAATAGAAGATGAATGAGTTTGTTCAAGTATATTTTTGAGGACCTGCAAACAAACTTCTTCACATCTCAGAGGAAAATACTGACTTAGTGTTTCTACAAGACTTCTGATCTTAAAATTATGACTTTTAACTCCAGGAATTCACTTCTATATTCAAGTTAAGGAGGATCAGTAGGATGTTTTTGTTTTTGTGGAAATCTTCCCACCTGTAAGAGTGAAAACACAAACACATTATCTCCTGAATCTGTTTTTTTAAGACAGCAGTATTTATAAAAACAGCCTCGTGTGAGCATCTGCCTTTTTATCATTAATACTTGAAGTAAAGATGGAGTCTGAGAGGCCTCACTGAACCAAACTCCATTCAAAAAACGAGCATTTTAAGAGTTGTTTGCTCGTCATCCTGCAGACAGACCTCACTAAGCACAGACTCAGACTTTTTTTCCAAATCTGCACCATGAAGTAGTGATTTCTGCATCTTTTTAATATATTTATTGTAATTAAATCACAACTTGAATCTGTTTATTTTGGCATCATACATCTGTGGAAAGACAGATTGATTCACTTGCTAGATTTAAGGAAGGTTTATTGATTATGACACACCAATAATGAATCTGTTGCTGATCAGAGACAGATGAGGAAGCAAATATTCACATTAAACACAAATAAACCTGCACTCAGAGCCACTCAGTTTGTTTCTGTTTCTGTGTGAGTGACTGCGAGGAGATGTTTACTAAATCTAACTTCACCTTTAATCTCTGACACACACAGACCGAGGTTTCTTAGAGGGTGGAGGATAAGGCGAACCTCTGTGATGGCAGACGCTTTATAAGATTAATGCTGAATCAGATTAAGATTCCTGATTTTTATTGACACGATTCCCTGAAGTTAAGAATTACAGGCACAAACTCTGCAAAAATGATTTAAACAAACTTTCTTTAAAAGGCTCCTAAATGATAAAAAATGAGTTAATCTGACTCATAATAACAAAATCATTCTTTCATTCTGGCTGCATTGATCTCATTTCAAAGGTTACACACACTACCAGTGACCTTGGACATCTATAATATGATGCTATTTAAAGCTAATAAATGCACATCATCCTATATTCGAATACTTTGAGACACACGAGAGAGAGAAAAGCTTTGTTTGCATCGTCCCAGAATAGAAAACGCCTGCAGTTATTGTGCTGTGTGACTCAGCCGGCTCCGTCCTGGGTGACCCCCAGATGTTACTGGTCGGCAGCTCTGGTTTGTGTTAACACTCGACCGGCTTTCGTTCGGGTAATTCTGCAGCTGACCGAGCAGTGATGTAATCCTCGGCCGTGATTGAGCGGTCTGAGCTTTATTAGGACTACGGGTGAGGGCACCCAGGGGTCCACTTATTGTCACAGAGGGAGGCAGATCTGGAGTGCGTAGAGGGATTTATGTAAGTCCGTCCATCTAATTCAGAAATGCAACATCTTGGCAGGTTATACGGCAAATTTATTGGATATAACTTCGACATGTGCGTCAGAGTGATGTTTATATTTCATCAGTTTAACGGCAGAGCCTGTATGAAGGTTTGTTTTATATTCACTGCTGTGTGTCTGTTTTCTTTGTCTTTATCTAGAGGACATCACAAAGTGGAAGAAGCATGCGAGATGTACTGCAGAGCGGCCAACATGTTCAAGATGGCCAAGAACTGGAGCGGTGCGATGAGCTGTTTCTTTTACTCGAGACATCCAGCTTATAAATTTCAAACACCCTTGAGAAGCTGTAGGATTATACGCTGATATATATGCGTTTTTTTTTTTTCTTCTTTTGGCACCGTAACTGCAAAGCACAGCACTTGTGAAGGTGCCACGAGTTTAAGAAAAAGAAGAAAGGTGGAATTATGTGCATAAATTAAGATAAATATGGCGTATATATGTGTGTTAAAGGTCTTTCTCTTTTTTTTTTGTCTTCAGCTGCTGGAAACGCGTTTTGCAAGGCGGCTCGTCTCCACATGCAGCTGCAGAACAAACACGACAGCGCCACCAGTTTCATCGACGCGGGCAACGCCTTCAAGAAGTCTGACCCCAACGGTGAGGCCGCGCGGTCCAAACCACGTCTTTCATAACAGTGCACGACACTTTATTTAATTTTTTATTTAGCTACATGTTTGACGGCTGTGTCTGTCTTTCATTGCATACAAATTAAGAAAGTTTACATGAATGGAGAAGTTAAGTTTAGCAGTGTGGAAATCAGGTTGCACAAAAAGGAAGTTTCCTGACAAAAAAAAAGAAAAATGAGTCTCCAGAGATGAGTCAGCGTAGGTTCAGTATTTTTCTAGATTACCAAAACATTTGGTGTCCTCAGGCTGTATTCTTTTATTTTTCACAGGAAATCAGGACAAATCACTGCTGAGTCTCTGTAGTTTATAATGAGGCCGCTCTCACCTTTTACACTCTGCTGCGACTCTTTAAGCAGCTGATGAATTATAATGCGGTGGAGTTATCGCCCTTTACCATGAGATGATTTATTTTTTGCTCCGAGGCCTCATTTAACAGCCTGAACACTATAGATGTTCACACGGGGATTTTATTTTTCATTTTGTAGAATAAAAGAGGAAGTTCTTGCTTGTGGTGTTTCTTTTATATTCTACATGCCGTCCGCCCGTCTGCATGCAACATCTGAGAAACTCCTGAGTTTATCATTCGCCTCGCAGCAACATAACTAACAGGATGTCTAACTCTTCCCCTCCTCTCCCCCCTTTACTGCTGCCAAAAGAGGCAATCAAGTGTTTAAACGCCGCCATCGATATATACACAGACATGGTAAGACACACGCACGGTAGAAAGTGTCCACATGTGTTTTGATTCTTTTATTTTACTTTTCAAGTATTTAGTCGTGACGTCTGCTTTCCTTTGACTGTTTTAGTTCTGAGCATCACATCATGTAGTCAGTTTAAAGTCCTCCTGCAGAGCGTTGATGCAGCAGATCTGCCTCTCCTCCCACTCTCAGACTGTATTTTTGGCTTCAGTACTTTCACACCACACAGGCTTGTTTGTTTAAGCGACGCCTTGATCAGATTTCTGCTTGAGAATTCATTTTAAAAGCTAAAAACCTTGTAGAGGCGGGCTCGCTGCTTGACCTCGCCTCCCTTCACCGAGAAGAGCAACACAAACCTTTTGATTGACTTTAGAGGCGCCTGTGGAGAGATCTACTTAGTAACGATCCCTCCTCCTCCTCTTCCTCCTCTTCCTCCTCCTCCCCAGGGAAGATTCACCATCGCAGCCAAACACCACATCAGTATCGCGGAGATCTACGAGTCCGAGCTGGTGGACATCGAAAAGGTAAGATGACACACACCAGAGGTCACTTTATGGGTTGATACTGATAATTACTAATACCACCGTCACACAACATTATTATTTTTCTCTTGTGAAGGCGATCGCACATTATGAACAAGCGGCAGACTACTACAAAGGAGAAGAATCCAACAGGTAAAGATCTTACGTTTCTTTTACGATGATGTATTTTCAACCCCTTATATGCTGCGAGAAGGTTTATTTAGTTTTTATAGTTATATTTGCACTTCGACCTCTACAGTAAAGTTGTAAGAATGCAGATTTCAAAATAGATAAACTGATTTTTTCTTTTACATTATTTTTATGTGCATTATAGTTTCAACAAGAAGTCAAACTGAACTTGTTGTGTTGCCGGATGCCGTCTCCTCCAGACGGCTTTTCACATTTTGACTTGTCACAGCAGAAAAAAGGCGCAGCTGCCACGAATGACATTAACAAGCGAGCGTAAAGTGAGCCGACGTGCCGACATACCTGTGTGGATCTCGCTCATTAACGTTTCCCCGCTGTGACGCGTCAAAATATCTGCAGAGGAAGAAAGAAAGAACGACGGCCTGTCAGAATAATTACACACACGTTTGATTAGCAGCACGTTTCAGAGATCTGCCGACTCGAGGCAGAGCGGAGTTTGCAGGATTTTTAAAAGCAGTAAATCTTCAGAAAGTCAGAATATGTACACATTATTTCATTCATTTTAAAAAGAGCTGAGTCATACATTTTTCTTATTTGTTCTTCTCATGAGTGCTTCAGCCAAAACATCAAGTTTTACTGTAAAAATTGAATCACAGAGAGAAAAGTAGAGGTGTAAAATTCTGATGACTGATCTAAATTTTAGTTTAATTTACATTTCAAGATTAAAGATATCACATAAAATATAAACCAAAATAAATCAAATAAAAATTAAGGTAATAAAATTGTGTAGACTTAGAATATAAACATAAAATGAAATATATCAGTAAATAGATAAAATATAAATGTGCTTTTTCACATCTCAGTTCTTCATCCACCATTTTACTTCATAGATTTATAAAAAGCAAATAAAAAGCTTTTATAATTTTGTGTTTCATTAAATGTGTTTACGTTCCTCAGCTCTGCCAACAAGTGTCTGCTGAAGGTGGGGGCGTACTGCGCTCAGCTGGAGCAGTACCAGAAGGCCATCGAGATCTACGAGCAGGTGTGTGTGTGTGTGTGTGTGTGTGTGTGTGTGTGTGTGTGTGTGTGTGTGTGTGTGTGTGTGTGTGTGTGTGTCCATCATCTGCCGGACGTGACGTTTCTAATTAATTTTTCACGTTCGTACGCTCTCCAGGTTGGCGCCAACACGATGGACAACCCCCTGCTGAAGTACAGCGCCAAAGAGTATTTCTTCAAAGCCTCGCTGTGTCACTTCATCGTCGACGAGCTCAACGCAAAGGTTAGTTCACACCTTTCACGTTTCGGTCTCAGGATTTGGGACGTTTTTTCTAACGCTGCCGTCTCTCCGCAGATCGCTGTCGAAAAGTACGAGGAGATGTTCCCGGCATTCTCAGACTCCCGAGAATGCAAACTGTTGAAGGTAACTCCACGCCCGGGGAACCTGATGGCTTACTTTCCCCCTCTTAATCTATTCAGTTTCTGTGAGCAACCTACATTTTCTTTTTTTTTGTCTTTTCAGAAACTTCTGGAGGCTCATGAGGAGCAGAACAGCGAGGCTTTCACAGAGGCAGTAAGTCGTGTGTGCCCTAAAAAAAAGTTTTCTATAACAAAGCTTCTGCTGAGTCCCGCGGCGCTTCAGCTCGTGTAGTTTTGTTTCGGATCCCTCGTGTGTTGGAGAAAGTTGAAGGCTGGATCTCAGGTATCCGTTCGGTCTCGCAGGACTGTGTGTTTATGTGGAGACTGAAGGATGTGAGATTTTTTTTTCACAGTTGAAGCAAAGTCAGAGGGAGGAGTCATTTTGGAGAAATTCGTCACTCTATCAGCAGACGTGTTAGTTAATATGTGCAACGCTGCTGGTGGTTGAAACTGAACTTAACTGGGCTCTATATTTCCTAATATCACCTGAAAATATGCGTATACGTGTCCCTTCTTCTCGCCTGCAGGTAAAGGAGTTCGACTCGATCTCTCGCCTGGACCAGTGGCACACGACTCTCCTGCTGCGCATCAAAAAGACCATCCAGGGCGACGAAGGCGACCTGAAATGAAAGAAAATAAGGGGGAAAAATGCAGCACGGAGGGACAAAAAAATCATCACGCATGCTTTCAAACACACACACACTCTCAATAGCTCAGATCGCTGTGTACAGCACCCAGAGACGCCGGCGACTTATTATTATTTTTTGAATAATCCACTGCTCACTGCTACGACGTCAGAGTACTGTGTTCGCTTTCCTTACGAGCGTATCTGCATCTAGTCAGAATGTAAATCCTCGCGCCCTCACCTCTGTAAAGAGGATTGCTGCACACCTTTCCCTGCTGAAATCTGTCCTTGTGGTGGAGTCGGGGTGATTTCAGAGCGGCACATCGTATTGAGACTGATGTTTAGTATCGACGACGAGCTCTGCATGTTTTGTACAATTATTGTTTCCTAGTCAGACGCAGCTTGTTTGGTTTTTTATCTAGTTTATTACACATTTAAACAGATAATTTAAAATGATTCAGTTTGTTGTACATAAGATTATCACACAGAAGTGTGTGTATAAATTTCAAGAATGTACCATTATCTTAATTTTTTTAATTTGTCGGAGTAGAAGAGGGATCAAGTCGACGTAGTGAAGAGATTTTTTGTTTTCCATTTTTCTCACAAACGGGGAGAGACTCTTCTTGAAGAAGGGCAAAGATATGCACCAAGAGAAGACTGTTAAATATTTTCATCTAATCACAAACATACATACTCAGATTACTTTACGATTATTTATTATTACTTCAGTATTTGTGGATGTGATACTACTTTGAATATTTGAATCTGTAAGTTGTGATTTATAGTTTGCTAATGGAAAATGTTTTGGTTTTTTTTGGGTGAACTGACGTGGAAACCCTCGCTCCTCATTTCCAGGGAAGTTTAAAATCTTTGGGTATCATCAGTCATCTCGTGCTGTGTTGTGATGTGAACTTATCACCGAGGGTTTGCTGCAGCAGCGCACCTTCAAAGACGGCCAGTCGCTAAGCATGTCACTGTGTAGTTTAGTGTTGTTACATTCACATAGTGTGAGCCAGACCAAAGTTTTTACAAAAGGGTCAGTCGCCCTGCGTATCCAGCTTCTTCCAGATGGAATGACAAAGGACCTTGGATATGATCTGTATGCTTGTGCGAATGGACAATAATAAAGATATTATAAACCACCCGCGCAGTCTCATCCGTCAACAGACAGTTTCCCAACTTTCAAGGTCAGCAGACACCATCTGCACGAGAAAGAAGTGTTTTTTAAATAACCTTCATACAAAAATTCACTATGTGGCCTCAATGATACTTAACACAACAATACGAGCTTCTCTCATCTCTACCAACATAAAATCATGAGGTTTGCTTTGTACTTTGACTTAAATTGGTGAAAAATGTCATTCACACAATTTCATTCACGTTTCCAGTCGTGCACAAAAATCAATCAACTATTATTCTTTCATTTATATCTCATATTATTTTTATTATTCCATGAGTGAAAAATGAGATGGATAAGAAGTCTTGCTGATTTTTTAAAAAAATCATAAGACTGATTTTACTCAATTTAAATGAATTAAAGATCATATTTAAAAGAGCATTGAAAAAATATTTTTAGGTATCGTTTGAATAAATAATCATATCCCTACAAACCTGCTGAGATATTGCTGTGGGCCAAAATGATTTTATTGTTTTCACGGTGACTGAATTTAGTTTTTAGTTATAAATAAAACAAATCTTGTCACAAATCCAATTTGAAAATAAGAAACCAACTAATGAAAAAAAGCTTAATTGGGTAAAAATTTCAGGTTATTTATCAAAAACTTCTCTTATTTTTAATCTTCAGGATTTTATACAGATACCTGCTGAAAAACAACACAGTTTGAAACACAGCTGTGGTTACGCAAAATTGTTTCCAAAGAGAGGAAAGTGCCAGACCTTTGACTGATTTAATCTACTTCATTTACATTCAGACCGACATAAATCACGAGCGGAGTTGCAGAAAGTGCGCCGTCGTTCCAAAGGTGTGTGGAAAGATGCTCGAGGATTCACTGGGGTGCAGATCTGCAGCTGCCAAAGACTCCTGACAAGCTTCCCAGACTGTCGTACAGACTGTTAAAAACAGAAAGTCCTGCAGTACATGATATATGAGGAACAGATGGTGGTAAAATGTACCAACAAAGACGTAATGTTTGGCGTTTTATGTAGTGAATTAACAATAACTTTGATGTTTTCTCTTTTCAATACAATGTCTGCAACACTTTAGCAGGTTTTTATATTAGAAAATAGGTTATTTTTTTATTTAACTCATTAATTTCCCCCTTTTTTCATTTCATACCACTTATTTATACACTTGCCTCAAGCACAGGATTTGTAATGAATACTTAGACTTTCCAAAACAGCGAGACAAACACTGATCACATTCAATCTGTCAGTGAAATCCTGGACTGAAATGATGAAACACCACATGGTCAGAGCACACAGACAGAGACTGAATAAAGCTAAAGTATATACAGAAAATAACCTGAAAACAAAAGAGGGCTGAAGTAGGATTTTCCTCCCTCCCTTCCTTCCCTACAGTCAGATAAACTTTGTGATATTCACAAGTGGTTTTGTATCATCCTGAGCTGCGGCGTCTTCAGGATCTACTCGCTGATGATCACAGTCTGAATATCGGGGTCTAAAACATTCGGACGGGGGCTTGGTCTCTGAAACTGGAGCCAGAATGGTCTGTGAGGCGGCAGCTTCCAGGACGGACGACGTGGAAACGGTCGGCCCCTCCGAGACGGTCGGCAGCGCGCCATCAGAGACGGTGGGTACGGACACGGTGATGGACTGAGCCTCGGAGGACAGGGGGATCGTGTGCGCCACGGACACCGGTATGGAGAAAGGGACGGGGATGGCCGACCCGTCCAAGGCGATGGCACCGGTCCCGGTGGTCATGAGGGGCTGGATCTGGGTCCCGGGCGGCACCTCGGTGTGGATGACGGTGATCCCGCCGAGGGTGCTGTGGCTGACCAGAGCGATGGCGCCGTGGCTGGTCCAGTCGGAGGGGAGGGTGACGGGCTCTGCCGGCACCACGATGGAGTCCGCGTTGGCGACGCCAGAACCAGAAGCAGCAGCATCACTTTTTCTAACGTTGCTCTTCCTCTTCCCTCCTTCTGCTTTCTCTGTCCTTCCCTTAGCAGGAGTTTTGGGTTTCTTATCCTCCACGTTTCCCTCCAGGACCACGAGGTAAGTTTTCCAAGGAGCATCTTGGTCGTGAATCTGAGTTAAAAGAGCTCATGTTATCTTTACAGCAGTCAGAGTACTGAAACACAACATATGAGGTGATAAACGGACGTTAGTGTATCTCTGTCAGTGCAGTATGACGGCTCTGCTCACCATGGTGTGCCTGCGCAGGGTGGACTTGTCTGTGAAGGTGCGTCTGCAGAGGCCGCACATGTAGGGTTTCTCTCCCGTGTGGATGCGCTGGTGCCTCTGCAGGGCGTTGAGCTGGGTGAACTGCTTCTCACAGTCTTTACAGCTGTACGGTCGCTCACCTGACACACAGCAGAGGAGGAGAAAGGAGGTGAGGAGGCAAAGAACGACAGAAAACTGCTCTCTCCGCCGAATAAGAAGAAATATTCAAGTTACCTGTGTGTGTTTTTAAGTGCTGGTGGAGCGAGTTCCTCTGAGCGAAGCCTCGGCCGCACTGTTCGCACTTGTACGGCTTGGACCCGGTGTGGATGTTCGAGTGGTGTCTCAGGTACTCCTTCGAAGCAAAGCTCTTCCCGCAGGCTTCGCACATGAAGGGTTTCTCTCCTAGCGGGAGATAAAACAGCACAAAGAGCCATTTTTTCACTTCTGCTCTGGTTGCGTGTGAACAGCCTCGTCTTCTCTGGGCGCAGCTTTCGAGAAAAAAACTTTCTGACGAGCCAAAATCTCCGTTTTGAAATGATGTCGCTCTTACCTGTGTGTGACCGCTTGTGATAGGACAGCATGTGTTTCTGTGTGAACCTGGCGTCGCACTCGTCACACGCAAACGGCTTCTCTCCTGTGTGAGTCCTAAAACAGACAAACTTATTCACTTTATATTTTACTCCAACTTTATTGCAACGTATAAATGAACATTCACATGTCTCAGTATTAAGTCATGATCACTCTGGTTTACAAAACACGTGTTAAAGGGTTAGTTAGTTTTACGTGTGCATGGCGTTCTGATAATTTCTGTAACTAAAACATTAAATAGGTGGAAAGTTATTTATTATAAACGACTTGCTCAACTTCCCTGCCGTGAGCTCCTCTTACCTGCGGTGCATCTTCAGGGCTGAGTTCTGGGTGAATCTGGAGCCGCAGTCGGTGCACTCGTAAGGCTTGTCGCCCGTGTGCGTCCTCTCGTGCAGCAACAGGGCGGTTTTGGAGCTGAGGCCCTTCCCGCAGTCGAGGCAGACGTATCGCAGATTGTTGCGTTCGTGCACCTGAGCGGGGGCAGGGACAGAAATTATCAAATGGGGTGAAAACACACTGTGAAATAATAATGTGACTTTGAGAGAGAGGACTTTCACCGATCCTCACCTGTCTTTGATGGCGGACGACATCCTTCTTGCGTTTGAAGGTCTTCGTGCAGGAGTCGCAGACGAAAAGCCTCTCGTTGCTGTGAACGTGCTTTTCGTGGATCTTCAGGTTGCTGCGGTTAGCGAAGGTTTGCAGGCAGGTTTCACAGCGATAGATGACGTCCGCTTTCACTCCGTGGTACGTACTGACCAAGAGAGCAGCAACAGGTTAAAACAACGTCTTAGAAATTGTCAAAAAACACACTGATGATCATCTGATCTGATTATGAGGCTGGGCGTATTGTGAGCATCACCACAAACTGACTTTTAATAATCACAACATTAGAAGCATGATAAAGTTCATTTCAGGTGCTACCGTGTTCATAAGTGATCAGTATCTGCTGGCAAATTGTTTCCAAGCACACACATAAAAGTCAATAAAAGCACACAGGCACAGTTGGTGTCGACAGAGTCCTTAAAAAGCACTCAGAGGCATTGTGAGAGTGAAGAAGGAGCTCTGAGTAAAGACCGACCGGCTGACTCACATTTTCCACCATAATTACCAGGCGGGAGCAGAACACACACTCCACATGGACTCAACACAAGGCTGGCACGCTTACAGACCAGCAGAGAAAATATGAAAAAAGGTTGTGACCTGCATTTCCTCTGGAGCTCAGCCTGTCATATATACTCGCTGTTTTTTACAGGGGAGTGTCCAGTTGCTGCCCCGTTATCATAAATTATGACTGATTATCTGCTCAACCAGAGGTAAGACTGTTGTTAACATGAAATTATTAAAAAAACGTTATTAAATCACATTTAAACCTGCACAAACACAAGCAAATTTAATTATTTTCAGAAATTCACCTGTTAAAGCAGCTCAAGACAGGCAACTATGGGAATAAATACAAAAAATACATATAAAATACAGAAGGTAAAAATGACATAAATACACTAAACACATCCTCCATATATACAAATTGTTTTTGCACTGGAGCAGATTGATATTTCAGTCTGTCAGAGATTTATATTTATTTATATTTTTTACTTGATTTTTGATATAATAATTTACCTTCGTAGGCTAATTTATTGTTCTTTTGTTGGTGCTTCATATTGTGATTTCACGTTTGTGTTGTGATTTAAGTCTGAATTTTTGGGGCCCCTGTCAATAATAAATAAATGACACCCAGGAGGTCACCTGACAGGAAGTCCTACCTGATGTGCTTCATGTAGCTCCTCTCGTAGTGGAAGGTCCGCTGACATTTGTTACACTGAAACTGAGCTTTGGATGTTCTTTTTGAAGTCTCCTTGGACTCTCCACCTTCTTCTTCATCCTCCTCTTCCTCCTGCTCCTCGGGCTCCTCCTCTTCCTCCCCCAGTGATAACAGGGAGTTTTCAGGATCCTCGCTCTTCATGCCCTCCCAATCAGAATCCGGCGCTCCCGGCCACGCCTCGTCTTCGCTCCCGTCTGCGCCTTCCTCCGCGTCCTCATTGCTAACTTCTGTCGCTTTTTTGGTGTTTAAACGCCTCTGAAGGACTCTGCGACCGGCCAGCCTCAGTTTTGGCCTCGCCTCTGTTTTTTTCCCCACCTTCAACGTGCTCTTACATCTTTTCGAAGCAACTTCTTTCTCCGAGCTCTGCGGAGAGAGACGCCTCTTGAGGGGCGAGCTTTTGAGCTGCTTCCTCTCTTTGGTCCTTTTTTCCATCTTGGCACCATGTAACTCATCTTTATCTACAACTTCTGGGGGCTCTGAAGGTTTTTGGAGGAGCCCGGCACTCATGGCTTCCCCACAAACCACTGAAAGGTCCTCGCAGTCCAAAAATTGCGCGGCGGCCAGAACTTCACCGATCTTGTCTCTCGCAACTTCAACCTTTCCGGTGTACACAAACTCCAAGAACTTGGAGAAATCGTTGGAGTTCATATCTGAGAGTAACAGCTTGTCTCGTGCGGCGTCCTGAGAGAAGAGGATCTTCTTGAAGTAGCCGCTCGACGCCGCCAGCATCACCTGATGGGCCCGAAACTCCCGCACGGCCCCCTGGTGGTCGACCTGCACCGTCACATCGCTCAGCCGGTCCTCCTGCCACAGCTGGTGCACAGAGGCCAAAACGTTCTCATGGTGGGTCTTTGAGGTGAGCTGGACCAGTTTGACGCTCATCGTTAACTGGAGCTGCTGAGGAAAACAGAAACGGGGGAAAGGTGATGAGTAACGTTGTGACTCGCTTAAAATAAAGTTATAATCATATTAATTTTTATTTTCAGTGTCATCGTCTTTAGACATCGATCTTTGTTTGTTTCTTTCACCTTGTTACATGTTTACTTACAAAGCTAGCAGCAACAAGTGATCATTAGTTCTGAATCGCCCCCTGGTGGCTGGTTGCAGTATAGGTCAGAATACTAAACTCCTCCCGTCCATGTTAGCTGGTGATGAAGTCAAATAAATATTTTTCCAAAGATGGTTTCTGTGATTTTACGTTGCTCTTATTACACTGGTGATTATTCAAGTGTTTGTTTGTTATGTGATAAGTTAGATTTTAATTAACTTTCAGGGTATCATACATAAAGTAGAAACATGGAAAGACCCAGTAATTTCAATGTAAACAAGAGATTGTTAGCTAGTAGTCACTAATTATTGATTACCAATCAAATCAGGTCCAAATGGTGTAAATAAGGAACATTTTTTCTTAAGACAGAACATCAAGAAAAGATGCAACTTTAATTTTTGCAGGTGATCAGCAGTTAACAATCACTAATTATTGATTATCGCTCAGGTGCATCCTCTGTATTACTGTGCAAACTCAGGCTCTGAATGATATAAATAAAATATATTTATCTCAAAGATGGTGTCATTTTACACAGCTCTTATCATGCTAATGTTCATTTTTCTGATAAATTTAGTTTAAGATAGACAGATAGGTACATAAACTGTACATAAAAATGCAATAAAATACTAAAATACTAATACTAGAACAAAATATAAAAGAAAAAGATAAAAATGAAATAAAATCATATAAAACAATAAAGTCGAAGAAACACAAAGTCCAATACATGTTTTTAAAAATTAATTATTAGCCATAGAGGATATTGCTTTTCAGGATTATAAGTAAAGTAGAAACACTCAGAATTGATGCAACTTTAACTGTAGTGAATGATCATCAGTTAACAGGCACTAATTATTGATTATTGATCGAATCAGGTACAAATTATGTAAATAAAGTAAATTTTCCCTCCCAAATATGGTTTAATTGTTTATTTAAAGCTATAAATCGTTTTTTCAGGCATTTATGTGGACAAGCAACTAAATTTTGGTGACTGATCATGAGTGAGCAGGCACTAAGTATTGATTATCGATCAGCTGTGTGTCCTCCTCTGTATTACTGTGCAAACTGCAGGTGACCTTTTTGGCTTCTTTTTGGTGCAGCTGGAGGAAACACTGCAGTCTGTAAAAATCCACCATAAAACCACCAACACTCCCATTAATCAGTAAATGTATTGATCAGCAGTATCCTGAGCTGCAGTTTTATTTCTCTGAGCTAATTTAAAGCTGCCTGTTAACAATAGCAGCACGCACACACACAGAAGGTAAACAAGGCTTCACGCCGCGGCTCAAAAACAAACAAACAAACGTGTTAAATAGATAAAAACAACAACAACAAACTCGCATTAACAAACAGCACATGTACCGCAGCAACACGCACTTTTCTTACCGTAAGGTCGCTAAAATGGCAGCCCTTCACAAATTCACGGCGGCGGAAGGTATTTCCTGGAGAAAACGGCACCGTGTTTTCCTGCGGACACTTCCGGTTTGTGCGCCGATCTCAGGTCAGTTTACGTCGTGACGTCAGAGGGCGGAAACGAAGAGGCGGAGAATAAAAGCTGATCCGGGATCAGACGGGAGGTGAAGTGGACAGATTAGACAGGTTATGGTTTATTTATGTTTATTTAATCTAAAAAAAAAGTGTGAAAATGTTAAGTCTCAAAAACACTGTTTGTTCTACATTATCATTATTATTATGGCTTTTTTTCTTTTAAATTATTTTTATCTTCTGTTAATACACTGAATTGGTACCTTTTTTTCACAGTTTACAATGCTTACAATAATAAGGATATATGATATAATATTAAATATTTTTTATTTATTATTAAATTGTTTTTTTTTCATTATGTAATCAATATTATCATTATTAGTAGTAATTGTTGTCTTATTTACTTTTAAGGTGAGTTTTTTGTTTTATTTTGCCCCCTTTGTGCAGCACTTTGTATTCAGTGTTTTATGGATTACCTTTACTTCCTGTTGCATGTTTGCTTGTTTCTATTATTGGTGAGTATATAAGTCATATTTTTACTTGCTGTTTCATCCTGTGAACTATTAGGCATTTTAACTGAGAGGCATTTTTGAACTACTGTTTTGATAAGCACATAATAAATAAAGTTTACTTATTAGTGCATTTTTACATTTCACCCTCATGGGGGCGTCATTGCATAGTTTGACTTTTACAGGTCATAAACTGCTCGTGCTTAAAAAGCAATTTAACCTGCATCTTTAACATCCACATTCTTCTCAGCATTATTCATTTCCCTGCAGACTAATCTCATTCTTGCAGATAGTTTCACCAGACAGACCTATCTAAAGTAGCTGCGCAAAGATTAGTTATTTGGTACCACTGTATGTGATAGTAATAGTCTGTTGTAGTTGTATGAAAAATGGCTCCAGAAATGCTCCAGAATGAGCCAACACACGGAGGATTTACGTTAATTCATTTACATCCAGACGAGCATAAATCATGCACAGGGTTGCAGAAAGCGTGCTGTCGTTCCAGAGGTGTATGGAAAGCTACTTGAGGATTCACTGGGGTGCTGTTCTGCAGCTGCCAAGGCTTTTTTCCCTTTTTCCCCCCCCTTTTCTACCAGAGGAAATCCATATACCTTACATTTGTCTTAATGAATTCTGCAAGCTAGCAGCCCGCTCTGTTCCGGTGACTCATGCTGCTCTCTGGACCGAAGCTGTGCAGACTTCGACTCTGACCTGGAACACTGTGTTCATCTGGATTTTATTACATTACTCCTCTGCCACACACACACATACAGTACCATATTTTATAGATTAGGCTTTTCACACAACTGGCTCTTCTTGATTTCTGTGGAAAAGACCCACAACATCTGCAGATGCAATGATCTGTGACTTGTACGCTCATGGGAATAAAAAGTATTTGCATAGATATTAATACGGTGTAAAGTATTAGCATGAAAATAAGCCTTGAGTTTAATGGAATACTGAATTACTAAGTGCAAATTAATGAGACAAGTCATACAAATTAATTCTCAGTACAATGCCATTAATACAACTTCTGACATGACTGAGATTAGAGGAAGGGACACATTTTTCACTCTGTGCTCAGTAGTGCAAAAAAAACTCTTTGTAGAAACTTCACTAAAATGATAACAGCTTCATATTGTTCAGTCATTGTGGTTATGACTAGCTTTGGTCGCATTTCTACCATTTTTTTCTTGCAGCAATGTGACCTATAAAAAGTTCAGCAATTTCAGGTTCTGGGTAATGTGGATGGTAAATATTAATCCCGGGTTGTGGTTTGTGATGTTGTCACAGGAGGTTTCTACATGTCATCAGTGGTTGGCATGAATTCAAGAGGAACGCACTGTATGCTGCATCACCGAGAGAGGAAAAGGTCAAACAGTCATTTCGGAAATGTGTCATTTTAATCTACTTTCGGCAGTGACACCGGTTGACTTTTCAAATGACTCCGGGGTGTTTCGTGTTATTTTAAAAGTGCACTGTGGGGCTGTGGAGAAAGTGGATGAAGCTGCAGTCAGCGGCTCAGACGTTGTGCTCGGCAGCCAGCTGCGTTACCGGGCCACCCAACGACAAATTAGCTTCCCACATATACATCATCAGGTTGTCAGCAAAGAAGATGAGACGCAAATACTTGCTGAGAGGTGACGGACTCAGCAAACAAAACACTCCGCCAACGTTGGGTTGTGTTTGCTCTGCTTTGGGTAGACTCCTCCACAAGGCCCGAAATATCCGCGGTGACGCTCCACGGCGCACAAACAACGAGACAAAAAGCACACTGTGCGAGAGAAAAAAAGTCAAAGTCAAAGCCAAGGCCGATTTTAATTTGAGGCTACAGAGCACACACACTGTTAAAAGAAAAGGAATTTGGGAGTTTGGTGGCGGTGAAGAGGAGGGTTTGCGTCCAGGCTCGGGGTTTTGTTTTTTTTTTTGTTTGCTGAAGTCGTACGAACGCTTCAATTTGGATGCAGCGGGGGTAAGTCAGCCGGTCGGTGTGTCCTTGCAGGACCTCTCTGCAGCTCCTTAACGGGGCTGACTCATAATCCCAGCAGATGAACTGAACCAGTGATGGTAAACACCAGAATATTACATGGAAGTGCGGACAGTGGTGGTCCAACAACAACCGCAGCGCTCTCTTTGTGCTTGCCCATATAACCACACAGCCGATGCCAGACCAATCACAAACCGGGCCAGCTCAGTATTCTGTGGTGTCTTTCTCTTCCCCTCCAGTCAGTGAACTCGGTTAACACAAAACATATTTCACAAATGTATTTTTTTCATGATCTCAGACTTGTATTTCAACAGGCTTCAATCCTTTTTTCTTTTCTTTTTTTTAATCAATGCTATGCTTCCTGCTTTGACACAGGGATACTTGTATATATAATATATATTCATTTCATGCAGATTTTGCAGAGCGGTTTTTAGCTGTTTTAGCAAATTCACATGAATCTCCACCCATATTTATGTAAGGAAGACATTGGGCTGGAGTCAAATATTGTACATGTTTGTGCAGTGCTGTCAAGGCCAAGGTTGCTCTGCCAGGATACACACAGCAGTCCAGACCTGTCCCCGGCAGTCAATCCCAACACTTCAGTCTAACCTCGTCCCCCCCGTCTCTCTTCCTACTTTCGCTGGCCGGACGCCTCGCCACATTCGGTCGGTCCAGAATGCGTCTGGAACCCCTAAAAACCTCAGTGTAACAGCGGGACATAAGAAAGCAATGATTCACAAAGCTCGCCGTGCCACGATGTGGGAATGAGCATCTTCTGGGCTGATGAGAAACTGCAGTGTTTGCAGAGGGACGCGGCCTCGCACACGACCACATGTGATCCCACGCAGGCGAAGACGATCAACATTTTTTCAGCCACTCTGGGGGATGTCTCTCTTTCACCCACAATGAAATGTTTTAACAACTACTGGATTGATTACCAAAATTTTGTGCAGACATCCATGTTGTCTTACAGGATGAATCTTTTTGTCCAGCGCCATCATGAAGCAACACTTTTGTGAGTTTACACGGCACGATGCTCAACGTGCTGGTTGACAATAAAGATTATACTTGTGCCGCCTCGCAGAGCTGCAGCCTTTCTAAACATCCTTCACTGCAGCGTACAGTACCAAACAACTTCTCCCACATGAGCTAACTACAGTGCTGAAATAACCTGTGAATGGTTTCTGTCCTCTCCCCCTCTCAAATAGGCTCCATTTCACCAAACAGAGATGTTTTTCTTCTTGTGCTGGGCCCGGTTTGAAGAAAAAAAGCAAAACAAAAAAACCCTTCCCTTCATTGATGAAAAGATATACGGCATTCAGAGATGAAATTACTTTCCAAATGGCCTCTGACTCACCATCTCTATTCCCAGTGCTCTCCCTCCCTCCCTCCCTCTCCACCTTCACTCGTCCTTGTGCATGTTCTATCTATTGTAACTGTATACAGCACTTAGCACTTCAGACGGCAGACAAACCAGCTCAAGGACGGCCGCCCACTCTCACCATGCTCATAAATAGACTATTTGTCCAGGCTTACCAATCACCTTACCCACCGAGCTTGTGTGGGTGCCTGTGGACATTGTGTAGCTCGCACCAAAATAGCTCTCCACTGCTGCCGTGTGAGGGTGGATTTCGGGCCTCCAGCCTGCAGCGAGTGAGCCCGGTTTGCACAGGGAAAAACAAAAAAACAAAACAAAACAAAACAAAAAAGGATTGTTGTGCCTTTGGAAATGAACAATAATGACTCATACAGTCTATCCCTTTTTATAATGTGTGACTTTATCATCCGTTTGCAATCTGTGGCGCGCTAAAACAGGTGGTGTCACCTCCGCAGCACCTTTCCCAGAATGCAACGCTCTCCCCGACTGTGTGGGACACGACCGTCAGCACATTCCTGGAGAGCCGGATCCACAGAAGCAACAATTCCTCCTTTCCTCTCTTCCCTCCCTTCCTTCCTGCCGCCCTCGTGTCCTCTCCTCTCTCGCTTCCGTGGATTGCATCACTCGTCTGCCTCCTGGCCTCCTCTGCTCGGACCCTTTAATCACATATGGCACACACATATACACACACCAAATGCAGACACACACACACACACTGTGGGCAGAAGGCACCCTCGTCAGTCCTCGTACTGGTTTTGTGGCTTCGGTAGGAATTTTATGGTTGGTTTGAGCAGAGGATTCTGGAGGCTTTCCAGCTGCCCTCCAAAGACTCCGCTGCTCTCCCTCTCCCTCGTCTCTTTGTTCCTTCCCCTCAACTCTCCCCCTCTCTGTTTCTTTTCCTCCTCCCCACCCCCTTCAAACCAACCTCCTCCCTGCTTCACCCGCTCGCCCTCAAGGTCAGAAATATCCTGTGGTTTAGGTTTGATCCCCTTGGATATGCCTCTGCTCTCTCTCTCTCTCTCTCTCTCTCTCTCTTTCTGTCTCTCCCTTCCTTTCAGAGCTTGCACACACTTACTGTAAGCGTACTGCGCTCT
>JBAJHX010000031.1:18533490-18563301 GCA_037176925.1 Amniataba percoides | reverse complement strand
CGCCCTCAAGGTCAGAAATATCCTGTGGTTTAGGTTTGATCCCCTTGGATATGCCTCTGCTCTCTCTCTCTCTCTCTTTCTGTCTCTCCCTTCCTTTCAGAGCTTGCACACACTTACTGTAAGCGTACTGCGCTCTTCTGAAAGCATTCCCATACAGGAAACACATGCCGGGATCAGCATAGGCGGGTCTCGGTGTGCCTAACATCTGCACACACACTCTTACCAGGGGTCAACCAGCTATCCGAACATGTAACATGCAAGCAAAAGTCGTCATTTCTTTAGATTATACCAACTTTAAATCCCATGCATGCACAGTAACTAAAAGTGTCCACTGCTCCTCACCCTTGTAGTGAGTTGGTGGTTGGTTGGTGGGGAGACTCGACCGGCTGCAGCCAGGTTAACCCTGTTCCTCTCGGTTCACCTATTCCCCGAGTTGCGTAACGTGGCAGGAGTCCAGCACTTGTGTAATAACGGGCCTCGGCTGGCTGAAGGCGCCGGTTCAACCAGTCATCCTGTCATATCCGCGGGTTAAAAGAGGAAAACAAAGTCTTGCCCAATTAAAGCCCCGATCCTTCGCGAGCATTGGCCGTAGCCGTGCAGATGTCGAGTCGAGATTTTCTACCACTCCTTCTTCCTTTCCTTCCCATTAATGTCTTTTTTGGGGAGTTGTATCCAAACTGAGAGTCAAAGGAGAGTCTACATGTGTTGTACAGATTATAAAACCCCCTGAGGCACATTTGTAATTTCATAAATAAAACTGACTTGAATTACCTCAACAAACCTGCTTAAGTCCAAATACTTATGTGGAAAAAGCTTCGAACATACAACACTACCTTATATGGTATCTGTCTTGTTCCTTCTTTTTATTAAAAATCTTCAACTTTTTTTACAAAGTTTGAAAACCTGCAATTGTTCACATTCATGTTCACTTGCTTGCAGTCTTCTTCCTCCCCATCTTTTCTGTAGCATTGCTGCTTTTCTCATTGTGTCACTGCCACCTGTAGATCAGAGGAATAGTGTGAACCCTTTGGCAGGAATAGGAAGTAGATCATCTGCATATTTGTGCATGTATAACCTCACACACAAAAACATCACTCTGCAGCACTACCAGTGGTCATGAACTCTACAGGGAATCTTTAATGTCAATCCCATTAGCAGGAATTTAGCTGGATTATAATCTCCATGTCCCCAAAATGTCCAACCTGTAACGACAAAGGTTGTTGCATCTATTTGACAAACCAAATTTAACTTTTTACTGGCACAGAGATCTTAACATTGACCTTTTATCTGTGTAAAATGACATCAGACATTTGTTTGACTTGTATTTTATCTTATAGCTTTTTAATGCAGCAGTAAAAAGCTAACATGTGGTGGGCATCCTGTGTAGTTCGAATGCGACTATAAGAGGCTCTCCTCATTAATTTTTATTGCGAGGGTCCTTTGGCATGCCGAACACTGCTCATATATCCGAGTCAATCAGAAGGTTTTGACAGGCTTTGCTTTATCGCCTGTTTCGACTTGATGCTTTAACGAGGGGGGGAGGGGGGGGGGGGGTCGAAGAAAGACTCTCCCAGTAAAATAAACCACAAATAGCTCCAGAGAAACGCTGCACCCCCGCTGCTCGCTTTCAGCTTGTTGACTCAACGGCTCGAAAAGATTGTTTTTCAAATATGCGACCGGGTTGTCAAATATACAGTGTCAAATTAACTTCAGGAGTCGCCTCCCAAAAGGTCTACGTTCTCCGTGCAGCGTTTGTCCATTTTCTTTGGGAAGCCTCCCAGAAATGGAGGAGACCACAGACATGAAAATACCTACGTGAAGTGAAGCCCAACCATACGGCCAACTGGCTCAACCAGCGTAATATAGCATGAATGCAAACATGCAGTAAGATAGCTCGACTATTCTTTCTATACTCTTACATTAAATATAAAGTTCATTCCCTGATTTGATTTATAGAGCCACTATTTCTTGTCTCATGATATAAAATGCTATTACACGCTGGATGGGAGAATGACGGGAGCATTTGCGGTACAGTTTCCGAGTATCTAAGCCTCAAAGATCCCGATTGCTGACCTATTCCCTTTTGACTCTTTGTGGACTGCCGCACAATCCCGATAATCCCAAGGAACACACAGCTTTGCTCTCTGTGCTCTCTCCCTCAACATCCTTTTCAAAATGTCCAAAAATGGAGAGGAGAGAGGAAAAAGAGCAGAGCGATGAGTGGGGGAGGGGGAGAAGATCTGACAGGCTGCTCCGGCGATGAGACCCATGACTGACACATTTACTGTGGAACAAGACAAGTGTGTGAGTGTGTGAGAGAGATAGACACAGGGACGTGAGAGGACGTGATCTCTCTCTCCCTCACACACACACACACACACACACAATGAAATGTTAGAAGAGAGTGTCTCTTTCTGTCAGCTGAGTGAAGTCACGTTACCGACAGCTCCGGTTCACTAATTTCATTTCAACCAGGCTGGCAAGGAATTTAGCAGGAACACACACACACATACACACACACAGGCGTCTGAGCAGGACTGCAGCGTCTTTAGACCGTAAGCCTCGCCACAGATGCACGTTTTTTCCGTAACGAGCTCTCATTTGATCCGCTGCCATCGAAAATGGCCTTCCGTCTGAGACAACTGTCACTGTTTATCCATATTACGAAGATAACGGGGCCATCTTCTGCGGTTTGGCGGTGTCGGATGAGCGAGAGTGTGGAGGAGATTGTCAGAGAGGAGGAGAATGATTCATTGTGTTGCTCTATAATTGAATGATCCAGTATTCATTGTGGGCATGATGGTGAGATCATCTCCCACCATTAGACCTGCAGGCTTCGGAGCAGCGCTGCAGGACATCAGCGGCGTGCGCGTACGTTTAAAGGACCACACCGGCACCTCTGCATGCTAACGAGCTTTAACCACAACTTCCAGATCTTTCAATGTATTGCTGACTCCTCCCTAAAGTGCGTTAAACTGATATCCCACCATATGAGGAGCCACTGGTTTCCATTTCACGACATTGTGAAAATTATTTAGCGGCGGCTTGTGACTTCGCTGAAACCACAATCAATCACACTAAACACTTACAAGTCTGCATGTTTTTTTTTCTCAAAGGTGCTTTAATTTTCCCTTACGGTGCATTCAGGCCACACACACACACATTTGAGAGTTTTGAGGTTTGAAAGCAAAATTAATGTTTTCTCCTCTGCTAATCTTCTTGTTTTGATTTTCCAGCTACATTTTTTTTTTTTTAATCCTGAGCTTTTCATGAGCTAAATGTAAGAAAAAGATGGAGAAAAAAATGTGGCACCAAGTCTACAAATCTTGCACCTGCTTCACAATCATCAAAATGAAAAATGTCTGGCAGTAATTGGAAATTACCTAAATCCAACATGATGGATAAAAGGCGACTCCTGCAACTTAGTATTGCAGTTGCATGAAACTGGGGCATTTGTTAAAAGAAATCCACATCAAATTATTTGAAATATGCAAACTTTTTATCCATCCGATGGAGTACAAGTCGAGCTAAAAAAAATTTGAGACCCTGCAGTTCCCATAATGAAACTTGTCATGATGAGTGAATTAATCTCCATGAGTGAAATCTGTGAAATGCCCCTTTAATTCACCTTTAATGGCCTGAAAGAGCCCACATCTGTAAACCAAACAAACAAAATTAATTCTGATTAATTTGTTGCCTAAGGTTCGTCTGTGTGTTTAAAGGTCATTTAACGTGAGTGACAGCAGGTTGTAGTTTTGTGTTTTCGTTGACATTTTGTCGACAGATTGCATCCTTTGAAATCCGAGCAAGCGTGATCGAGAACAATGTGGTGACTTGAGAAGGATCTTTGTGACGGACAGGAGATAAAAGGAGGCGCTTGACCTCCCCGAAGAAGTCGTCTGCGTGTGCTGCATGTGCCTACTGCACAGAACAGGCAGTCCCCGACGTTAACAACAGATATTAATCTGTCAGACTGTCACAAGATGATGATTGTGTCGTACTGCAGCTGCATCCTGAGAGGTTTGCTTCCTGAGCTCACTTTTATCTAATGTCTATCATCCTTTTACGTATTACAGCAAACAAAAAGATCATTATAGCTGGAAATTACTGAAGTCAGATGGCAGGTCTGTGTATGCTTCATTAGCTGGTCACAGTGTTGTCGTGACATTGTGGATGTGCACGTGTGTGTTTGAAGAGGGCGGCAGCAGCAGGAGTGGATTTAGATTTAGAGGAGGGCTGTGTATGTGTGTGTGTGTGTGGGGGGGGGGGTCACCTTGACTTTGCCACTGCAGCGCAAATCAGTAAGTTGGAGAAGGCAATCTTTTTCACATTTGTCTAGCGAGTTTCACATCAGAGCACAGAGAAGCAATTTACCCTCTCAGCGTTGCACAAAGTAAATACACAAGCTGCAGTCATAACCTCGCCTCCTCCCTCCCTCCCTCCCCTCCTCCCCCTCGCTCTCCCTTCCTCTGTGTGCACGAGTGATAAAAGGCACGAGGACGGGAGAGAGACTACTAGGTACACACAGGTAGATGGACAAAATGATCCAGTTTGCCTCATTAGAGAGAAAAAATACAAAACAAAACAATACAAAAAAAACGTAATGTTCCCAGCAATCCTAGCAGAGCCGCGGTTGCTGTGGAAACCGAGCAGCATTGTCGCAGACTGTTGCCGTGGGGTTCTTGTCTGTCTGTCTCTCCACATTTGCTCTTCATCAGGGACACTCAGATCACTGATATTCTACACCACGGGGCGATGACTCATACACATCTTTTCTTTTCTTTTTTTTTCTTTTTGCATCTGGAACAAAAAGGGGTGGAAACAAAACGAAACACATGAATGCACACACACACGCACACACTGTAGATAGGCACATACACCTTGATACATAAATGCACACATGCATAAAAAAGTACTTTAGCAAGCATGCATTGGAGTGGATTGGACTTTTAGGGCACTTTTTGCATAAGATGGCAGATGTGCAGTTCGCCATGAAGTCCTCGTCTCTGAGTGGTTATCTTTGTGTGCGTCCGCCTTTGTGATCTGGGCCGCGTCCCCCCTCATTATATATCAGGTAGATTACCCGCTTTAATCGCCCTTTAGTCTCACAGATCGGCTGATGTTCTCAGTGTGTTCCCTGCTTATCTAGGCCACCAGATGTCAAAATCCGGAGCCTTATGGAAAGTGGGAACGGCCGCTCAGCGCCGGGCAGCGGAGAGGAGATGACTGATGTGGAGGAGAAATGCCAAACTTTGTGAGGAGGAGAGAGGGCCGCGATGCAAAGTGTGTGCCAAAGATGTTTCAGGTTCTCCAGGTGATGTTTGAGGTGAGGATAGGGAACCCAGCGTACTCCACACACACACACACACTGACACGCACACCCTGAGGTGCGAGGTAGAACAAAGTGATGAGTGACCCGCTGTCTCGTCGTCCTCCTGCCATTTCCTACAGCTGTTTCATCAAAGCCTTTCTTCTGGCACCTCTTCGTGTGACTGCCTCGATACACACACATTAACACACACACATAAACACACACATTTCTTCCTCCTCTCTCCCTCCCTTCTTTAAACTGGCATTAACTGCATATGGCTCAACTGCGCTCCACATTCCACATATGGATCTATGGACGGGGGATAAAAACATGTTCAAAACATTTGATGTGGATTCTGTGTCAGAGACAAAGTCTTTAATCATTACAATCCTTCCACTGCAGACCCCCCCACCTCCATTTACTCCCCCTCTTCACTTATAGATCATGTGCTTTCAATGTTAATGATTCACAAAGAATCCATACGCGATGGTTCATGTAAGCATTTTTCAATCTTCCATACGAAGACCAGCGTGCTATAAAGCAGCACGCGTGACCGGTTGAAAAATCACTGCAGAATTCACTTGAAAACTTTATTATGCAGTCATTTCTGTAAATGAGACCGCTGCTGGTAGCCTCGGTCTTGCACCAAAAGCATCGCAAGCATCCGAATATCTCCAAATTAAGACCACATCCCCTCAAATCCTGGTTTCTGTTATGAGGAGAATGCTGCTGCTTCTGCTGCTGCTCGGGCCTCGCTTCGCCTCCCCGGCTTTGCTTCATGGTTGCATGCGGGAGGATAAACACATTAGCTGCGATTTTTCAAGCTGCCTTTTCATTCGGTCCACTATCTGCCGTTTCAAGCCGTGTTTGCGCATGAAGAGCGGCGGCGCCTCCTGAAATCTGACCCAGTTGTTTGAAAATTTGGTTCATTTTGTTCGAGGTAAATGTTAAGAATTTAGTTATGCAAACCACCTGCCATTTTGACCTTGAAAAGTCTGACTTTGCTCTATTTAATCATTGATTTTTTACACTTAGCTTTTCCATCATTACACTCAGACCTTTATGTTAATCATCATCTTCTGTCTATATCACATAAACATGAATCAAAAACACTACAGGACTCCAGAATGAAAAATACTTCCATAACCTTGACCTAATGGAGAGAGGCTGGAACGGTGTGCAGAATTTCACCATCTTGCCTCTGCCTCCCTCCAGAACCATCCGCATCCATCTTCCAATGCATTAAATGAACTAATGAGGTGTGAAACTGGCTGTTAAAGTCACTGATTGCAGAGTGTGGGGCTGCTTCCACAACTGAACAGCATGTAACATGTAGAGGCAGCTCTTTTTGCAGCCAACTGCAAATCAAACATCAGTTAACAAGAAAGTCAGAGAGTCTTGTACGAATCTCACCGGAGTCTCGAGCTCAGCGGTGCATAGCTGATGAGCTTCTTGCCTAACTGCTTCCAACCAGCCAGCCGCTCCCTGGCAAATCAGCCTGAGTATGACTCATCACATGGAGCATGTGATCTCTCTTAATGCACACACACACACACACACACACACACACACACATACAGTCACATTTATCTGCAAGGGGCTTCCCTCCCCAACACTACATCGCATGCGCTAAGAAATCCCTGACAAGCATACAGAAAAGGGAAGCCCTTTGTGTTTAAGTTTGTGTGTGTGTGTGTGTGTGTGCCTGTGTTCAATAGCTTTTATATTATTGGCAGCCTGTGTGGATGTGTGACTGGGAGTGTGTTGATTTTCCTACAGGGCCACTGTTTGATGAGGGATGAGTCATCCGGATGGAGACCCCGAGGAAGACTGGCAGGTTGGTGATTCACCCTGCGTTAAAAAAAAGAGGTGTGTGTGTGTGTGTGTTTGTGTGTGCGTCCTTGCTTCTTGTCAGTTTATATGCTGTATTCAGACATGCACATATAGATATATATGCAGGCATACCCTCAGTAAATATTCCATGTATGTATATTATAAGCAAGTAGATGTATGTGCAAGCATTAATGAGGGTGTATGCAAACATACGCTATCATTACGTGTGAGTGTGTATGTGTGTGTGCACTAGTGTTTACGTGCATATATGTGTGTCCTGTGGGTAGACAGCTTGCTTTGAGCTGTTTTTGTTTATCTTCCTGCAGAGTGGGGCGAGTCAGTATGTGCATAATCAGAGAAACGCCACAGGGAATTGCTGACTCCATTAATCCAATACGCAGGAGAGCGTTCCTCATTCCCCGCCACACACCCCCCCATACCAACAAACTCACACTCTTATCAGCCCGACTGAAACAATATGAATGGCGTATTGCAACACGGATGCAAGCATCTGCATTTATGCACAGATGTGATTGAAGTGATCTCATTATTTTCTTGTCGGATGTGGCTATACCTTCAAAGCGAGGGAGCGCAGCATCCTGCAGCATGGAGGACTTAATCAAAGATATCAGAGGGACCAAATTCATATTGTGGTGGCTCCAAATCTGCATCTTTTTCTATTATTCACAAATCTTTTTGTGTCTGGTGAGAAACAGCCCAGATTTTCTGACAGAATCGCGTTGTTAAGAGATTCATTTTGATCATCCAGCTCTGCAACTTTCATGAAACAGTCCCTCATGAAGACTCGAGCCCTCGATAAAGTTTGATAGAGATGCTTATGAAATTATAACAACTTTCAATAACGAGTGCTTTTCGTGACATAGAGGCATTAAGATGACAGATAAAAGAGGCACAAGGAAAAGACACACATAAAGCACCGCGAACGATCGGCAATAACTTCACGCTTTGATTTCACGGTCACGCTTCGCTAACAATCACTCAAAGGTCAACAAAGGCCTCCGGGTGTGTCACCGATACGCCGCGTACGGTGGCGTCCACAGCAGGACTTCCTAGAGGCCGTAATGAGCGATCATTGGATGAACGCGGCTGTGGTTAAAGGCAGCCAGAGTCTATCTCTTTACATTAGGATGATTGATCAGCAAGGCGGGGATGCTTGGCTGATGATGAGGCAGTTATCTGGAAGAGACAACAGGCGAGATCATTAATCTTCCCCGTGATGAGGATGCAGCAGTGTGTGTGTGTGTGTGTGTGTCAGGATGCACGTGTGGCTTTTTGATGCACTTGTTTGTTCACAGCAACACTGATGAGCATTTATAAAAAAAAAAGAGGGGGAACACTCTCTCTCCGGGTCTCTTTCTCGCACACACACACACACACACACACACACACACTGATTCGCTCTCCCGCGGGTCACCTTGAGCCACACAAATTGGCTTTGGTTGGTTGAGGTCTAAGCGCTGGCAAATTAGTCAGGCGCTGCATCTCTTTGAAAGTCTGAACTCGCTCTCCTGACTGTCTTTCCCAAACATCACGCTCTCTCTCTCTTTTGTTCTCCTCCTTCAGAAACAACCCTCCCTCCTCCCTTTTTTCTGTTTGTGCTGCACTCTCTCTTGTTGCCTCTTTTCTTCCTCGCTAATTCCCCTTTGTCCGCCCTTCTCATTCATCAAATCTGTATCTCTTTGTCGTCTCTCGTTCTTACTTTCGTCTCCCTCTACTCTTCGTCTCTTCTCCACTTCCTCTTTCGCTGCTGATGAATGGAGTGGAAAGTTCTTCCCCGCAGTATCACTAAACGCAGCTGCTGTGGCATTTCTTTACTCATTCATTCGGAGGGGCTGTTAAATACAGTTCCGCTTTTCAACTTCTGTTCCCTCTCTGCTGTTTATGTGCGCGCGCCGCCTCAGTTTGCGCTCGCTGCCGCGGTGAATGAGCTTGTTTGCTCTGCCGGACTTGCAGGAACTCGGGAAAGTGCTCTCATTTGGGAAGAATGATATTGCTGTGTCACCAAAGGGAGCTCGGGCCCATTAATTTGCTCACAAAGCAACAGTGTCGGAGCAAACAAGCCCTCCTCTCTGCCACTGACATCAGCGCTTTTGTGTTTGAAATGAAGATTTTGGAAGCAATCAGGTGTGCAAATACAACATTGCGTCACTAAAATGCCTCCCTCCATGAACGATGATGGGTTTTAATCATGCTCTGAGAAACTCGCATGTAAACACACATGATGGCCGTTTTGGCGTTTTGATTAGCAGCCTGTGTTTACTTTCTGTCGATACACATCATTTTGTATTCTGCATGAGATCTGGGCTACGGTGCTTTATATTGATTGTGTTTTTCCTTTGCTGTGCACGTTTGTGGATTTTAATTAGTGACTCATTTTTAATCGGCATAATTGTGTTGTTTTCACGTTTCACTTCTAATGAATCATTTAATGCACCTCCAAGTCTGCGAGCTGTTTCGGTCACACCTTAATATAGCAAAGTACACAAAGCACAGAAATGAAATGATGCCGGCAACAGTGATTTTCATGAGTATCGACCAGGGGTATTTGTGGTCCAGTGGGGTAGTTATGCAGTTTCCAGGGGGGAGTGACTAATTAAACCCGACTCACTCAACTGAGATCAACAGTGAACTGACAAACTAATATTTATCTACATATCTGCGTTAAGAAAGAAAATAAACAGCTAACACACATGTTGCTTTTTCATTTTCAATTCAATCTATCATCACTATGTGTTATACTTGTTAGAATAAAAAACTAGCGAGTTAGCTAATGTAGGCAGATAGATGAATGGTTGACATAATTACATAATTAGCTTAACCATTAACATAATGGTTGAAACATTTATGTTGGTTTTCTTGTTGTGTTGTCATGTCCTGAGTTATGGTTGAATGTCATGTCTAGTTTCTTGTTCTGTTATGTCTTGTCACGTTAAGTCCGTCTTGTTTCTGGTTCCTTGTTCTGGCGTGTCATGTTTTCTTTTGAAATCAGCTCTCCTTAGTGTTTCAGGGCCCTTTACTTCCTGCCACAGTGTGTTTCTCACCTGTCTGATTGTCTGCCCCGCCTGATTGTGTGCACCTGTTCCTTGTTACCTCTTGTGTGTATATATAGTCCGTGTCTTCCCTTGTCTTGTTGCCAGGTTGTTTTGTATCATGTCCTACAAGTCACGTCCTGTCTTTCAAGTCATGTTCTGTGTGTTTGTCACCTCGTGTTTCCATGTCAATGTTTCTTGTCTGTTTTCATGAAGATCTAGCCAACCATGAGTAACTGTTTGAGTTCCTGAGTTTTTTTGTAGTTTAGTTTAAAAACCAAGTACCTTGTTTTGTTCTTTGGACTGCCTTTTGAAAGACTCTTTTTGTTGGTGATTAAAACCCTTTTTGAACCTTGCTCTGGAGTTTTTGGTGTCCTGCGTTTGGGTCCTGCCTTGCCTGGTGTCCGAGTTGGATGTTACACACTGCTTTTGATTTTTTTGAAAGTTGCCACTGATACCCAGGATATCGTACTGTAAATGCTTCAGGCTCATGAACAGGAAGTGTGCTGCCATTCGTTGATACATAATGACTTAACAGACACTTAATCAGATGAAATTTTTCATATTATGTCTTTAGTGCATTAAATAAACAGAAATGGGTCCTTAAAATGAGTAAAAGTTGAAGTAGTAAGCTGAGAGTGTTGAAAAACAGTGAAATAGTTTGCTTCTGACACTCAGTGTTATGAATGACTAAAATTACCTAAACACTGTGAATCAAACTAAACTATCAAACGTACTGTAACAACACACACTTTTATGTAACTGATCTGCATGAATAACACCAGGCGAATGGCTGAGTTGATGTTGAGTCGATGAAGGTGTTACTCGAGCTCATTCGACAGGTCTGCGGGGGCACATCTGAGGAAAAAACAGGGAGTCACCGCCGCATCGTGTCTTCTGTTTCTCTTTCTCTGCGCATCAGTTTCAGAACATGCGCGATAGACGAGAGAGCGGCATCAGACCGAAGCCGTGGTCCCTTTGATCGAGACCAAGTGAGTCCTCATCTTTTGTCTTGCCACTGGCTGCGTTGGCATGGAAACCCCAGCAGAGCGGGGAACACTGTGGTCGATCGGCAAATGGGTCACATGGAGAGGAAAACAAGCACACGGGCGCTTCACTCACACACACACACACACACACATACTTACAACTTGTGTGGCAACCCCCTCAGCATCAAGTGCAGCGTTACAAAGCAAAGAAAACCCCTGACCTATTTCACCACCGGCTGAGAGAATGAGCCCCTTTCTTTTGCACAACACGCTTATGTTGCAACACACCATACAGTTAAAGTGTAAGCCATGAGCCATATGTTTCGCTGGGCTGCTGCAGAAGGCTTTCCTATTAAAGATTCCCTTTAAGTCATACAATTCTGATTTCTCGTGTGGAAGCTGTGGAAGATGGAAAAGCCATTTGGAAGGCAGATGCGAAGAGAAAAAAGTGTTTTTGTGAAATTAACATTCGCCTCCACCTCTCGCGGCGGCTGCTTCTTCCTGTCGGCTGTGCTGAAGCAGAGTGCAGGAGGAGGGTGAGGCCTATCTCCGAGATCGGCCTCCTGCTCCGGGAGAGCCCTGAACGGTGACTCACCACAGGACGGGAGCACAGGAAATGAGGAGAGGGAGGAAAGAAAGAGATTAGAGAGAAGAAAAGAAGGTAATGGCAGATCATTCATTCAGAAAATCTGCCGCCTCTGAGCGGCTGACAGGCCGAGACAGCGTAGACTTGCTAACAGCCCCAACAAACCAGTCAAAGATTTAGTGTTACAGGAGTTGTGTGTGCCTTGGTCCACTGCCACATCTTGGTGACCTTGTAAAAGTATCTGCAGGGCAACGTGATGCAATAAAAGATCATGTTTACTGCGGCAAAATCTGCGGAGGCAAAAAAAAGAGAGAGAGAGAGAGCAAGAGAGAGAGAGAGAGTTCGCAGAAACAGAAAATAACTTCTCTGTCTAACAACCTTTTTGCAATTAGTAGTAAATAGTGATACAAGTGATGTAAAGAGATATGGAGAGCACACACACATACATGCAGACACACACACACATTTCAGTGTGTCTGGCTGGCTCTCCTACTTGGTTTAGGGCTGGCATTCAGTTACATCATTCTTCAGAGAACGGAAGCTCAGATTACAGGAAAGGCAAACACAGGCCTCTGGGGTCTGTGTGTGTGTGTGTGTGCACTTGCTCTCCCTGTATGCTCTTCTTATATAACCAATCAGGATGCCCGACACGTCTCTCTCTCTCTCTCTCTCTCTCTCTCTCTCTCTCTCTCTCTATGGATGCGGTTTCGTTTGGGTTCAGATTTCATCATTCAATTCAACACACAGTTTCGGGGCTGTTTGTATAGTTGAGATTTGGGTGAAGTGTTTGTCTCTGAGCAACACGCTGGTCCGGTGATCTTGCTGAAGATGCTCCCCTGTTGCTGTGGTGTAGAGCGCTCTTAAGTAATTGATTGAAATATGTAAAAGCAGTCTTGCTATTCCATTAAAAATATATTTCTGTTAATATTAAATGTACTTAAATGTGATAACTCCATGTTTAATACAACGTCGCATATTGCTGCACCAGCATGGAGGTAATACTGGAGCCAAATGAGCCAATGGAGTGCAAATGTTTTTAGGGGGCTTGAATTAAAATCCAGGCTGAAGAGGTCACTCGAGGTCCTTGCACCTTATCTCACAAGTCGAGCCTTCAGTGTGTTTACTGCAAAAAAAAAAATACTCTGCATAATCTTTGCTGAAAGGCAACATATTAAAGCCGGATTTCTTCCCTCAGTAGGTAGGTAATATTTTTTTCCAGGCATTAGAGCAAGTTATCCACGCAAAAGGCTGCATAATTACCATGGAGACGTACAGTAGCTCGAGGGCGTCATCGTCGCCGGGGCAGGTTGAGATAAAGGAGAAGTCAGGACGCAGCGCCCCACAGTTCATCGAGCATCTCCTCCCTTGTCTTTCGCCACCGAGCGCATGAGTTAAATTAGTGCTGTGTAATTAACAAGACCAAATGGGCTCACAGATGTTCCAAAGTCAATTGAACATCAATAACTCCAGCTGAGACTCTCTTCCTCTGTCTCTCACTCTCTTATCCCTCTTCTCATTTTCTGTCCTCTCTCTTCGTCCTTCTCCCTCTCTATAAGTCAAACTCTGTCCCTCCATCCCTCTCCTCCCTCCCTCTCTTCAAACTGCGGAGCCGAGATGGATTTCGCAGTCTGTTTGAAGCTGCTCTTCAGCCGTGTGGATGGATGGAGGGATGGATGGATGGATGGATGGATGATGGATGGATGGATGGATGGATGGGTACAGTGCGTTTCTGCATGCCGCTGCTGATGCTGCCATTTTTCCTTCCCTCTCTCGGCGTCTCCCGGAGCTGTCACACATGTCGGCCTCTCTCCGCTCTCTGTCACTCAAAGCCCTCAATCCCTGATCACCGTGATTTGATTGATTATGTGTGTTACAGTCGGGTGAAATATAGGAAGGGTGCCACCAGCTTGCATGAGACACCGTAAGCAGACATGCGGTGCTGCCGTTTCAGGCTCAGATTCTGACTAACATCACGCAGGATCAGCCTTCATCTACTGCTGAAAAAAAGAGGTCTGGATCCGGCTAATGGAAATCAGGCGAGAGTTGTTTTGCAGTCTACTCACCAAATTGCAAATAACACATTTTCTCCCTCTCCTCCAGCAGCATCCAGCCTTGCAGACACTTTCTGTCGTAGCATATTTGTCCAGGTTTTCAGATGGTATGGTCATTCATTTCTCTGCATGCATGATCGTAGGGTTTATTTTTAAGGATCTGCATGGAGGTGTGTCGCTCATTTCTCTACCAAAATGATGAGAACCTTCAAAAAGGTGAAAAAAAAAGTACTCAAGCTAGCTCATCTTACTTTCTCAACACTGTGCAAGAACTTATTCAGGTGTCCAAAACCAGGACACGACCTTTATATGCGCAACTACACAAACAGGATACTCCAGTTACAGTGATATTATGAAATCATGAAAACAGGCCTCCGTTTCTGAGTAAACAGGTTTTATTGGAACAACCGGATAAATAGTTCCCACAAAAACTGAAGAGCTTGTGTGTGCAGAGTGACGGGGACGCTCGTCTTTCATAATTTATTCTAAACTCAAAGTCCATTCACTGTTTTGTTCCGGAGTTTTTGACCACATTAGACGCCGGCGCTTTGTCGCAACTCGCGCTCATGCACGGGACGACGCCAAAGCTGAGCGTTACTCACGCAGGTTTGAAGCAGCACTGAAGGGAGGGGTGTATTTGTTTGGCTGCTGAGTTCAAATATCAGCAAGCTTTAACTTGTGTGATTTGCTTTATACATATTTTTTGAGCATTGTTGGAGGGAACATGAAACTTGAGAGTTTACTGTTGCTACGTATTTGTGATGCACATGACAATAAAGATTGAATCTTGAAGGATAAAGTTCTTCGCTTCTTGTATCCACAGGAAGTCAGTGTTATTGTTTATTATCACGTGCACCTGATGAGCATAAGTCTCCGCTTTAAAGAGGGAAACTGTCTTTGGAAATGTATGACGGCGGGTTTTTAACGCTGCGAGCATTAAAAAACAAAACTTCATTCAGCTTTGTCGGCGTTGGGATGAACGTGTGACTCAACACCTGGAGAAACTGCATGACCAGATTATCACAAGAGATAAGAGAGAAAACTTTTCTCGTAATTTGTCACTTCAGCCCACAAGGTGCCGGGGGAATTTCGCTCGCAGCGCCTCAACGTGTGACGCCTGACACACCAAAATGAGACATTGTCCTAATAAAAGTCGACGCTTGCATCCACACATCGATGTGCTGACTCGAATTTGCCCAAACTAGGCCAACATCCCACATGACTTCAGAGGCTTGGAGGGGGAAAAAACACAACACACAGACACATTATAGTTTTTCTCAACAAGGATTCACAGAGCATTACAATCTTTTAAAATTTGGCTGGAACAGCAAGTTCTGCTCTTAATTAGTTCAAGAAATAGTGCACCGCCGCCTGAAGGCTTTATTAGTGGAGAATCAGATTGAGCTGTGTGATTAATCTGCAGCGTGGTGAAACTGAAGCGAAAGGGCAAAGCATCCTGCCGAACTGTGCTGCGAGACACGAGAGCCCGCCGAAGTCCGAAGGCTAATTCACAGGAGGGCAGGGCCAAAACTCCCCCCCTTTAGTGAGAGCAGACTGAATTCACCCCCCAGCCCGGAGAAGATCGTCTCCCCCTTCTCCCTTTGTTCGCTCTCTGGAGCTTCCTTCGCTTCGTTGTTCCATAATGCAATTCAGCAAGGTGACAATAATGTGGCCCACATGCAAAACGTGCAGGCCGTATGCAAAACGCAGCCACTCAGCTCGGAGGGGGGACGAAAGCCGATAAGATGGCAGTGATGAAGGAGAGCGCGCCGGGGGCTGGAGGTTCATACTGAAGAGTGTAATTTCAATTTTCTAATTCTTTCATAAATCACACCTAAAGATAGTCATCTGTGAGCCTGCCATTGCTGATGTTGTCTTATCCTCGAGAGGAGCAGGTGCAAGAAAATCTCTCTTGAGTTACGATTACACTCATTTTTTGAATTTTTGCACTCCCTCCCTGAATAACGTTGCTTTTCCTCCCTCTCTGCATTGAACTGTGGTGAGTCATCCACACCGACGGGCTGACTGACTGCTCTGTTCCCCCCCTTTTTTTTCCACGAAACATCACACGTATCATGAATTTTTCCCCTCCCAAACTCCGTCTGGGATGCAGGGGAGATGATAAGAGGCGAGAGTAATAGGGGTGGGGGGGGTGGGAGGGGGGGGGGGGGATTGACGGAGCCATGGAGGCAATGCTGAGAAAGACGAAGATAAACTTTGACTTTTAGCTCTTGAATGAATAATCTGAGACGAGAGAAAGGCAGACAGAAGAGGAGGAGGAAGGGGGAGGATGGGGTAGAAGGGGGAGAAAGAAAAAAAAAAAAAAAAGCCCTTTCTCCTCCAGGAGTGCTGTGATGTGACATGCGAGCCGAGGTGACTCTGAAGCGGTGAACAGCTCTCTAAGCAACGAGGAGACGAGGTTCATCCAGGCAATGGAGTCAAAGTGACGCCGGTAAACGAATAACCTGCAGATGATCCCGTCTGTGATAGGACGACATGAAATACACGAAAAGCATTATTCACACATCTAATACGAAAGGTTTGGGAGGAGATATAGTACAGTTTTAGAAAGTATCAGGTGGGTTCATTACTTTAAATGTATAAACACATCTACACCTGCAGAATAATGGAAAACCAAGCTACAGTAAGTGAGTCTTTGGCATTTTGGAGGCAGCAGCAGCACAACACTGGCCTGTTATCACATTTCATTTGGAGTCATCTGTCTGTTTAATATTGTTATGTTTCTGTGAGCTAAATGTTCACTCCCCTTTTAGCTCTGTTTTGGTCTCTTTTAGCAAAATGCACCTGTGTTCACGAGTTTGTTACTAACTGCATCTATCAGATGTTAAAAAAATGCTAATGTGAACCAGGAGAGTTCATACAAAGAGCAAATTATCAAGCCATAAAATCAAAAATTCACCGTGTGACATCAGACTGAGTGACCCTTTTAATATACAAGCAGTCATGTTAATATATAGAGTATTGATCATAGCAGCTTTAAAGTTTGGTTAGTTTTTGCAGACTAAACCCCTGCAACTATAAATAATGGTAAGGAAAAAACAAAACTACCATCTATTTCTTATTTTACCCACTACAGTGCTGTTAGCTCATAAACAAATAAAGCAGCCTATGAAGCTCAGTTAAAAATTAAATTTCAGTCTCCCACATGTTGTGCTTCCTTCATCAGCGACTTTGCTGTCACGCTGTCTTCGCTGGCGGCTCATCTCTCAATGTCAAATGATGTAAATCTATGTAAAGTGTACGCAAACCGCCCGTGAGTGATGCACACGAGCCACCTGTTAAGAGGCAATTTGTCACTCTGCAGCGTGCGCGTCTGTGCAAGAAAGCAGAGCCAAGCAGAATTAGTTATCTGTAAACTTTACGGCTTAACAGGTTTGCAGTAGCAGAGAGACAATAAGACAGAAACAAAGAAGCGCAGCCTCCGGTGAGCGACGTGATGTATTAAATGTTTGGAGTTTATTTTTTCTCTGAACAGATGAACAGTTTGTACAACACTGTCACTTGTTGGCTATTGGCCATCCTTTACTGCAATGCAGTATATCACCACTGCAACTGTGTGAAGGAATCAAACATTTAGTTTTCTGTCTCTGTGATAAATATTGGGAGCAGAGGGAAGACCAAATAAATTTAAAACTGCGTCGCCTCAGCGCTTCAAAAGACGTTAGAGGGGGGAATTATTCACTGAGGCATCCTGATTAAAAAGTGATTAATCAGTCCATCCGGGCCGGCCCGAATGGAAACACAATCTTCAAACAGTGCAGAGAGGTATTAAGGTTGGTTGGAATATTTGACGACAATCTCATTACAGAGGCCAACAGCATGTAATCTCTCTTTTTTTTCCTCCCTCTTTGTCTCCGTGTTTCACTCTCTTGCTCTCTTATTCTTGCTCCCACAAATATGCAAAGGAGGCATTTCCTCCCGTGCTGTAATTAGCACAAAATATGCAAAGCAGATCAAAAGTTGGAATTTAATAAGTTTCATATTCACAACAAATTAGGATTTTACTGAGGTGCCCCTCCTCCATCCCAAGTGCAATAAATTTCACTCTTGTTTAATTGCTCCGCCTCACAGCTGACCTTGAAACAATTAATTCATACAAAAAGTCACAATTTTCAATACAACTGCGTCCCCCCAGTGAAAGGCTGGATTATTAAGCTCTGCAGCAGCGGGGTCAAACATGAGCAGGTTTTTATTTTTATCATTCTGGTGGCGATGTGTAAGCACGACAGAGTCTGCGCTCCCTGAACTGATTTAACCTCTGCTATCTGCCATGCAAGAGGTACAATGTCTGCAACTCAAAATCCTTCTTTCACCGTGACAGTCTCCATTTATTAAACTAGGCCTGCTGAGTCACACACACACAGAAAGAGGCCTTGGGCTCTGCCTATCATTTGTATGCCTGCATACGTGCGTGTAGATGCATACGAGCGTGCACGTGTTCATGCATGTGGGCCCGACTCCTCGTGAGCGTGTCAAAGGGTGCTCATCGCATCATAATGACGGCACACATCATGTACTCTGGAGATAATTTGCTGTTACCAAGCACGAACCCTCAGGGGTAATGCATTAGCTTTAACTCATAAACTATATTGTTAATGAGTCAGGGGTGATGGTAATGTTCCTCCTGAGAGAGGCCGGGCTTTCGAGTGTTTCAGAACGACTGCCTGCTTTAAAAAAGGCAGGAAGGAAGCGAAAAACTCAAAACCCTGCCGCCTTTTCCCTCTTTTCATCTTGTTGTGACCCAGAGTGTGACCCCCCCGCCCCCCCGCAGACTGGCATTATGGACTGATGGCAGGAAACGCTGTGGTTGTGAAGATAATTGCCCTCGTGGAAAAAAAACCACGGCATTCATTTCTAGAGTGTGCATCGATGGGGAAAAACACAAACAAAATCCGGAGGCCAGCATGTTAATTTCGCACCCGCTAACCACACTCCACACCCACTCGCACGCCCTCATCACATAAAAATACACAAACCCACTTGAGCTGATGCACACACGCAGTCCCGACCTCAGTGGGACTGAATTAGCAAAGAATCAGTTTAACCTCTTTCCTCTGAAGTACTGGGCAGCACTTCATATCTTGCCTCTGCCTGTCGGAGCTGGAGGAATGGATCCGGCGTGACTTCCAAGAAAAGAGTCAATTCCCACCCAAGCGTTAAAAAGCCACCCTTAAAAATGAAGTGGCTGGATTCCAGTGATGTAATGGGACTGAAGTATAACGAGAAAGAAGGTGATGATTTCCTAACCACTGTCAGGCTGACGCACACGGATTGATCTTCAAAACATCCCTCCTTTGTGTCGACGTGGTAGTAACTCGTTGCCGAAGGTTGCACATACTGTACATACTTGTGCGTTTTTCTCTGAAATCACGGGACGCCTCACTGCCTTATCGCTTCAAGTAAATCTCGTCATGTGTCTCGTGTCTTCTCGGGGCCGGAGCGCAGCTTGGTGCCTGAGCGCCCTTGAGTGAAGTCAGCCCTCATCAGCAGCAATCAAGGTGAGGTCCCTCTCCCCAGGCAAAGCCGAGCCACCAGCCACATGTTTCTCACTCACCGCCCTGCCTTGCATCATGTTCTGATCATAGCCACAACAAGAGACATAACATTGGAAAGACAGCGGGCTGCGGTGCTCGGGGCTGAGGCAAAAGCAGCAAAACTTTGCATCAGAACTTTTTTCAAAAGACTGGGTGTGTCCGAAATTGCTGAAAAGTTCCAGATAGAAAGTCAAAATGAATCTCTACGGGCTGGTTACAAGCCAAAATTTTGTGATTTCCATTGTAGCTACATTTGTAGTTTTTCCTAATGGCCTACAAAATGTATTGATCGCCGCCGCTCTGCTGGCTTGAGCCAAACAGCTACATCATAGGTCTGTCTGCTTCGAGTCCGCATCCAGCCGTGATGAATGGGAGTGCTCATGCTCTCCCCCATCAGGAGACAGGCTTTCCTGTGGCCCTGTCCATTAATGCATTATAAATGAGCCCACTACCATCTTCAGAGAGACGTGAGGCATGTGAGACACCACAGACCAGCGCTTCCTGTCTTCCAGTAAGCAGCGGCCGATACCGCGTGACCTGGCCGGCAGGAAACCATGTGACACAGCAGTCCAGACCACCAGACCAAAGACTGGCTACGGACCGAGAGAGGAGCCGCTCCACACGACGTACAGTCAGGAAACGTGTCGCTGTAATCACACGTTTCAAATGAATTCCCAGCTTTGTTTTGACTGAGCTGCAGTGAAACAGTTCAGCAACATTAAAAACACTCAAAATACAGAATGCACCTTCATTTCTGGCCTAATTATCAATCACTGAGGCAGCAAAGATGGTGCCTGCATGAAATTTTCATATTAAGAGTTCATCTGACTTGCAAAGAAGTCACATGTGATTGGTGGACACGCCTGCTCCCTGTCTGAGTGACACGCCGTAATGGCTGCCCTCATTCGGCTCTCAGAGCGATATCAAAGGCTTGATTTTGGGATACTTTCTCCAGGTATAACGCAGTAAGGAAAATCCTGTCCTTTTCATCTGTGGCAAAGTTACAGTGATAGCACGTTTGATGTCTGAGCCAAGAACTCTCAGTGAGAGTGCTGCAGCACTTTGAAGCCGCTTGTTGTTCGGGCACAGTGGAGAATTCATTTAATGTTCTGATAGTTGCAGCGTGTCACATGACGGGCCTGAGCATGAAAGCCGAAGCTCTGTAAGGCCCGGGAATAAAGATTTCTCTTTTAAAACCCCTGGCTCTGTGCTGTGCGCCACCATATGCTCTCTGATGCTTTATCCTGCCACGGCAGCCGCCAGCTATCTCTTACAGACGCGGAGCATAAAGAGAGCACGCGGCACATTAGGTGGACTGGAAGAAAGAAAGAGGGCTCGTGCTGCGATCCACTTTGGTTGGTAAAGCCCCAGAGCAGGCGCGGCGGTTATATGAACAGCAGCAGACGTGCTACACACGCCACAAACAAGACATATAAACACACACACACACACACCTGTGCGCACACACACGCAAAGTTGCACTGGGAGAGTGGGAGCTGCAGTGGAAACTCTGAGTCATGAGCGCTCCTTTGCCATTCTGAACCTAAATCATTGTGGCAGTGAGTCACTACAGGGCTTCCTGTGTGTTCATTTGCGTGTCTGCATGTGTGAGCTGCGGATAAGCTCGATATATAGTTGGGACTGTATATTTAAAGATGCGTGTGGTTTTTACTTTGTATGCATGTACAGTCCTTTTTTATAAGTAGTGTTTCCCGTCACGTGTGGAGGGTTGCTCTGCCACATAAAGTATATATGATGCACTGTATACGTCTACCCAGCAGGCGTGCATGTGCATTAAGATCAACCGAGAGAGGAAACCCCTTTTATGAGAGCAGTGGAAACTGTACGTACTGTATCCTGTGCTGCTGAGGTGGAGAGGAGAAGCGAACCTGCAGTCTTAAGCGTAGACTTCAACCCAAACACATGTCTGGTGGGCAGCTTGTCTTACAGATCCAGGGTGTAGGCGCTCGACGACGCTACAAATAGCAACCCAGAGTGGGATTTTTATTTCTCTCTTGTTACGCATCTTTCTCGTGCTCACCTTTCACGCCTTGGAACGCACTCTCGCCTGCATTTCTGCAGCACTTAATTCTTCTGGTCAGTCTTCTGATAGTGCATTACAGGGTTGACATGTCAACACAAACCTGGTCAGCAATCACGCATTTTCCATAGAGATAATGAGGGCTTTTAACATTCCTGTTGCACCAACAAGATTGCGCAAATACACACAGGCAAACACACACACACACACACACACACAGCTGAGGGGATATTCAGAGGGCATAATGACCTGTAGCTTCACTGAGATGTGTTTGTGGTTGCAGTGGCTTGATAAGCAGGATGCCTACATGAAAATGAACGTGATAAGGCGCCGTACATTGTGCTCCTGCTTCCCAGCCGCTTCGATTTGATGCCATCACGCAGCACTTGGCGGCCGGGCTAGCAGTCGGGATAACGTGCTCGCCGCAGAATTTAAAGATAGCATTTATAGACCAGTCACCACCCAGATATATTGCAGCTCACGGCGATGAGAAAAGGGCTGCTGGATTTTGCTGAAGGAATGGAAATTGGACGGGAAAAATCTTGGACTGGGAGCAGTGTTGTGGAGCTGACGCTGTGGCCGTTCTCAGTCATTTTAAGCAATCACAGAAGATTGTGCGGACACCGAAACATCTTTCTGTGACCACAGCGAGGCATTCTTCAGACCATCACAGTTTCCAGTTGTTGATCAGCAGTCATCTCAGCCGTCTCAGCGCCGGGGCCCGAATTGATTCGAAAATCTGTAGGAGTGATTATGAGACAGGAAGGTGGGAGGCTTTGAAACTGAAACCAGCCCAAATGGAATAAGATGCACGCTCAGCCAACCGCCATCAGCCCACTGCTGGCTGCCTAAAAGCTTCTGACCTTTGAGAATTAGACGGATATGGAAATAGTTGCTTAACAGGTTTTAAACACACACACGCGGCCTGCATGAGTATGCGCATGGATACAGGTTGCTGGCGACTGTGCAAACACTCAATAAATCATCAGAAACAAAAACATCCATAGATGTGCTGCATTTCAGAGGGACATGCACTCTGAGTCTCACGTGTAGTGCATGTTGAAAGTCGCGCCTTGTTATGTGCTTTCTAGAAGGCACCATCCACCCGAGAGCGCAGGTAGTAACCGAGCGTTTTGACCCTCCTCCACTTCAGGCAGGCAGACCAGGAGGAATGAAGCGGCTGGCTGCCTCAGATGACTCATCCCCATTGATGAGCTTAACAGCCATCAATTCCACTCTGGGGAGCAGGGCCCAGCACCCCCCCCCCCACCCGCTGCACTCCTGCCTGGGCTAGGCTTCCTCTGCGCTCCCCCTCTCCCGGCAGAAGGCCTGGAGCTTAAATTAGAGCCCTGGCAGCAGGCCATGTGAGAGAGGAGAGCGGCAGCCATTCATTCCTCTGGAAGCCTGAGTCAGATTCATTGTAACACAGAGACGGGGCTGGGGGGCCGCCTCCAGTGGGCCTGTTAGTTTTTCCACAATGGAGTGCGGATTGTCTCCTTGCAGAGATCTTCCATCACAGTTTGACAGAAAAAGACGCCGTCAAAAACGCGGCTCGGCGCAAATTGCAGATTGGCCGACGGCTGTTCACAAAACGTGTTGTTTTATTTCCACACGGTTTTAGCACCATATCTTTGTTTATTTCACCAAGAATAAAAGATATAGGCATGCTTTTATTTGGGACTTAATTCATGTTTTGCACATTAAAAGTGTGTCACATGTACGCAGTGACCTTCGCTGTACCATTTACACGCCACTACTGCCAATTCAAACTCGGCCCGGACTCTTTATTGCATGTCATCGCCCTCTTGCTCACCCCACATTACCATCTGCCTCTTAACCGCGTACTAGCAATTAAAGGCCAAAATGCCCAAATAAATCTTTTTTAAAAAACCTGCAAAGGCGGTAGGAAGCTGAGGGTGTGTAAATAAACCTCTCCTTTAAATCCACAGCACGACGAGTTCATTATAACAGCTGGACAGAAGAAAATTTCTCATTCAAACTATCCAACAATCAAGGTTATAATAATCAATACTGGTTCAAGATGCTTTAGAAAATAAGCAAAATGATAATGGTGGATGATATCAAGGGTTTATGTACAATAAAATACACAATATAGTGAGTAGTTACAAAGGAGCAACATGATATCAGATTAATCTCTGACAAGAAGTGGAGCCATGTCTGATTTATTTCTCATTTTCTTCTTAGTAACTACTAAATATCATGTTTACTTTACTTTACTTTACTTTATCATAAAGTGTTAAAATTGGAATAACACAAAAGCATGCTCCCATGTTTAGATGATATTTGACCACAGCAATGGAGCAAAATGGAAGATGCTGCAGTTACTCATTCGTTTTTTAGTGATGGATGCACATATGCAGGTTTTTGGATTAGCTGTTAATATAAAATGCTTATTCAGACTTAATGTTTTGCATGCTTCTGTTCTTTCTTACTTGTCATCAGCCTGGCAACATTACACAAAGATTGTGTATTGCAAAAAAATGATCTTGAGGGAGTCAGGGCCTGCGCCGTGTGCAGTATCTCACACTTTGATCGGCTGAAATCGATACAAAGTGAAAGACTTATTACGCCGCCATCTGCGATCCATTGTTGGGTCATATTTGATATTTTCTTTCATTCCAATCCCTTTTGTTTTCCGCGCCTCCAAAGTGCGATGTTATCACTGTCTGAGGAGATTGCTTTTCGGCTCGCTCCCTCATTTCTTTGGCAGTTATTACATCTGAAGTCGGAGGGGTCACCTCAACATATTGCGCAGGTTGTAGAAAGCCATCTGTTAGATTTCATATAATGTAGCGACCCGCCGGCTCTCGCGGCACATTTCAGAGCAATAATACACCACATCCAAACTACATCCCCAAAGTAATTTACACGACAGGCAGACAATATGTGCTGTAGCTGTGCCACATCTGATACAGAGCTGCATCACAGTAGGACTCGTTTCAGAGGACGGTGTTCGTGTCTGCGGGCTTTTGTGACTTTTAAAGCAAACTAGATTCAAATGTGCGAGCATCTAATTGCTCTAATCACCATTCTCGGCGTCGTGATCATTATAATCCTCATCTACTGCAGCGGCGGTGCAGTTGTCACTGTTATCATCACGATCCTTATTAACACCCTTTGTCGTCGTAAATAATCAAAGCGGGGCTTTGTTCTCTCTCTTTTCGAGGATTATATGACACCAAAGTGCTCTAAATCTGCTTGATAATTCTTTAAAACTACAATTGCTTCAAACAATAATCAACATTTTCCCAAATCTGGCTCATCGCAGCTGAATTAATAGTAAGACAACAGTTGAGGGTGATGTCAGTGGTCAGGGAGGAATCTGACTACAACATCTGTTTAGTCTGTTGGAGAGCACCATGAAGGAAATGTCTTCATTCTCTTTCCTAGAGTGCACACACAGGAACTTTGTAAGAGCAGCCACATGACGGCATCCATTTGGGAAGAATAGTTGGCCAGGCTACACAATTTCCAGTGTTTTATTGTTTTTTTTCTGGTATAAAATAATTCATTAGAAAACAACACAGATATGAAGATATGCATCCTTTCGGTGATTGTTAATTTATGTACAACAGCGGTTCTCATTTGCAGGTCAACTCTCAGCAGGAAATGGGTTGAATTTTCCAAGGCTGCAATAATTACATCATGCTTGTGTTATTTGCATCTGTGTGTGTGTTTGTATGTTGCGTGTGAGCATGTGTGTGCACGCGAAAAGGAAAGAGACGGCGAGAGTAATTAGATTTTCAGAGAAAATGAAATCAAATGGAAAATGGAAATGCATTTGTGGCTAAATCACACAGGAAGGGAGGTTTTGGCATCCTGAACACCTTTTCCTGAGCGCGTTTGTGGCACGACAGCTCGTGTTTACTGTTAACGGAAAATACTGATGAGCCGTGATGGGGACGTCGGGTGATGACCTTCCAGAAGACAGAGGAGCCTGGTGGGAATGCAAGCAGGCAAAACTTTCTCTTTCGCTTTTATTTGCTTACACACACACACACACCTGTGAGGTCAGCATTAAAGCGCAGCCTGTCCGAATCAGCAGAAAAAAGCAGGATGGTTAATGTGCAACACTGAGAAACAAGAGGCCGCGCTGCTCTCATCCTCCACCTTATCTCCCAATCTGTGCTCCACTTGCAGAGGTGTGCTGCTGCTGAAGGGGGCTGTCCTGCTCTGAGGAGGAAAAAACATCAAAGATAACATCACGCAGATGATATCTCAAAAGTCTGCTACCCATAATGCTCCACCCACCTCCACCCCCATGTCTCTTTATGATGTACCACATTAGAGACTTATCTGAAATCAGACTTAAAATGACTTACAGGGCCTATCTGGTAGACATTATGAAAGGTTATGGTAATGGCTATCTGAGCCTTCATCAGAGGGCTTTCCAGAGCCCTTTCAGCACTGTGACATGGCAACCCTTCTCATTATCCGTTTCTATGTAAGCCGTCATTTTCAAAAATATAGTAAGAAGCAGGAAAAAAAGGCATTAGGCCCCCACAAATGCTGCGGCGGTGGACTGCAGTCATTTAGCTGTAATGATATGCTAAATACACTGACCCATGGCCGGCGCTGATTGCCACAGGCATGGTTTGTTTGACATGCCAGCCTCTGTTAGCCAGTTATGGTAGAAACAGATCATTACTGTCACAGCTAATGCTGCTAATGTTGCTTACTGTGACAGTAATCGCAGGTCCTTCACTCGTCCCTTTTCTCTTCCTCCCTCCATCCACCCTCCTTGTTTGTCTCTGTCAGGCTTGGGGCTATTTCGCCCGAAGCAGGGCCTTTTGAGACAACAGTCAATTATTATCTTAATAGCCGAACATCCCCACTATGGTAATGCGCCATGTTCAAAGCGGTGCGGCAAACAGCCCACACAGGAACCTCTGAAACTGCTGCAGAGAGCAGGCGTTCCCTTTGTGACGCTCATCCTGCAACCATTCGTATTTTTTCTTGATTATTATGGACAGCTGAAGACGGACAGGAAAGCTGGAGAGACATGCAGTAAAGGGCCTTGAACCTGTGTCTGCTGCAGTTAGGCCTCATACCGACTGAACCACTCACGCCACACCATTCTTCTTTTTTTTAAAAGAGACGATGCGTGCTCTCATCTGATATCTGATGCCCTCGATCCAGCGTGGCCTGGATTCTCATTCTGCAACATCGACGTCCCCGGCCAGATTTCACACCACAATAGGAGGCTTCTGCCCATTTAGATTTCTCTTAAAGGCACCGTCTCGAGTAAACAGTGCGAGAGCTTTGTTTGTTTGAACTGATTGTCATGCAGCAGTTATCCCCGCTGTCTTCAACGAGCGGTTGTTTGACACCCACAGTATAATGAGCGATTGCACAGATGCAGGATTTCAAAGCAGCTGTATTTGTGTGTGTGTGTATCTGCACCTGGCTGTGTCTGGTAGGTACACACACACACACACACACACACACACACACACACTAGGCCTGCCACCTGAGACATGGCAGCACTGCAGGCAGGAAGTTGAGCCAAAGTGATGAAGTGAGGTGGCGAGTGATGCCCTCGCCAGCACTTCATCAACGTCTCCTTCACCGCTGCGTCCCCACCTCGGAGCAGTGTGGGACTCAACCTGTCTGACGGCTCCGCATGATAACAGCATAAAAGATAATTACACAGCAGCTATTATTCCTCTGAAATTGAAAAGAGGAGGAGCTGCTCCTTTACCGGAATGGATTTCATTTGTATGGATTTCAGTTTTAGCTTTGCACGGTCTGAAAGGCTTTTTCAGAGGCTGTTCCACCCCATCAAGAAAAAAAAAAAAAAAAGACGTGGTAGAAACGCTGTTGCATATGAAATAAATACGCCATAATGAAGCGGTAATTCGCTTTCTGTGATGGAAGTGGCAGTAAGCCGACCGTAATCATGCTAAGATGGAGTTCTGTGACTTCATCGTGATGCGAAGAAAGTGAATCATGACTCCTCGCCATGATTTTCCTCTGTAAGCAGGCATGAAACGTACCTTTTGGCACAAAATTGCTCATAAAGCGAGCAGCGTGTTCGTTCCCAGGAGATTAGAACACGGGGTCCCTCATGTGTGTTTCTGTGTGCGTTGTGTGTGTGTTTATGTTTGCAGTCCTGTACAATATTCCCCCTGGGGGATGGAGACAGGTTGCCATGGCAGCAGCTTGAGTGTTGCGTGAATCGCAGTGATATGTGTGTTTGTTTGTGTGTTTGTGTGTGTGTGTGAGTGTGTGTTCTCATGCAGAGGCCAGACAAGGACAGTGCGCTTTCGTCATTTCATAGCTTATCACACAGGCTCTGAATCACTGAAAAAAAGACCGGTTTTGAGTGACCTTCCACAGCCTGAGTGTGTATCACTTCCATGTGACCAAGATGCAGTCAGATTAGACGTAATAGCTGCCTGTAGGGTTCCACATACTGCATTTTATTTTTGAACTACTTTCCTTCACATTAACATCCATGTCCTTTCCTTTGGGAGACAAATAACACTGCTTGATTCAATTTGTGCCACATTGTCCACTGACACAAGTCACTAAAGACCTTACAGCTCATGCAGCAGCTCTCTACATTATATTTGTGTCATGTGTTATATATGACATACCGTATTGACCGGGACAGAAATTTCTTATTCTATTGGATTGTATGATAATTCACATAAGACATCAGTGTTATTTTGTCCATGTAGGGAGTCTACATTAACAAAAGATCAAGAATCCGTCACAATAAAATGTTTTCTGATGCAACAGAGCTGCATTTATTCAGGTCAGATGAAATTTCTTAGAATATGATTTTATGTTTGATACAGAAACCACACAGATTTCCTTTTTGCAAATTCTACCAAATCGACAGACTTCATCCTGTTCGGTTTATACGTCACCGTCTGTTTTCAATAACAATTCAATCGTGCTTTCACAAAAAAAACCCACGAACAGTCATTCTGAGGAACTTCCTATAGCAAGAATTCAATCCCCGCTACTCTCTCAAGATCATTTTAGAGAGAAATGCTTTATTTCCAGCTGGCAGTGTTATTTTTGAATGCACATTCATAAGAGGGTTAGATTATTGAGTTTGCACAGGTGATTGCATGATTGTTGCCTGAAGTAAAATTTGATGAGCACCACTAAAAAAACATGGCCAAATGTACCTATCACAGGTCCTAAATGCCCCCTCATGACCCATTTGGCCTGTTTCTCCCACTCTGCGCATTGTATATATATATCAGTTTGCTCATTTATGAAAGCAAAAAACCTATTTAGGGACGTGAATCTTGAATAATATAAAGCGAGGAAAGAGTGCAGGTTGGCTCTGTTCATATTGTTTTAGAGTTGCATGCAGTGTTACCAAACAAAGCTGCATTTCACTCATTTTTAGCCTGTTAATCATACAGAAAAGATTTTTAAAAAGTACCATATTTGCTCTGAGATAATCACGATTGTTGTCCTCAAAGTAGCTTACAAACGACGCCACCAAGACTACTTGTCTCCATCACCTCCCTTACTTTTGAGTTTTCACTCTCTATATGAGTTATATGGTTGTATGATGTATTAGCATTAGTGAATCTGAATACAAATTTAACAGGGAAAGGATCAGTCAGATGATCCGCTGAGATACTTTTAGGCCTCCAATAACCTGAAATGCACTTTCCTCGCTGCACTGGGCTCCTGCGGTACAGTACGACTCCCCTGCAAATCGTGGAGAGCTGCGACTGACTCATCGCTGGCAAAAGCAGTACATCTCCAAAAAAATGTCAAGTGTTCGGGAATTTTAATAAATCTGCCTTTTTTTTCTTCCTGTGATGCCTTAGGCAGTTCCATGCAGGTGTCGCAGTGCCAGGAAATATTTTTTTCGACATGGGGGTACGACAATATCTGCTGTCAGATGGAGCAGAGAGGAAACACAAATCAAGACAGCGGCGATGTTGCACACTCGCCGGGATCTGCCTCTGCTCTCCTGGCAGGTTTGACATGCTGTGCTTGATGCCTTAATGTGTCTGTCACTTCTGAATATACATACTGCGCATTGGAACAATAGAGGAACGTCTCTCAAACAGTCAGCAATTTAGCACGAAGACATCCACATTCAGGTTGTTGTCACCTAAAGAGAGACAGACGAAGCGAAGAGATGTATTTTGTGCTCTGCGGCCGAGCCGCTCGGAGGGCTTAAGCTGCCTAAAGCTGTGTGATTTCACTTCTGCGGCTCTAATGCACGACTATTATTAACCTCTCCACTTATGAGTGAGTGAGTCACCCTGTCCAGTGACAGAGCTGCCACAAGTCCTCACTCAGCTGTCTGACTTCATGAGGGAGAGATCCAAGCCAGTGACGCCAATCCTGTCTTCCCCCCTCCCACCACCACCACCCCCCGGAGCCAAGATCC
>JBAJHX010000031.1:18506376-18533390 GCA_037176925.1 Amniataba percoides | reverse complement strand
CCAGCAGGTTGAATTAAGGTCAGCAGATGTGCCAGTGTTTATCTCATCTGCTGGACCGTCCCCTCCGGTTTACCCCTCATGCTGACTGGACGTTTTTTTGGGGTTTTTTTTTAGGCAAAGTGTTCATTAATTTGAACACATTTGCCTGCGCTGCCACGAGTAGTGTAGTATCACACAGAATGTAACTTTTTTTTAAAGGCCTCGCCTGTGTGACCCACTTCGGTCAGCGTCTGCAAATGGATATTACATAAAATCACTTTGAGGATAAATAAATGTCTTTCTGTAGATGGAGGTACATTTTCTACAGCATGCACCCCGTCGTGCATGATGGAGCTTCAAGTGCCCCCGTTGTTCGGCCTGTAAGATGAAAGCATCCATCGTGATTAAAATTGGCAGTCTGGATGTAGAAAATAACACCGTGCACTTTCTCAATTGCCGATGACAGCTTCACTGTCATGTAACATGTTAAGATCTGATGGTGAATTGACACCTCACACAAGCTTGCAGTTGTAATTTGCACCGTTTCTTACAACTGATTGTCGCGTGACGAGCAACAATCAAATCCTCTCATCACGAGCGACACATTATCAACCCCTCTTCCCTCGCTCTCCTCGAATCCAAAAGCTCCATCGCTCGCTCTGTTGGTTAAAAACAGGCCTCGGGTCCCAAAGCGCCAAGCGGGGCAGAATGTGGCACATGTACCCAACCCCGAAAATAGCTTGGTTTTTTTTCTTTTTTTGTTTTTTCACCCGCTTTAAATTGAGGGGTACTGCAGCTGTTGCCCTGCACCAACATGCTCACTGTGGGTCATAAAAGGAAACAGCACCATGGGACTTTGCATGAATCTCAACAGTAAATGTAAAAATAAACCCCAGGAATCCATGGGAGCCCGGCGTGCAGTCAAAACAAAAGAGAGAAAACCTCTCACATTAACGTGATGTCAACGCTTTCAGTATGAGCGTTTGTCATCTGAAGCATCTTTGCCTCGCTCGGGTTTGACTTGGCGCCTTTTACTCCCACGTGTTTCTGCACTGCTCTCTGTCAAACACGTCTTCAGCCGCCGTCTCGCCGCAAACTATTTTCCAAAAGACGACACAAAAGGAGGAACAGCACTTCCTGTCACTTCCATCCCTCTCTCCTCCTCGTGTTCTTCCGTTTCTCCGTCCGCTGTCCTCCCGCCTTGCTCTCCCACACACCGTCTCCCTCTCGCTCTCGAGCGAATGATCTCATCCCTCCTGTGCCTCTGCATCCATCTCCCCGCGTATGATCGAATTTCTCGGTGGAAGTTACCCGCAGGGGTGTGGATGTGACAGCTCGGATCCTTGCTGGTGTCAACGTGAGCTGGCCGGCTATGTGACAGCGGGAAATTGGGCTATTTTCTGAACGCGAGGAAAATAACTCGCGTCCGAGTCGGTTTATTTTGTGATGCCTTCTAATAAATTTCACTTGATTGCAGCTGCTGTGGAGGGACAACAATCCCCTTTAGGCCTTCGATGCTACGAGAGAGAACTGACCTTAGATCATTTTCTACAACAACAAGGCCCATTAGGACACTGGCAACATCACAACACTCCTCCAGGGATTCAGAGATGCTCACACGTCCTCCTTGACCTCTGTAGTCTTGTAGGACACATCTTGCTTCACTGTGCACACTCACACACACACACACAGTCATAAGGACTCGCTGGGAGGCACTTCTGGGGCAGCCTGCCGTTACTCCTCGGCATGTAGGCGTGTCTGGAGAGCTGATGAGCCTCGGTGGATTTTCTCGAGTGCTGCGCATGAGTCACACAGCGTATCAGGGAATGGGGGCAAAAGGAATCTTTGGGGGATTATTATTCTGATTCATGCACAGCTGTGGTTCAGGCTTAACAGAATCCCTGTTTTAGAAGAGGGGGGGGCAGATGTAGAGTCATAAAAACAGAAATGCATTATAGTAACACGAATCAGGATGTGGTTACCTGCAACGTTTCCACAGCTCGGCAGCGTGTTCACAGCGTTCTCAGCTGAATGGGCGAACAGAGGCGAGAAGCCATTGTACAGTGAGGAATGTTCCAGCGCTGTAACAGAGAATAAAGTGGGTGTCATAGAGAATAAAAGTGGGTGTCTCGTGGAGATTATATCACAGAGGCCGTGCGTGCACACGGGGCTCGAGGACCAGGACGCAGAAGCTTGTGGGTGCAGCCGCATTCAGCAACTGCAAACCGCCGCTTCTCAGATGAGAAGGCCTCTGTGTGAAAAATGCATTTCCTGATGTTGCGGGGGTTTACTCGGGCGGGCGGCGAGAATATAGGAAGGCTGCGTGTTTGTTTGTGTGTGTGTGTGTGTGTGTGCACAGCCTGCTGCAAAACAGAGGGAATAAAGGTTAAGTCGAACACTTCTGTCAGTGTCTCCCGTCCAGCTGCGAGCATTCCTCCTCGCCGACCCGGATTCCTACGTGGAGTTGCACAATCCTGCTGTCACACCCCCCGGTAATCTAGGAAGAACAATGAATAATGATCCCCCCTCCCTCTCTGCCTTACATCCTTTGCTTTGTAATGTATTACAGGAATACAGCTCCTGCAAGACAGGAAGCGTTTTATATATTCTTTCTCTCATATTACAGCACAGAAAACACTTTACATTTGAAACATGCACATAAAATATTCTCCCCCCTTAAAGACAAAGCTGGAACCACCTGCCCTGTTTCTCATCTCTATATTGCATTTTCTGGGGTTGATTTTTAAATTATAACCCATCATATCTCATCACAATCATGCATGTCGTGTTTGCCTTGCAGAGGAGAGGAGAAGAGGAGGAGGCAGCGCCAGACGAGTCACATCAATGAATCACGAATCTGCTGAATTTCACGTTTCAAATGAATAAAGGCTAAAAAATAGAAAGAAAGCAAAGAAAAAAAAGAAAGAAACATAACGCCTGCACACGCTGGGTGTCACCACGAAGCTGAGGTGGGTGTGCAAATGTACAGTCGTGCTATTGTGTGTGTGTGTGAGAGAGAGAGAGAGAGAGAGAGAGAGAGAGAGAGAGAGAGAGAGAGAGAGAGGGATCCCCCCTTCTCTCTCTTTCCCTTGAATGACATTTCAGGAAGAAACACATTTGTAACACAGCACGTACAGTAGCTATACCCCCCCCCGCCACACACACACACACACACACCTCCTCTCCACCAGCAGCCCCCCCCACGTCCAATTTAACCAGCGTGCCTCGCATTTGCGCTCCTGGTTGGGGGGTTGTGGTGGTGGTGTGTGTGTGTGTGTGTGTGTTCGGGGGGGGGGGGGTTAGGGGCTCACATGACTCCATTATAACTCCGCACGGGAGCCAATGAGCTGCGGACGTGGGGGCTGACGTCAGGGAGGCGTGCCGGTGCGCGTGCGCGCAGGCATGCATATGTGTGTGTGCGCGCTCAGGTGTGTGCGTGTGCAGAAGAAGAACCCCCCCCCCCTCTCTCTCTGTCGGTGCAGGCGCAGTGTGTGTGTGTGTGTGATTGTGTGTGTGTGCAGCTCCTCCACCTCCTCCCCCCCTCCGCTCTGAATGGACTAGATTCCCAGCCACGTAAGACGCCACCACGAGAGAGAGAGAGCACGAAAGAACGAGAGCAGCAGCAGAGAGAGAGAGAGGATGTCCTGCTGAACTGAGGGATAGGCCTGGGAAAGTCGGCCGGTCCCTTTCCTTCCTGCCTTTTCCTTCCTACCGTCCTTCCTTCCTCTCTTTCTTCCCTTCCAGCGGCAGACGACGCTTCTCTTCCACCGGCGCAGAGAGGAGAAAGAGGAGAAAGAGGAGGGGACGTCGCACAAAGAGGCTCTTTTACCGGATCTTTTTTTTCTCCTCCTCGTCGCGCTGCCTGACAGTCTCCGGATAAAAATGATCCACCGAGGCCGCGCAGTGATCCGCTGCTGATCCGAGAAGCTCTCCATTTATCTGTCTGTCCTTCTGTCTTTCTGCCTGCGTTTGCACCTGCTGACCGTCCCCGCGCTGTCGGACCATCCGTGCGTAAAACTTGCGTTATTCTTTGTTTCGCTTGTGCGCTTTTTTCTTTTTTTTTCACGATGTTGTTGTCGGCGGTGCGGATGGTTTCGTGCGTTTGAACCGCAGGAGGCTCGGCTCATTCATTTGCAGGAAAGCTCCCTGACTTTTTCTTTTTTTCTTTTTGTTTTTGGTATCCTGTGTGTGTGTTTTATTTTATTTTGGTGCGCCGACGTGGATGCAAACCTGCAGCAGGTCCGCGCAAAAACAGGGGGGGCACTTCAGGAGGTGGAGGGGGGGAAGCCAGTCTGTCATCAGAGCCCGGCCTTATCTCTTCAATGGAAAACAAAGGGATGCAAATGAACAGCTGAAAAAAGAGAATTACAGACACCCCCTCCCTCTCTCCCTTCCTAAACCGAGCGCACATCCGGGCGCACAATCCACCTGCTTTTTTATTTCAGTATAACCCGAGATTTGATTTACTCCCAAAGTGCTGCACAAGTTTACAACAAAGTCGTGCCCTGATCTAATCCAGGAGGAGGGAGGAGGAGGAGGAGGAGGAAGGCATCCAGCAGCAGCAGCAGCAGCAGCACCGCCGGGCTCTGTGGAGTTACCGCACTTTATTCCTCATGAACATACAGAGGTCACATCCAATTAACATTTCACGTTATGGGAGATCGCGGCACAAATCGCACGACTTCGAGGAGCTCTCCTGTCTGAGGAGCGCAGAGTCGCAGCAGAGCTTCAGCCCCAACCTCGGGTCCCCCAGCCCGCCGGAGACCCCGGACTCCTCGCACTGTATCTCCCGCATCGGGGACTTCCTCCTGCTGGAGCCGCTGGAGGGAGACCACGTCTTCAGGGCCGCCCACCTGCACAGCGGGGAAGAGCTCGTATGTAAGGTGAGTGTGGGGCGTTTGATTTCATGCGAGATTTCCTTCAGCTTTACGCACGGATGACCCCCCCCACCCCATCTCCTCTCCACCACCACCACCTGTGCGTAATAATGCACATTTCAACATTACGCACGGTCACAAAACGTGCAAAATACTTGTAGCTTCTGCGATTTTAGTTGTTGCTTCAAGTCCCAATGCCCCCTTTTTTGCACTTTTTGTAGAAAATGATAGCTTTGAATCGTAAATAGACACAGAGAGAGAGAGAGAGAGAGAGAGAGAGAGAGAGAGCAGCCCTAATGGAAAAAGTGAATGGGGCGAGCTGCGTGGTTTTGGATTGCATGATGTAACGTTGACAAAGGAGTGAGTAACCACGCACACACACTCCTCTCCTCGCTGCTCTCTCTCTCTCTTTCTCCCAAAAAGGCTTCTTGTTCTTCTCTCTTTTTTTCCACGTTATTTCACATATTTGGTGCACAAGCATGGCACCGAATATCAGAGAGGGAGAGAGGGATTGTGATCATTTGTGTTTTTTTTTCATCATTTTCTTTTTTAGATTAGTTGCACACAAGCCTGGGGAACTTTACTAGCTCAGCCAGCTGCTGTGACATTGGCTCCAGCATTGACCCCCTTTTTAACCAGAGGGAATGAGCCACTAACACCCCCCACCCACACACACACACACACACACTCACACACACACACTCACACACACACACAGACACACACACACACACACACACACACCACCACCACTCACACTCAAGGTTGAAGACTACCTCATGGCCTTTCCTCGTCACATTTATGACCATATTGACTTTCCCATATTGCTGATTATGAGGGCAGTTTGGAGGGGTTGAGGAGGTGTGTGCATGTGTGTGTGTGTGTGTGGGGGGGGGTATGTTCCAGCTTTAAGCAGGGCTAAGTGGCTTGATGAATTGAGACGATAGTTAGCTGCACGCACCGTTGGACTCATAAGGCGTGACATATCCAGTAACCCGTACCTTTTGACTCCAGATAATGTTTCGTCACGGCAATAACAGATGAATGGCCTTTGGCACGGCCCCGCCAGCTGAAGCGCCTTTTGACCTCGGCTGCTTTGTGCCCGTTTTTCGGTGCAGAACCAATCGATCCCGGCTCCCACGACTGATTGATCGCCCCTGTCGAGCTGGAAGGGTCGCAGCTTAAGATGTGCGAGTGAGCCGCAGGGTGTGTTTTTTTGTATTGACTATGAGCGAGCGAGCAGGCGGAGGAGCCCTCTCACCTGAACCGGTCGTATGGAAAGTCAATTCAGGGGGTTACTATGGAAACAAAAGGGAACACTGCAACCCCGGGCTGCAGCACGACACCGTTCACCAACGTGAGGCTTTCACTTCGCCTTCCTGCAACCTCAGTCCTCTGTGGAGAAGCGTAAACACAAGCTAGTAGTCAGATTGAGAGACTGATTGCTCACATTTTGCTTGATTCGTGGTCAGTTTGAGGCTCTTTCAGTTGGATTTGATGCTCTGTCCACAGTAAGAAAGGGGAAAAAACTGTTTGGCAGATGTTGTCATCCTGAAATGACACAAAAACAACCACCCATTGGTTCAGCTGCACTCATACGTCACCTTAAAAGCTACCTGGCTAAAATGTAGGCTGTAAATATAAATGTTGTCCCCTCTTCTGATTGCAGGTCTTCGATATCGGCCGGTACCAGGAGTCACTGGCGGCCTACTTCGCCCTGGGCCAGCACCAGCACATCAACCAAATCCGGGAGATCCTGCTCGGGGAGACCCGGGCCTACGTGCTCTTTGAGAGAAGCTATGGCGACATGCACTCTTTCGTCCGCACCTGCAAGAAGTTGCGGGAGGACGAGGCTGCCAGACTCTTCTATCAGATAGCCTCGGCTGTGGCACATTGCCACGACAACGGACTGGTCCTCCGAGACCTCAAACTGAGGAAGTTTGTCTTCAAGAATGAGGACAGGTGAGTTCTGTGGGAAGCGGTGACCCTGCTGTGCATCGATTACTGGCCGTGTGCGTTGTTTCAGTTTCATGTGTGCATGTTGTATGTGACATAACAAGCATGTCGGTGTTATCTGCGCCGTGGCTCGGCTTACACTGACGATCGTGTAAACCGAGACGACGCTGACATGCCTCTCCCAGATGTTCTGCAGAGTACAGTAGAAACATAAGCCCTTTGTGTCTCCCCAAGCTATTTTTGGGCGCATAGCTCAGAGGTGGATATGAGACATATATACAGTATATACATCTGGCAGAGGGGAGCACACGCGGGGAGGGAATTTGCATCACAGAGCCGTTACCTCGACAGCTGCTGAAGTGAAGAGCAGGGACGGAGAAGTTTCCAGGATTAGCTTTTTGCTTGATCAATTAAGGCGAGCTTTTGCCTCTGCTGCACTTCTGTGGTGATCAGCAGGAGAAACACACAACACAATTTTACTGACCCCTGGTGGCAGCATTGGAGAACTGCACACATGAAATTCAGGCATCTGTTGCCACAGCAACCCGAGAGCACCTTTTTTTTATTAATGAACCTTTTTTTTGTTTCCTTTTGAGAGCTGATGTCGTAGATGTGGATTCAAGCGTTTTCTGACACTTCATTACACTTTTTCCTGGTGTCGGTGTTACAGTCTCAGGGCGACCTCTTTGCAGCCACCTAACACCCGCTGCAGAAGTGCAGGCTGCACCTCGATGCCCTCTGTCTGACAGCGTGACGTCACTCTTTGGCACTGACTGTGGAAAACTGAAGTTGAGCCGCCTCGCATATTCAGTACGGGTCCAGTGACCTTGAATGTTACACCAGGCTGCCCATGTGCCCACCGCCGCCCCTCCCCTCCCCTCCTCTCCCATCCTCGCCCTTCCAATTAAATGATTGATGTCGGGTGAATTTTAAAAGCGATGATGCAGGACAGTATTGGATCACATTTACTATACAGCCTGTCAAGAGTCCTCTTACATCTTTTCAGCCCCCCCCCCCTCTTCCCAAAGTCTCGATGGGCACCGGAGCTCAGATGTGAGGTGGAGCCTGTCTGAACCAGAGTGTGACAGAAAGGCTGTGATGAGCGCAGTGAAAGAGAGGAACAGACATAAAATGATACCTGCGCAGGCCTCCTCGGCATGTGGAGGCTTCCTGACTCGATTTATGCCGCCGTTAGCCTTTGACCAAACGGCAGCCTGTTTCCAGAGAGCGCCGGTCGAAGGTCGGCCGCAAGTACAAATCCGACACAGCTACTTAAACAGACCCTTTTCGTTTTAGGATTAGCCCACATTGCATCGCCTATAGCTTAAATAAAGACAATGTGCTGCCATTAAAAAATGGGATAAGTCTTTTTTTGTATTTCTAAGCCCTCTTAACTGTAATTGCAGGTTTGTGCGTGTGCCCTCCAAATGTGCCGTTATCCAGGCGGTAATATGGCTTACTTAAAAAAAGCACAGGGCTCTTTATCTCACAGTAGAACAAAGGGGACTTTGGCTCAAGGAAACAAAAGATTTGAAAATGTAAAGCAGCCTCTGCAGCACATTAATGGGAGCAAATGTCTATTACTGACAATGAACCGTCACCAAGTGTGTGCAGGTGTCACAAATTCCTCAGCACGTCTTGGTTTCCTTTTTCCTCGAAGCTCCCGGCAGATACTATCACACACTCCGGCTCTTTGTCTTGTGCGTCTCACAGACCTCGTGCACAGATGGCGGCATTTGCACAGACCCACGAGTGTTTCTTACCGCGTGCGTGGAAAACGTTCTCGCCCGAGCCTCTCGAGATTCTTTAGTGACAACGCTTTTGAACAACCAGCCATTATTCTCTGCACTCATGGGTATCATAGCAGCTATTGTGGGCTTTAGAGAAGACTGCAAATAGATGCTATTCTGAGGGAGAGCAAAAGAAAAAGAAAAAAACTGCATTGCCGGGTCCTTGATTCTCATTCTCAGTTCAGTGCATGAAATTTAAGACGATCAGTCACCCGAGATTGTGTCTCTTTTGAATCGTGGAGGTCTTTGGGAAAGCCTATTTGTGCGTTGATGCTTTTTGGCCGGGCTTTTATCTAAGTGAAAGGAAATGTCAAACTTAAGCCGAGAGCATTATGTGCTCTACTTCCTCTGATATCCAAAAGCGATGGATCTAAAAACACTTAAGATGTCCATCAGAGCAAATTACCCCACTCCGGTCTCTTTTGTATTTGGTTTTTTTCTTTGTAAGTTTGCATCCAAAGATTAGATCTTGATTGAAATGATCACTTAATAACGTTCACGTTATCAGATGATTCTGATGTTTTGTAAAGCAGAGTACTCATTTTTTCTTGTTTCCCTTTTTGTGTCTCCAGAAGCCTCGTGAAGCTGGAGAGCCTCGAGGACACTTACATCCTGGACGGCCACGACGACTCGCTGTCAGACAAACATGGCTGCCCGGCCTACGTCAGCCCCGAGATCCTCAACGCCAACGGCAGCTACTCGGGGAAGGCGGCCGACGTCTGGAGCCTGGGCGTCATGCTTTACACCATCCTCGTGGGGCGCTACCCTTTCCACGACGTCGAGCCCGGCTCCCTGTTCAGCAAAATCCGCAGGGGCCACTTCAACATCCCCGAGACGCTCACACCCAAGGCCAAGTGCCTGATCCGCTCCATCCTCCGCCGGGAGCCCGCCGAGCGCCTCACCTCCCGGGAGATCCTGGAGCACCCCTGGTTCGTCTCCTCCGGGGCACTAGGGGACGCCGCAGTACACGGCAGAGCAGAGAGGGAGCAGGAGCAGATGGTGCCTGAGGTGAACATGGAGGAGGAGCTGGAGCAGTTCTTCAGCTGAGCGGGACACCAAGCACAAACGGACGACTCCGCCACGGTCGGCTCGCCGCGCTCGCAGCAGAGCCAAAAAAAATAAAGTAGTTTAGAGATTAATAGGTGAACATTTGTCACTCATAATAAAGGTGTTTCCATCCTGTTTCCCTTTCCACCATTTCATGGAAAACCTTGAGCCTGGCATGACAAATGGCATCTATACGTCAACCTGGCGACGCACGTCCCGCTCGGGGACGCTGCCGCCAGACATGCAAGTTGCAAACGATGTAGCAAAATGTTCTTTTTTTTTTCTTTTGGATCTGTTTGGTTTAATGTGGTGCTCATATAAAGTAGACACATTCGCCATTTTTGACACTATGGAAAGCATGAAGGGACATAAGAACAGGAAAACCAAGGAGAACAATTCAGAATGAACTGATAAACTGCAACACCACACCTTTTTTTTTTTCTTACAGATTTCGTTTAGGGTTTCGTCAGCATAGCTTTAGGTGGTGCACATTTGAACCACAGACCCAAGGTCAGAAATCACAACCCGACTTCTGTTAAACAAGGTGATCGTCCTCTGACCTGGGACCATAAACGGTCAAAAAATGGAGCAGCTTTGGCTTTTTCTCATCACCATCATCTGTGTTTCATGGTTACGTTCTGTCTCGTCATCTTTCAGTCACTAAACTCCTCGACGGCCTTGTTTTCAGTCATTTGTACATTTCTGCCTCCTCAGTCTCGTAAGCCTTTCAGCACACTTCATTCACCACCACACTTTATTTTTTCAGTACTTTTATAAACGGTTCATTTTTTCTTTGTTAAAGAAGCTATTCCACTCTGTTGTTACTGCTGCTTTAATATCACTCCCTGAACCTCAATCTTAAACAGTCTCCAAACACGGCATCATGCACTCGATGTGTGAGGTGAATGGACCGATCCACCTCTTAAAAAATTAGCTTCCTCTTATTTAAATTCATTCTTCAGTTGTAGGAGCGAGAACGTAACCTTTATTTAAATTGTAACAGCTATATAAATATATATAAATATATATATAAATAAATATAAATATATATATTTAAAACTACATTGCAGGGTTTTTCTTTATTCAGAGATTCCTTTCTTCATTTATGATGTAGGCAATATCTTGACACAGGACAGGCACAAAGTCGAAAAAGAAAAGATGACTGTCTGAAGTTTTAGCATACACATTATCTTCTGTGCCAGTATTCTGGTCGCCCCCCCGACAGCCGCCCGGTCTCCCTCATTTCTTTTTGCGAAACTTGACACGAGATATTCAGCGATAGTGTTGCTATGACATGCTCACTCCAGGACCTCATGTTAGTTTTCTACTGCCTGCGTAGGTTCTGTGAAACGATCGTGCTCGGGAATGGGTACCAGTGGACGCGTTTTGTCGTATCTCAATGTTACTTGAATTTGTGTTTTTATCTAGTCATTGGCATGTGCCCCATGAATGCTATAGCCTGCCTAGCAGGGTTGAGTTTGGGTGGGAGGGGGGGAAGGAGGGTGCTTGTTTTTTAAGAAAAGTTAAAAAACATCAAAATAATTCTCAATTTGCTACTTTTCTGGGTTGCTTTTCAATAATAATTATAATAATATTAAAAAATCCCAACTATTGCTTTCATTGTTTTTGTAGACTGAGCTACCTTTTATTTAAGTTGGTGCTGATTTGGTGCTAATGTTTAGTCCTTTTTTTTTCGTTTCACGGAGGGGGGTGGTGCATGGTGGGATATCTGCCTCAGATGTTCTGATTGTATCGTAACAGATTCTGGTGTTTTTGTCCAAATTTATTCAGTAAATAAATTGTGAACTGCTGCTTGACTCTGTTGTTCTTTGTTACACGCATCAGACGACGCGACATCTCGTCTTCCTGTACCGCGACATGTTCGTTTATCCCGCAGTACACAATAAAAACACTTTTTTAATTAAGATGTGTATTAAATTGCTCAAATGCTCAAGCAAATGTAAAATACAGCACATAAAGTTCTCACATCTCAATCTATGAAAAAACATTTTGATCTCAATCAGAGGAGTCCTTTAATATTCAACTACAAAGCGAGAGGCGATTATTCATCACAAATCAACCTCTAAAGTGATTCCAGCCCTGTTACATGCATCCATATATGAAAAATAATTATTTCTCACTTCCAGTACGCTCTCAGCCGGCTCACCGTAACAAAAGCACTTCCCAGTTCATCATGGGATTGCAATCACCGGCGAAACTTGAATGGATTCCAAATGAGCCTGGAGAGAAAAGCTTTTGCTCCGTCTGAACCGCCCTGTCAGCCCCACTTCATCGAAATGATTGCACACAGGAGGGGAAAAAAGGGAAATCTCTTTAGCTGAATAATTTTCCTGGTGGCACTCGTGAGAGACCCTTAACTACAATCTTCTTCTTTCTGTGTGGGCTCCTCGAGGCCGGCTGACCCTCCGCTGACCTCGTCCCGTCTCCACGTCGCTCTGAGGGGGGAAATCACTTCACATTTCATTTGTTGATACGCTGCTCGTGTTTGTGAGTGTGTGTGTGTGTGTGTGTGTGTGAGTGTGTGTGCGCACCGAGCTCTTCCACCTGTCATGCTCATGCAGAGTAATCCTGATTAAGGTTGTATTTATCATACAAGACAGACAGCTGCTGTAATAGCCCAAATGGTCTTTATCTTGCTGTTTAAAAAAAAAAACGGGCATCCTTTGGCACACAGTGATGATTTAAAATCACGGGTCACTGCTCAACAACACCTGCCTGCAACCTGTTTTGACAATCTGTAGATATCAAACGATCATAGGTGGAAAAAAACGAGCCCTGCCTCCTCCTCCAGCTGATTCCTGGGAGCTGACAGGAGACAAGACGTTACTGAGGACTGAGAATGATTTCACAAAATGAGCTGCTGTGAGCTTCCTGTATTCCTTCCCTGGCAGCTTTCTCCTCCTAATCAAATGTGAAGTTGATGGATCACTGGTGGCGCTGCTTGTTCTGATTTCATGTTTGCGAGCAGAGTGTGTGCTGTCATGCAAAGAAAGGGTACAGGAACAAGGGTGATTCTCTGAAAGGCTCTGTGGACAGGAAATTACCTTTATAAACATGTGGGTGCTAGTCTGACCTCTAGTGGCACGAGGGGTGAAAGTACCAACATACCTCAATGTGAGTAAATTCACTTCCAGTTTTTCTCAGTTGCTTTGGTGCATTTCTCTGATCAGATTTTAAATTCTCATTAGTATTAGTATAGTAACTATTAGTTCAACCTCCATAACATTTAGTCATTTGTGCACATCAAAGTGGAAATGTTTCATTTCTTTGAGCACATTGTGAATACTTTTGGACATTGTTTTCACACAGTTCTCTGCAGTTTTGTCAGTCAAAATGAACTACACTTATGAATGCTGAATAGACATTCCCCATAAAACTAATAGTCCACATTTCATTGCTTGAGTCATTACGCACAGAAATGTTGAACTAAGATCTGTCAAGCAAATTTTAGATATTTCTTTACATATCCTACTGCTGTCCACATGCACAAATGTCCCTGCTTGCACCACTCAATGAGAAACTTTCCTCGCTGCATTGCAAGGGATGATAGTCACCGTGATGTAGATGGAAATATGTGGCCAGACAGAGAGGAACATCTGGATGTGCAGGAATGATTCAAAGTACTCTGCATGTTCAGTTACAATATGTACTGTAATATTATTTATATTTGTGCACAGCTCAACCCAAAGTTTCTTATATTTGTTGTTAATTTGTGACTGTAATGTACTTTTATTTTGCACAATGCTGTGAACAAATTAGAATTGCAAAGAGCGTAAACAGGAAAAATGCAAACCAAATGCAAACAATACATAAAGGGAAATATAAAAAGTATTGCACATTAAGTGAAATTGTTCTGAATAAATATATGTATTGCATATTAGCCATGGTTCTTTATAAAAGTATTGCACATTGATGTATGTATAAATGGCAGGATTACACTGTCTAGAAATTGGCCCACTGACAAGAGACAGAGACATTAAACCAAAAAAAGTTCGAAGCAGCAGTGACTGAGACACGCTGACTTTTAGTGCTTAGTCAGCTCGCCCAAAAAACTCTGGATTCCTGCAGCTTTCACCTGTCACTGTATTCCCATAATGCAACTGGGTGGCGTCTTTCATGAGACCGACCCGGCCTCCTTTACACCTCCGGATATTTGACGCAGGCTCTCTGATTCTGCCCACGCCTCGGATAACTCTGATGACACTGTCAGGGTGAAAACTTTTGGGAAGCTCCTTCTCGCTCCACAGAAGGTTTCATATAAACTACAGCTGTTAGATTAGAGGAGACAGTGGCAGATAAATGTGAAAAAGGGGTTTAAATGTTGTAGATGTGCGTGGATCTAATTGTAATGAGCTACTATTTAAGCTTTGGGTTATCAAAACTACAAGAATACATGACATTTTATGATCTTATATTTGTTTTTTATGTGAAATCTCAATCTCAAGGTCTGTTTTTTTATACTTTACTGCTTGAATTGGAGCTTGCACTTGAATTAATCTGAGCAGTTTGGATCTCCATGCTGTGCAATTTGGACTTTGACTAATTACAGACTTTCTGCTGAGTACACAACGTGACAGCAGCAGCTTCACGGCGTAAACAACACTCTTCCTGCCTCTGACAGAACCTGACCAGGTGTAAATTTAGAAGATTTTACTTACTTAAAGGCATTACTGGTTGCACAGATTGAGGTTTTTAAGCTGAGACCAGACCTGCAGGCGTCCTCGCCGCCTCCCCCTGCTCACTCATGTTGCCTGTTGACAGCAGTGATTCATCTCATGTTTACAATATTCATTCAGAGCACTGTGTTTCCACAATCTGTCAGGCTGATGGTGAAAGCTGTTGACATTCACAAACTTTAGAAAACTAAAGCGCTAAAAAACATCTCAGACTCTGCTAAATAATTGATGTGTATTTGCAGTTTATTGCAGGACAAGGAAAGTGACTTGGCTGTTTAGTTAAAGGGGGCAAAAGCGTTCAAATATCACAGGTTTGCTTCTCCTTTTTGGCAGTTTAATGTTTTTATCTAATGTCTTCGTTTTTTTGCCAAACTCACATACAGTCTGGGAGTCTGTTAACACTAAATGGTTGTCTTTTTTTTTTTTAGATTGCATTAAAATCCCAAATAAATTACAGTAGCGCTGCCGGTTTCGAAACACACGCAGTGACCTGCTGCCCTGGAAAATCCTGCTGTCACACTAATCTTCTTTTGCAATCCAATCTCTGGGGAGATTAATATGAGTGTGAGATAACAGATTTAGGGGAGGAAGTACTGTGGGCTATTTTCTCTGATGAATGGGAGACATTATTAATACTATCTCCCGACTGTGGGAGATAAATAGACCGCAGAGCCTCAAAGCTGACAACCAGAGAGAGAGAATGCAGACATTTAAGATATTCTTATTCTTATGATTTTCTCACATTATGAGGATGCAACATGCAGAAATGTGTTAAATAGGCAATGCATACTCTTGAGTGATGGTTGATGCTGTAGATGATGCTCATATCAGGATGTTTATTCAGCCCTGAGGCTACCTTAGCATCCTTAAAAGGTGAACAAACACTTACTTTGAGAGCACTTTTAAAGAAATCAATGCTTGTGTCTCCGAATGTCTCATCTTCTGTGTGTGTGTGTGTGTTTCTTGGGCTACTACAAATCACCACCAATATGAGAAATACAGCAGTGTCATTACACTCACCCAGAAAAATAGACTGCCAGCTTGGATTATTATGACTGATGCAATGAAATATATTACTGTCTCTACAGTGGGTTATAAACTATAACTAATTCCTTATTGATGGTGATAAATAAATGTGGGAATATGGGAAATGAAGCCGTGTCATTGCATTCACCCAGAAAAAGAGCTCTGTCATCTTAAAAGGCCTGAACTGGGAGCGATGTCGTGGCGTATGGCGCTTTTACTCCTCAGTTACTTCTCAGCTCCTCAGCTGGAATATAAGTATTCTGCAATTCAATTAACTCAGCCTGAGATCAGTTTCGATTTTATGCAACTCAGGGGAGCAACACTGCTGTCTCTGAGCGCTGAAAGTTTTTCTGTGTTCCACCGAGCTGCTCCAATTAAGGTTAATGGCACGGTTGTGTAACGATCCCGCTACAACCCCTCAAAAAAAAAAAAAAAAAGCCTTTCAAACACGGCTGCTGTTGTGTCTGAGCTTTGGCAGAATACAGGCGTCCCCCAACGGAGCCAGTAGGCCATAAAGGTGCTTCAGTGAGCCGGTCCCCAGGCGCCGCGCGGTGCACATGGGTGCCCCTGGGTGCTCTGGCAGCGAAGATTTTTTTGTGGCAGGGCACCAAAGAAAACACGCAGACAACAGATGGCCTCTGTTGTCTTCCCACCCGGCCGTGAGGCTTCTGCTGGCTCCGGGTTATGAAACCAACTGAGCGACAAGAACGCCGAGAAGGCCTGGGACTCGGTCAGGTGGATATGTGAGTCACACGTTCAGCAGCGGCCTCGCTGCTGCATCAACAAGCATCAACGCTTTGCAGCGACACTTTTATTTCAACTTCTATTTATAAATCAGACTGAAAGTGTAACTTCTGCCAGTAATCAGCTAATGGGGCCGGGTGTCATATCTCTCTTTAATGGTGGGCACATTGTTTGTATAATTAAAGTGGGTACGCCAAGAGTTCACATCTCATTCACATCTCATAGAAAAAAAACAGGGTGAAGGTATCAGACGGCTCTTTATGGTGCACATACAGCGAAAAGTGAGAAAAGACATGAAATATATTTGCTTTCAACACTAGGTGGAGCTCAGTAACAGAGGTTTTTGAGAGGAGCACGTTACAAACATAGACAGGCTTCGTGATTCAGACATATATGGTACATGTTTAATTTTTATTTCAAAATATTCATATGTATGCACATTTATGATTCAAAGGTGTAAATCTATCATTCATCTACACAAACAAAGTGCTAAGGTTTGAATCCCAGTTAACTGTGCTTTCCAACGTGATACAAGCTGCTGCTTTTAAAGCCTAAAATGTGTCAAAGCTTTATATTATACTTAATATCAATAATTAAATTTGCACAAAAAACAACATAAAAAGAAAACAGGCTCATAACCGTCATCAGATTTTGATTCACTGTGGTACTGAAGTGCTTTAAATCACCATTTTTAGTGTTGTGGTTCCTTTTTTATCGCTCTTTTCTTCATGATAGTTAAAAACTGAGTGAGAAATCATATTTTCGGGGCCTTTAACCCTCCTGGCTACTAAACATATTTAATACCAGCAGAGCAGTCATTTTGATGCAGAAGCTGTGACGACGTTAATGAACTCTTAACAAGCCGTTTAGTACCAGTTTACACCCAGGGAAGCATGAAAAGCCCCCGTGCCTCTAAAAATTGCTCAGCACACTGAATAACAGTATATTCAGCTCCATTGGGGGGTGCAGGAAGTCATGAGCGTGTCAGGCCTCGTCGCAGGAAACGGGGGAAGCATCGTCCCAATTAAACGTTCAGAATCATTTTACAAGAGTTGCTTATATTTGACGCTTTGCCCTAAAAATGTTTGTTTTTATCAAGCGTTGCCCCAATTATCTGGTCAGTAAACAGCATAATCAGAGCCTCAAGATGACAGAGTAAATTGGAGAGTGGTCTTGCATGCTGTCTTTGCTTTTCACACTCTTTTGTCAATACCCAATTATCCTCTCTGTTGCTGCTCCCACTGGTAGCGCATGACTTAAAATAGCTTTTTTCCCCGTTTTTTTCAGGGGGCATTGTTTTCTAATTGCAACAATCCAGAGTGACTTGACGCATTGATCAGCCATTAATGGCTTTTAAACAGTGCAGAAGCGAGGCTGGGCCGGAGCGGAGGAGGTATCACAGGACATTTTCTCGCAGGGTCACCGTCGAAGGGTGCTTTCTTTTTCGGCTCCCGTCGCCATTTCTTCCCACAAATGGCTTAATGTGGCAATAAAGATGCGCTGAACTGTTTCGGCGGTCCTGACTTCTGCGGCTGGTGAAGGCGTCGCGCTTGTGAAGACGGCCGCACTGACTGCAGGCATCAGATGAAGCATTGGCTTTTTTACGCGCCTGAACGCTGAACCTCGCGCAGTAATTATTGGAGATGCCGTCCTCTGGGGCTCCGGGCACGTATGAATCAGTTCTGCAGGGCCTAATGTTTGCGATAATTACCTCCATGTTTGTCAAGGACTCTGCAGATGTTCGACTGGCTTTTGTAGGTAGATACTGTAATTCTGGATGTTATATTCTTCATGATTACATGTGTTAGGAATCAGCATGCTGTAAAGATCCAATCGTGTGTCTTCTTAACAGGTCACCGTGGCGAAGATGTTCTTTTATGCTTTGCCACATTTTGGTATCAGTCAGAAATATGTTTTTCACAGGGTGACAAACGAGGAAGACTGGAAATAACGTGCTATTTTTGTCTCCGCAACCTTTAGCGGAGAGACTCGCGCCGCTAAATATCAACTGAGAATCACGGAGCGGTTTCAGTCCTAGTGGGCTGACTTGTGGCCCCCAAAAGCTTTAAATCATCTGGCTCAATGAATCAGAGTCTTGACTGAGCCAAATTGCCTGACTGTGCCCTGTGGGAGAGATAATTGGGTGAAACAGGTTGTTTTGTGCCTTACCGAGGTACGAGAGAGAAAAGGGGGAGAAAGAAGAAAACAACATGGACTTCTCATTTGAGATGAAACCTCTGAAGCGTGCAGTGTCTGCTTTTTGTTCAGACTGTGTTCAGGTTTTTCAATAAGTCAGTCAGGAGGCTGCAAATGGCTGAGGGCTGCTTTGAGTACGGGGCGTATTGAAAAACAACGTCTTGATCAGCCTGAGCTCATGTTAAGTTAAACAGCCAAATGTGATAAACTATGCATCGCACGAAAAGTATATCTGAACAAAATCTGAAAGAATCAACAGCCACCTGCAAACTGCACACCGACATATCATCACATTTAAAGTCTGAGAAGGTAACCTGTATAAAAATATGATATCAGTCATTTTCTATACAATTCACTATAACTATGGAGTAAATACAGTAGTAAAAGAGACAGATAATCTCAGGTCATTTGATGAGAATATCTCAGTCGCTGCTCCTGCACGAGCGTCGTAATACAACAAGCGAGCAACGAGAAACTTGCCCCTCCCAACTGTGACAACAACCTGCATGACAAAGACGAGCAAACAGAGGAAGACAACTGATGAAAAGAAAATGAAAAGATTAGGCTGAATGACTTGGCAGGGAGGGGAGGGGAGAGAAAGAGAGAGAGAGCGGGAGCTGGATATTGTGCTCAAATGCTCAGTCCTGCAGCTTTAACATGTTAGCAAACAGTTCAATGTGCACTCATCCTGCAGACACTGAGCAACGTTAGCTATCGTTTGCAAAAGCTACAAAATAAAATAAACTGTTAATTACATCCCATAGTTACATCGGGTAAATAAGACGAGTGCCCACGGTGCAGCAGTCGTTGCCTTTTAGAGATCAGGCGTCGGGCTTCAGTATTTAACAGCAGAGAACGACTGATGCCAATTACTGAGCCCAGTAAGAAATAAAGTTCTGTCCCCTGACCCCACTTATCATTCTGCTGTGTTTTTAAATTCACACTCTGCGATGACCAGTTTCACACACACACACACACACACACACAAAGCGGCTCAGCAACAATCAGACACAATGAACGCCAGACAGCTCTGCAGAGTTGTGATGTAATTAGACTTGTTAATTGGAAGAGAGCCTTTCGCCACCTGCGGCAGTGAGAGTGTGAGTCCGTGGTCATCTCTAACAGGAATAGTTCCTGTTAATTGTTTTGGTTTCCAGGCATCCGCGGAGAAGCAGGAATGCGACAATACAATTTCTAGTTGCTCTCAAGTTACACCTCAAACTGCAAAAACCCGCCGGCATTAAGGGACATTGTGATCAATTTGCGGGGCTTTATTGTCAAAAGACTGGCAATTTAATTCACATTCCTTCCGCATAAAAAGCCGCTTTAACATCAACGCAAGAACGGCAGCCATTCAGCCACGTACTAACCACCTGTGTTCACTGACAAGCGCGGAGATAAGGAACATCCTGTTAGACAGGAGAAATATTTCACATCAAAAAATCTGTCTTAAACAAAGACGAGGCGAGGAGCACTTTGATAGTTTCGGGGGGTGAGCGGCATAAATGTCATTATGATTTAACGCAGGCCAAGTACCTCCACCCAAAGGCCCTTCTTTAACAACATTAGCATTTCTGAAAACTTGGCATTGCCTCTCCAAACCCGTCACAGGAGCAGAGTCACCCTGAATATAAATCTTTGCTCGAACCGCTGCGCTTGTTGTTTTTTTTTGCTGCAGATCTCCTCTTGATGTCCTGAATGTGCCACGATGAGGATGCTGGCGTTAATTGATTTCCTGAGACTGATCAATCAAAGCGTCTAATGAATCATTAAAAAAAAAAAGCTAATTCTTTGGTGGTCAGAGCATGATGTGTGAGGAAGAGGAGGAAGAAGAAGAAGTGGTGTGGAGACTGAACCTATGCTGTTTCATCTCCAGACAGATATGGATTTCATAATGGATAAACACAGACTCGCTGTCTGCTTCATTTCCTTCTAATAGAATAAATGTGTTGACTCTCCCCTTTTCTGTAATTCTACTTAAAACAATACTGCCAATATGAGTCTCCCACACTGGGTGGGATCTGTTTTATCTGTTTTATGGTGCCACGGCTGCTTAAGACAAGATGAAACTGCAAATCTACCAGTTTCACTCTCACATGGGTGAAAAAGATGAAAAATAATTGCTCCAACTTAAATTTTTTCCTCATCAAAATAAGATGAACCTGCTTGTTTTTCCTCCAAAGTTTGAAGAATAATTTACTGTAATAAATCTGGATGCTGCAAATAGCACAGCCTTACACAGAATGTACACATCTTCCCTCTGAGTACTTTGATTAAAAATATTTTGAAGTTCATTTATTTTTATCCAACTCTACTTTGGGAAGCTAAAGCATCCAAAAATGATGCAATTCACTATTTTACTTCCTTCATATTTATTTAGAATGACTTTTTTTTCAACAACCTGAGCTTGTTTTCATCGGGGCACACACACAAAGCGACAGATGCGAAATGTGACCGGTTTGTAGAAATGCTGCAGACAAGACGCACTTTTTGACAGTGATGTACACCGGCCATAAAAGAAAAGCACCGGAGCAGCAGACCCGGCACGGCTGGTGAAAAAAAAAGCAGCACCGGTGTCAAAGGTCAAAAGCACAACGAGGTTGACGTATGGCCTGAAAGTAAATAATAGATAGATGGAAGATGATCGATAGTCTGAGGAAGCGAACGAAGCCATCGGTCAAGAAGAAAAGGAGGTTCCCAGGTTTCCCAGTTTCCTTTGCAGTTGTCGAAGTCCTTGAATAACCGATTTAAAATTCTGTATGACTGCACAAGGGCTGCATGGAGGGCAGAGTTTCCAATTTTCAATATATTTTCACTCCCTTCCTCTGTATTATACGCAAAATAAATCTGCAGAGAAAACTGCAAGACGAAATGATAGTAAAAACTCAGGCATGCAGTTTGTTTTTTTTTTGTCCACTGCCCCCTGAGCCCAATTACTGTTGTTTACAGGCTCTGGATTTTGTCACATATAGGGTACAGTAAAGGGCGTGAGTAACACACTGCCCTGCAGAATCGCTGGCACACTAGGTAAGTAATTGCAAAATAACCTGTCAGAGATTACAAAACAGGTTTCAGCGGGCCCACACAAACAGAGAATTATGGGAAAGATGTATTTATAATCAGATGAACCTCAGGCATCTATTTCCCCGAAAGGCTCCGGTTTTCAATTTCTAATTAAAATTAATATATCACAATTACTGGCAACCTTTTTAACAAGTTCTTGTAAATGTGTTTATTCTTCTTAAGTTCAACATATCTGCTGCAAATGTTATGACCTTCCTTTTTTGGTGGACTTTGGAGCTTTTGTAGATCCTGATCATTGTAAATAGGAAGAAAAATCTCACGTTGCAAAACATTTTAGGGTGTCTCTCTTCGGCTGCTGCAGACACAGATACGCTACAATTGAGTTAATTAGTGAACAACAATGGCCTTTTGTTGTTTGCTTGCAGATCTCGTGTTGCATCTTTATCAGGGCTGTTGTTAACTGTTGTACTGTTCACGTCCCCTGGAGGAAGTATTCGGATTATTTACCAAAGTAAAAGTACAAAACTGTCATCAGGACAATGTACTTTAGATATCAAAAGTACTCAATGCAAAGAAATGACCCCCTGAATGTACATAATATGACATATTTTATGTGATTATATTGTTATTTATATCATGTAGTATCGTTTTATCATTATATTACTCATGCATCTGTGTTTAATCAATGTTTTTCTCCTGTAGCTCAGATAAAAGTCAGTTTATGCTGATTTTTGAACACATTTCAGAAAACCAGGACCATGTTTGAATCATTTCTCATTTATACTTGAGAGATGACTCATCGATTGAAAATGTCATCAAAAAAGTAACTTATTGAATTTCTAAGCTAAATTTCTATACAACTTTGACTTTGAGTTCACTTTTGAAAATTCTTTTATGTTTTTTGTGTCACGTCCTGATTTGAAAAGAAACTACTAACAATCGCTGACAAATTCTTCCAGTGAAGTATAAAGTAGAATATTTCCCTCTGAAATGTAAAAAATGTGGAGAAACAGAAGAGTCATAGAATGAAAATGCCTACAATTTACTTTTGCAGTATAATGGAAATACTTTTGCACTCAGTTACAGTACTTTTTTTAGTAGTCTTAGTTACATTACACCTTTCACTGAGTAAACGTTTCTCATCAAACAGTCACAGAGAGAAGCTGCCTCATAATCGAACACTCGTTGTCCTTTGCAGGGAGTCGTTCCACAAAACCAAGATCTCAGATAGGAACCTTTATTTGCAGAGTATAAAAGTCAAATTCAAGCTGGGGCCTGCTGGCGGAGATTAGGCTCACTGGGCTCGAAGACAAATTAGGAAACAGAGCGCTGGACACCGCCTTGTCTGTGGCAGAAAGGAACAGCTGAGAGACTTCAGAAATGACTGCAAAATAGAATTTGACCTCTGATAAGGGCCACTATCTACTCCGCCAAGTGTGACATTTTGATGAAATGCTGGATGTCTCAGAGAGCGGAGAGCACTCAAGTATTTTACTCGAGTACTTTTGGAGTGGATGTACTCGTAAAAAACAATATTTAAACTCTGCTGCAGTGTGAAGGAATTTTTTTCCCACTTTAAGCACAACCTTTACTTTTTCTACAAGTTTTACAAGTTTACACTCATATAAGCAAGTTAGTCAGTTTATACTCTTAAATTTGAGATAATTAACCATTTTATGGATGTTTTACATAAATATAACATACATTACAAGTGTACACAAAAAATGTACACATGTACATTTACTCAGTTACTGTACTTAAATACAAAATTGAGGTACTTGTACTTCACAAAAGCCTTTTTTTGCATCTTTATACTCTTTCTCTGCCACATTTCAGAGGGAAATTTTGTACTTTTTAAATTCTCAATATTATTTTAGATGCTTCAGATGTTAAAGGTGCTGCACATCCACTCAGGTGTAAACGGCAGGTGAGTTATGCAGGGAGTAACTTGGATTTATAAGAATAATAACAATGCATGTGTACCTAACAGAAGTAAGACATCCTGCAAGCTTTAATATTTCAAAATACAATCATTAAACTATGTAAAAGTATAAATAGTAGGATTTTCTTTACCATGACCAAGCAAATCTGCAAAGTCTTTTATTGCATTGCCAATTTTGCTCTTAATTTAGGACTTGTAATCGAGTATTTTTACACTGTGGTACTGTAACTACTCTAATTTCTGAGTATTTTTTCACTATTTCTCACTATTTTTTCCCTGGTTGCAAAATGACAGGGCCGTTCTGTTCTCGAGTCGCAGACATTGTGACGGTGAGTCAGCAAGCACAATACCACGACCCTGAAAATGAGACCGCTTAACTGAATTCAGCCATCGTTAATTTTATTATTCATATCTGTTTTCTTTTTTTAAACCTATTACGCCGTGTTGTTGTACTGCATCGTGTTGTTTAGCGCTGAACAAAACTACACTCAGAAAGAAGAAAAAGAAGAAAATCCACATTAATGACAGTAACTTTGCCTTTTTGAAGTACGTGTGTGTTCCCAAGCAGTAACAGGCGCATATATTTGACATTTCTTCTGAATATTAAGGTGTAATATTAGTAGAAAGTGTGTGTTGGTCCAAATACCAAAAAGAAATAAAGGTCAGATATTCATTCTACTTTTACATTTGAAGGTTTTACAGTTTCCTTGTTTGTTTAAGGTGGCTTTAAACTTCTAGTCTTGACTAGCCTTGAAATGACAGAAATGATTTTAAAAAAAGATATGCGACTTGCTCACATTGAAGTAAATATTGGACGTATTTTTCAACAGTCACATTGAAATTACTGTTTTTTTTAAGTGTCAAAGGAGCAGCAGCTGCACCTGAGGATGGTTCTGCCCTGAGTTATAAACCATTGTTGCCCCAAAATACTAATTTGCAGGTAAATAAATGGGTATATGCAGGAGGGCAAGTAAATGGGGGCATTAAAACCAGCAAGTACATGTCAGTGACAAGGTGTTAATCCAACAGGTGAGCACATGCAGCTCCGATATAACAACGGAGGAGCTTCAGATACGGGCGGTGTTTAAAGGTCCTGTGTGACTCCTGAGTTAATTGCCCTGCAAGTGGACTATCTAAGAGCGAGCCAAGATAAGCAGCACTGAGACAGTCTCGGTGTTAAATAAGGTGTCGAAACTAAAGCTGCTAAATGGAATTCGGCCATCTTTTTTATTTCATACAGCTATTTTTTCTTTCCTTTGTCCTCTGTGGAAAAGGTCTACTCGGTCAGCTCCATTCAATCCCTCCTTTCAGGGCCTCGCTCGAACAGGCCTCTCGTGGAAAAGCGGTCAGAAAGGTCTAAAAAAAAAAAAAGTACATTGATTTCAGGCGTTTTGGAGCCAGAGGCGGAGAGGGCCCTGTTGATTTTCATTCCCGCCGGCTAATCAGGAGCTGATTTACAACCAGGATGCAAAGCGAATGTAATTACCAGCATTTAACTGGCAGGTAGGAAGCAGAAACTGCGGTTTTCTGAGCGCTGCAGGACCAAGAAAGATGCACAAATAGGTGTGAAAAGGGGTGAAATTTTCTTTTTTTTTATTTGGTGAGACTGTGCACCTTTTTTTTTAGAGCTGGAAGATGCTTTTGCTGTAAGTGGGTGCTGAAAATGACTCATTTAGTGGTGAAGCGAATAAAATGTGAGCAAACCTGCACCTGACTCACCTTCTGGGCGTGTCTGGGGTGGCACCATGACCCCCAAAGACCCCCCATCCTCTTGCAGCAGCCTCCCCCCCTCCCCTCGCCGTGGCGCGCATGCAGTTGCGCGCAGCGGCGGGTGGGAGGCGCTGCGGGGCTTGCGTGCGCCAAACAAAGTGGAAGGGGAGGAGCAGCATCGGGGATAGAAAAGTGGCCACACGGTGCGTTGCCTGCCCCCCTTCTCAGTCCTCGCATCTCAGATCCAGCTCCGCCACAGCCGCCGCCGCCGCGCAGGAGCAGCCCGGCAGGACGCGCTCGGTCCCGGACGCTCCACCTGGAGACGAGACGCGGCGTGTGCAGCCGACGGGCGCCTCTCCGAGCAGAGGGCAGGAAGACAGTGAAATAAACATTAATAATAATTATAATAAAGGAGGAAAGGCACGCAGGACGCGAGGCAGGAACAGCAAGAAGCGCGGCGTCGCTCCGTTTTGCAATAAAATGCAACAGCGGCTCTTTGCGGGATAAAGACGCCGCTCACGCGTAAAGCCAGCAGCCCGCAGCGGAGCGGGGAGCCGCGGGGAGCCGCAGCCGGGAGGTAAGCGCTCTGCTCGGCCAGCGGAGGAGGGAACGGCCGCCGCGCGCAGCCGCTCCGGGTCCCCACTTGTGAGCGAGTGAGTGTGTGAGTGGATGGATGAATGAAGGGGAGAGAAAAGAGGAGAAGGAGGATCATCAGTTTGGCTGCCACCCCGGTAAGATGAGGACCAGGAGCCTGAATGTGTGTGTGTGTGTGTGTGTGTGTGTGAGAGTGTGTGTGTGGCGTCCACGTTTGTGCGCAAGCGCTCCGAGAGGCAAAAAAACTTAAGTTCACCCCTTCAGAGGGTTTTTAAAAAAAAAAAAAAAAAAAAAAAACAGGAGCTCAAAAGGGATTGAGAGTAACGAGACATTTTCTTAAAAAAAAACAAAAAACATAATCTGACTTCATTTCATTTTTCAGTGTAATCTGAAATATTCTCACCATAAAGCCTGTTAATGATGGTGCAGAATAAACATTATGTGGCTCCACTTTTACACCACATCTGATTGAATTCTGCTAAATAAAACCCTCCACAGTCACATCACAAGTGCACAGATTGTGTTAAAAATCTTCCTGCTTCCTCACTCTGCAGTGTGTCCCAGTGTATTTCCAAAGTCTTCTTCTTCTTATTGTTATTATTCTGCTCATTTGTACATAACTTGCAGGCTGCACCAGGCAACACTCATCCTCCAGACAACAAAGCATTACTCATCAGGTCCCATGTGTTGTCACAGTGCAGTGCTGTACCAGCTTTGGATGTGAAGCACTGATTTTCTTTTTTTATTATTATTCTGAGGGCCAGCATGCTTTCTTCTTGCTCAAAGTTAAAGTGACACACACTGGATCCATCTGTTCTGGAAAATGCTGACGCTCGCTCCAGGATGAGCAGCGTCTTTATTTCAAACTGATCCGTTTCTTTGCGTCGAAAGAGAGACGAAGGTTGGCGCAGATTGTCGTGTTACCACCTTTCGATCTCGCAGGATTTTACGTCCAACTTTGGTACCCAAACCCGTCGGCCCTCGCTGCTCTTGGCTCTGATTCCTGTTTACGAGCCTGAGCGTGCTACTGTATGTAAAAATAGATTAACTTGCACTGTTTGGGCTCCTCGTACCCTGGCTGGCGTTGTTGTTGTTGTTGTTTAAACGGGCCGAGCATGTGGGGCAGGGGAGCGACACACTTCCCCACTGATGACATTTGGAAACCTAGCAGGCTATCGTGAATCAAGGCGGGGATTAAGGGCTTTAGTCTTCCTCCTGAGCAGGTGAGGGGTGGGGGGGAGGAAGCTCTGCGCTCGATGAGGTGAGACTTCGGAGCCGGGGCCATTTAGCGGGGGTCTTCTCGCCTCACGTGCGGCCCCATGATGGAGAAATCTCTCGCCTCTCTTGCATATTTAGACCACACCGTCTCTGCGCTGTAGGTGGACGGTCACGCAGCAGCAGCAGCAGCAGCAGCAGCAGCAGCAGCAGCAGC
>JBAJHX010000031.1:18479318-18498174 GCA_037176925.1 Amniataba percoides | reverse complement strand
ACTATTCTTAATTCTATTTATAAATTTTGCTTTGCATATTTATCTATATTATTGCAGGAGAAATTGTAGGAGAACTGCCTCATTTTATGTTTGGCAGCTTTAGGTTTTAGATTTCGAATTTAGATTTTGGTAGTATATCATTTTAACTAAAGTTAGTTCGCTGGTGCTGTGGTGTTTGTGGTGTTTGTGGTTATGTCGTTCTTTAGCTGCTAAGGATAGACTGAATACGAGAGGATGAGAAATCACTCAGTAGACCTTTAAGCAATTTGTCACCCTCACTTCTAAAATGATGGCTACGCCCCTGCAGTGGAGCATAATGCATTTACGGGTAATGTTCATTGCAACTTGAAATATTCCTAATATATGCACAGTTGGGCCCAAGTTTTAATGAAATTTCACTTACTGTTATTTTGGCAGCATTTGAATGCATTTGAATAAACAACCATATGTCGTTTTTTTTTTTTTTTTTTTAAAGACTCACTCGCTGTGCAACCACAGCCGCTTTTTAGCTCCATAAACTGATGGCGGAAAGAATTGGTTTTATATACAGCGAGCTACTGTCTTTTATCATCCTCTCGAGGAAGATTTGGCAAGGTAGCTGTTTCCATTCCTGCACAATCATCACAATGGAAATCAGACTTTCTTAAAGAAAAAAAAAAAAAGAAAGAAACACACCTTCATCTACCATTTATCATCTTAAAAGGGAAAAAAGGCAGTCAAAATCGTGTCCTACAGACTGTTAAGCTCTACGTGATGTATGTGACTTGGAAGTGGAGTCAGCAAAACGTGATGAATGAGCGTTCAATAACGTTTCACTTTTCTGGAAAGGTCTCCCCGTCCGCTTTGCATCAGACATATGGTTCTACTCCGCAGCCCATCCTGAGACCTGTCTGCTACATCGGTGTGTTATTTTTGAAGAAGACTAGATACCTCAACTTTTTCTTTCTTTTGCTTTTTGTAAGTAAGTTTTGGCAGCATACCTCAAGGAGTGAATGGAAGAGCAAAGATTGAACCTGCTCATCATTAAAACTTGTGCAAACACAGCTCAAAAAGGCTCAAAAGGCTCTGAGTTTGCATGCAGTTATATACGAGGAGATAGAAAAATTCATCAAATTTTAACAGCAAATTCACCAAAGTTTCCTTTTTTTTATTCCGGTGGATTCACCTAATTTACCTTTTCCCTCCAGCGGCCTCCTCTACATCTGCTGCAGTAAGAAGTTGCCTACATTTCCCATAATGACTTTCCTGAACTCCCAGAGAGCAGCACAAGCCCGAGAATTTCAGCTGCGGGCTTTATGTGAAGGTAGACAGGAATAAGTCACTAATCCTGGTTATCCCGGTGACGGCGCAGCAGGAGGTTTTTCCAACCAAGAAAATTCAGGATTCACAGCCTTTTAAAACCTCAACATGGCGAAAAACAGAGAAGAAAGTTCAGACTTTTTCATGATCCATGAGGGATTTCTGATGATTCAGTGGAGAAAGAAGGCCTGTTGCTCTTTGATTTTTAGGGGATTGTGTTAAAAAAGGTGCATTTTTGACCACATCACATTTGAAACGAGAGGAAAAAACATCACAAAAACATCAAAATGATTAATTTTATACTACAGACTGAGTCCGTGTTCTGCCACATTGATCTGTTTCTTTTGTTTGCTGTGATCAAGTCATGATTCAAACTAATAAAAGATGACTGCCTGGACAAGATGACGCCCTTGTACACTGATTCCAAACACAAGCAGAGACTCTTTCATGCACACAGAGCGAGATGTGGTGACTTCCAAAGGCTGCCACCGCCGCCGAAGAGTCAGATGATCTTTCTTACGAACACCAGCTCCGTTGTTGCGTTCGACAATGAGGGCCTTTGAAGTGTCATCTCCTCTCTTACTTTGTCGTCATCTTTAAAAATAAAAAAAAGAGGCCTTCAGTTTTGCTTGTAATTGCAGTAATTTCCATTTTTTTATTTCCGCTCAGTCATTCATTCGCCGCCGGTCCCCGAGAGGTTTCCCAACTGCAGCCGTGTGCTTCCAGTTTGACCTTTTCCACCGCTGAATTATCCGGCGGTGACCTCTAACGCTCTCTCAGGACGGCTGGAGAGTTATTGATAGGTTTTTGTGCAGTGGCTTACGTCTCTGCGGGGATGTTTTATCTGTTCTCCAGACCAAAGATTACGCTAATGTATCTCTTGATGCAGATTGCTCCACTTGAATGGGTTGTTCTCTTTTATTCTTTTGAGTGAAGGGTTGCCTGATTTCTGTTTTTTTTTTCTTTTTTTTCCCTCCCCCCTTTGTCATTAACAGATGGCGAGAATATTAGCGCCAGATTTATAGACGTTTTCATTTCATTTCCTGTTTTAAAGCCTCGCCGTGCTCACCGACTGTTATTGTTTCTGCAGGTGTAGACGGCAATACTCAAAAGATCTAATTTGTCTGTGATGAGCATCCCCATCCACCAGAGACCGAAGGTACGGTAAGATATGAAAAGCTCATTATCTTATGTCCCAATAAACATTTTATTATGCCACAGACAAGCCACACAGCATGATACAGACACACAATAAAACATGAGTCAGTCGCATCCTCCTGCATCATTTTATTGTACACGTCTGCCCACAGAAGCCATTTTGGACAATTGTCCTTTTAGTAATTGAGCTAACACTATTATTGTTATTGTCCACTTAATAATAAATTGTCCAAAATGATAAATTCCCCTTTTCCGATCTTAACGTGCTGCATGTGTGTGTTCATGCTCATACCCGGTGTAGTTGGAGTCGATCGTCCAGAATTATTTGATATACGGCGTCATTAGTTCTGCTCGACTTCCCTGTCTAGAAAATGAGCTATGTCTGCCTTTTTGTCCCCCCCAAACCCCCTCCTCTGTAAAGATCCCGCAATTCTCAAGTCGGTCTCCGAGCAATTACGGCGTTAGAGGCTGATCTGTGGGTCAACGTGCGATAGGATTACTCCTGGACCGCGGGACCCCAGGAATGTACGGACCCCTCTGGTGGTCCGCTCACCGCTGATGAAATAGAATTGAATTAATGGGGTTGCCCACTGCGAGGACTGATTAGAACGACATACTGCCTTTGATCCCTGAGCGAGGTGACCGGGCACGGGCGCCACAGGCACATAGACGAGGATGGGTGGGGGGTTGGGCTTGGTTGTCTGTGTATTAATATGTGTGTGTGTGTGTGTGTGTGTGTGTGCCCGTCGTGGGTCAGTGCATCACTGATGAACAGGCCTCATTACGTGCGCTCTTCACTGGGGTTCAACCCTCGCCGGGGGGGCTTCAGGTGTAAAATCACTCTGCTCGGTGCTCGGTTTGCACGCCGCTGTGGAAGGCCGCTCGCACCGTGGTCCGAAGCTGCGGTGGTCCGTGCTGCGCTCAGGCCTCACAGTTTGGCAAATTAACCTGCATACATTTGAAAAGTCTCACCTGCGATCACACCCGCAGCTTGTGTTAGTTTCATATATATATATATATATATATATATATATATATATATACATATATATATTTCTATGTTTTGTGTGATGCTGTTTGCAGTAGTCCCCTTGTGCTGAAGTGAAAATAACACAACTCATAAACCCAGAATTGTTTGTTTACTGCTGGTTTACAGCTTTGTTGTTTTCCAGTGCAACTTCTTGTAGTTAAAATTGAAAAAATTCCTCATGTGTACGAGCTAATGAGGACCACTCGCACGTAACGTTAAGTCTCTGTGCACCAGGGTTTCTCTCAGTCAGGCGTTCAGTCCAACAGCTAGATGGTCTTTCTGATCTTTCTGATGCTCTGAAGGCTCCAACAGCCTTCACACTCACTTTACCGAGAAATGTGGAGCTTTGGACGTCTCTCTTAACCTCCGTTTTTTTCAGTCTTTGCAAAATATTTTTGCCACTTTTTGTGTTTGTTACGAAGGTTTACCGTGGGGGACTTTCTGCACAGCGTCGTTATCCCCCAGATTTAAGTGATTACTGCTTGTTGTCGCTTTCAATTACAGCAGCTTTTCTCTCTGACTTTGAGCGCGTCCGTCCGGGTCAGCCGTAATATCTCCTTTTTTTTTTTTTTTTAACTTAACGTGGTTTGACGATGCCTCGTGCAAAATAGTAACCCACAAGTTCTCCACAAACACCTCAAAAGTAATGCAGGACTTCTGTAATTGTAAGGTTTTAAACTAGAAATCCTGCTGAGTAAATCCGTTATGGAGCGCTGATTGTGAGCATGTAACGTCTCTGACTTCTGTGAATATCACAAGAAAGGTGTTTAAACTTTTAGGGCCCACTATTTGATACCCCGCATTCAACCCATCTACTGGCTAATCTAAAATGTCCATGGGAATATCTTATGGCCAGTGGTTACCCGCCAGCGATAAGGTGTCGCCATCTGTCTCGGCGTACCCATAAAGCTCAGAGCGGTTTGGGGTTTTTCCATTAGGCGGTATGACTGTTCTTACTCCAAACAAATTGCACTGCATTTTTCGCTTGGAAACGGAGTCAGGCTTGCATTTTCAGGCGGCCCCGGTGTGGTTATGTGTTGCAGAGCCAAATCTGAATGCCGTTGTGCTTTTCTTTTTTTTTTTTTTTTTTTCTATCACGAGTTTATTTAAACTACCACAGACATTCTTGGTGTGAATGCGCTCTTAAATCATCACAGCGGCGCGTGATGAGCAACAAAAAAACAAGAAAAATGACAAAATCCAAATGATCAAACACGCACGACTGCCTGCCAAGTCTGCAGCCCGCCTGAGTTTAAGCTGGAACACAACACAGTATTTTTATTTTTTGGGGGATTTTTTTCTTTTTTTTTACACCGCGTACCTTGGGAAGTAATGGTCATCATCACCCTTGTTTGCCCGGTGGTGCGCTGTTTACGTTGGGCCCCCGGACGGTAAGCCGGCGCTGTCTGCCCGAATCATTCTCAAGGCCGACCGCGAGTAATGATAGATGACAAGCTTCTGCGAGGAAGAAAAATGCGTCTCCCGGTAGCACGCAGGGCCACTCAGACAAAGGTGCCATCAGCTGGCGGCCTACCTGCTGCACTAGCTGTGTGTGGAGGAAGGTTGGAAGTGAGGGAGGGGGAGGAGGCGAATAAAAGACCGGAGGCGACTCTGCAGCGCCTAATGAGAAAGAAGGTTATCTCTCCCTTTGAGGAGCGGAGTGAATTGTAGTGAGGCTTCTTGTCAGTGAATGCTAATAAAACCGAGTGGTCACCTTTTTGTTGTGACTTCCAGTTTTGTGCTGGTCTGCCTGCCTCTATTTTTATTACTTAAAATGCCATTACGTAGTAATTTTAAATAATGATCTAATTCATCCGTCCACTGGTCATTATGTTAAGGGCCTGTTTGCGAGCACTCTCTGGAACAGCAGCTGCAGGGCTGGTATACACCAACCAGCATAAGATAGAAAAATAACATGCTTTACTTTATTTATTTTTTTTAAACTAAAATTGAGGAGCTGTGGGGTATTTACGGGGAATCTGACTGCTAACTTAATGATCATGAGGTGCTTTCAAAAGCAGAGAGAAAGCAAGAAAACAGACCTTAATTTTAGATGTTTTGCTCTCCAGAATTGATTTCTCAAATCTGGCCCTTTGTTTTCTATTAGTTCATTAATATTCATTAGTTTTTTTTATTAGACTCTCTACCAGAGCTGGAAGCAATGATTACTTTCATAATTGATTAATCTGACTATTATTTTCTTGATTTAACCGGCTCTATGGAGTTTTTAAACTGGTTATTAGACTGTTTTAGTTTCATACAGATTCTTAATGCTACTGATTCGACCATCCAGGTGAAGTGGTCTCGGAGGGAAATGAATGAAAACATTACCGCCTTTGACCACAGGGACCATCGAAATCAACACACAATGAAAAGTTCAGGTGCTGCTTTAATTGATCACTTGTTTATTTTGAAAAATTGGAAACCAGTACACCATTTTTGACATTTCCAGAGTCCGAGTTGGTGTCTTAAAATGTTGTTTGTCAAAGTTTTGAGCCAAGAATTACACCAAACAGAGGAAATTAGCACATTATCTCATTGAAAAAGCTTCAACCAGACTGTTATGATTTTATGTTGGTTGATTGATCTATTAATCGGCTAAATGTCACATTTTGGATCAAAATTATAGTCAGTAATTTTGACCTAGTGGTTGCATTGGACAAAGATAAGTGTCACTCAAACTACTGAAAGTGGTTAAAAATTTCAGCCAGTGAGGGAAACGTTCTTCCATGTAATGTTTAATTTCATTTATTATCACACTTCCCTTTTGCAATTCCACCCAATGTGGTCAGTTTACTTTCATAACGTTGCATTTTGAATAATTACTGCACTTTATATCTAATGCAGTCTGATAACTGTGCCACCTACAGCCATAATTGCAATTAGTAACCTGAATTTCCAGTGACACTAATATTTGATAACACAGAATTAATATATATACATTTTTTTCATCAATCATGAAAAAAAGGCAGTAATACGTAATTACAGGTTGCTGCTAATGCACACATGTGCCTCTGCCTAATGGACAGCCCTGCTGCGAGGGGATAAAGACTTTAAAAAGCTCTCTCCTGTTAATTTCTGGCTGTGGCTCATTGCCTGCCATGTGTCTTCCCCCTCTGTCACATTTTATAACGTTGCTAGATACTGCAAAAGTACCCTTATGTAATTTTAAACGCTTAAAAAAAAACCCCTCCTTTTGAGTCCTCCAGGATGGGCCTCTGCATACCACCGTTATTAAGACAAGAAGTGTCCTCACCTGCTGACAAAGGGGGAAAAAAAGCCTTAGGAAGGGCATTTATCTTGACACGGCGCAGCAGAGTATTTAGCTGTAGAGACAGAAAATGATGGGGGCGGTTCTCAGTAAAGGTTCTTTCTAAGCAGAAAAACGTCGCTAATGACGCGACCTCTGACCCACGAAGCGCGTGTCCAATGTCGCTTGCGTAACTTGGAGCGATCAGATGTGCAGAAAACAGGGAGAGGAGAAAACCAGGGAGCAAGGTCGTGCATCAGGAGACGACAAAATACACGACCACTGCTTTTTTTTTTTTTTTTGCACACTGGGATCTCATTCACATGCCGTCACCAGACCAAAACAGGAGGCCGAACATAAACACACACATAAACACACACCATAGCCTCTGTCACTGTCTCACACACACACACCGGTTATGTTCTTGTCACATAAACAGCGAGGCATTGTCTCCTCCACGCCCCTGGAGTGATTAAGACGTAAGGCACCACGGGGGGTCGGCCTGTGGTTAAAGGGGCGTAGAATCCTAAGAGGCTGACACACACAAACGCACACACATACACACAGCGGGGGTTTTAGCATGGCATCTTATCCGGGCCATTGAGGCTAATATCTGTGAATGGGGCATGCTGGCACTTTCAGCCGCGCTATCAGTGTTGTCTCTTTTCCTTAAAGTGCCCTCGGGGGACTGCACAGCATCAACACATCATAAGGGAGAGGGGAAAGTGCGCAACTACTTTTTTATGTGAAGTGTTTCTTGCTAAAGAGATGAGAAGTGGAATGAGGACAAAAAAAAAATCTCGTCGTTGAACTGTCAGGTCGTGTTTAGCTCAGAAGATAAAACTCCTTTTACTTTTGCAGTAAAAAAATGGTGCAACACTACCTGCTGATGTCACAAGCATGTGCTCACTGTGATGCTTAAATAACCTTTTTGTGAAGTATTTCAAATATGCATTGTAAATTGAATAGCCTACAATTTAATTTATCACATATTGCATTATAAGCTTTTCAACATAGGGGGAAAAAAGCACTATTTTTAACCAGCCTTTAGAAAATGCCGCCTGGCCTTCCACTGAGAAGTACTCAATCTTTAATATTTTTTTTTACCTTTTTATGTTTCATTTTTTTGAAACTTTTGTTTGACTGCTTAAATTGGAAAAATACAGCGCGGTCCGGGATGAGCAGCGGTGACAATGAGCTGAAGACGAGCAATGTATGACACAAACTTTAAAAAAAACCCCAAAAAACAAAACATGAGACCCACGAGCTGGAGAGATACAGGGCTTTACAAAATGCAAGCCTGGAATGAAAAACCATTGAATTCAACAGGCAGACATGGACAGACGAGCTTCAACAGGCTGTATTTGTTTATTGAAGGGCCCTTTTAACCCTGTTTTGAATTGGCTCTTCAGAGGAGGAATGTAAATCGAAGGCAGTGACATAACGCAGAGCGAAAGATGAAAAATGTCCACCGCCTGTCCGTCCATCCATCTGCTCATCCACAAACTCCTGTCAGCCGAGGTTTGCCAGAGCCGTCCTCTGTCGTCATTTCCCCTTTGGTATCGAGCGTTTCAGGACACACTGCTTCTGTCATGTCGGCTGTCTTATTTAAGAACATCTACACCTGAGCGTCCCCTTGTGCTCGGCCTCATGCAAGAGACGCCATATTGATTTTAATGCCTCCTATCTGGCAACGGCGAGGCGTCGTGGCGTGACCCATATATCAAAGCGTTGTGTGTCATTAGTCGCCATGCTATTGTAAGATCGTTATCGCGGCAGATCAGGTATATTGTCTCACTTAATGTCTCAACATGCGCTTTTATACGAAACCGTGCCTGCTTCAGGAACGGAGTTATGGGTAATTTCATCTTTGCAGAAGATTATATTATTTTCTATTGCATCGCTACATTGCTGCTGGAAAAAACACAGTAAGCTTTTGTGTTTTTTTTCTTATTTTTTATACATCCTCCTCCACAACCTCCACAATGGTGCTGACACCGTGCACATATAAAACAGAGGCAGCACTCTATAATGCAGCATCTGTGATTCAGATACAAACAGTAACTTATTGCTGCTCCTTCCTCCTTTTGTTACTCGCTTGAAATTGACTGAACATTTAAATTATTCAGCTGACTCAAGCTGTTTGGTGGGCGAAAGAAAATATGATTTCCCCTCCCTTTGCGTGGGTCGAGCGGTCGCTTCGCAGCGGCTTCCTGTCCAGCAGCAGTTTAAGAAGACAGCGACGTCGGGAACGGCCGTGGTCCGGTCCGTGTCAGATTCACACAGATGCATTTGAAAGGAAGCAATTTCCATGCCTGGTATGAAAACTCCTTTATAACCTTAATTACATCGCTGCACTGTAAGGACCAAATGTTCTCTGCTGAAATTAATTTCCCAACAGGGACTCTTATCAAAGAATTCAGATGTACCTTGTTATCAACTGCGGTCAATGGGTGTGCATGAAAATTCACCCCCCAAATTTTTTATTTGGATATCTCCCTAATGGTGACATACGACTTAATGGCCATCTGCATCTCCATCCCTACATGTAGTGGATGTCTCAGATGTTTTACTGAGTTTTCCACCACTGTTCACGAGCGTGACTGAGGCGCCAAGGTTGGCTTTTTCTGCTTTAGGCGGAGAAAAACTAAAACATTTTTCACTTAAACATGGACTTGAGAGGCTGCTGTCATTTTCCTTGATGGTTATTGTTGCTGTCTTTCAGCGGAGATGAGAGAGGTAATACAGACATTAAGTAGTTGAGCAATTACTGGCATGCTACAGGTAATTTCCAGTCGGGCTCTTTCAAACGCTGGTTTCTTCTTCAGCTTCTATCTGGCCTTAATGATATAGACAGGAGGGTCTATCGGTGAGAACACCTCTCGATCTGCAGGTTGTGCATTTTGGTGCACGTGTAAGGCCGTAAAAAGGATCCTCGTGCAGTTTTATGGGCAGGACACATGTGTAGTGCAGATGTCAAAGCCGTTCTATAGGAGCTTAACAGAGGTTAGCCGTGCTTGTTAATGTGCATTCCTCAACCATATGTGTTTTTCCTCAATTCTGCCCCCAAAGCGGCTCCCAAAGAAAAATCCCTGCACATCGCTCGGGCAAAAACAAATCAACTTTTAGGTTTTAAGTCCTGCCGCTTACTAAAATAATCAAAATTCACATCAGCCGGGTCGCTCACACAACTCAACCGTCTCTCCCTCCAAAGTCGTAAGCTGAAAAATGAGAGTGCTGCTTGTAAAATTGATTTCGAGATTGAAGGAGAAATTCGTGTTGATAAAAACAAAACTAAAAAAAAAAAAAAACTTGACACTATGCAGCGTAGAGAATCTGAGCGGGGAGGGAAACGGCGCCGTGTGCAGCGAACCACACGCGTCGTCTGAAGTGTGCTCGGCGTAACGGATGAGCAGGTGTTCTTGGCTTTTGGAGAGCAGTTGAAAAAAGAGGCCCTCTTCCATACGTGCTTGACCGTCTGTGGCCGGCGAGCCGATGAAAGGAAAACAAATATGTCGGCGAAGAGTGTGTGCAGTTGTCTCGCAGGTGTTACTTCAGAGATCCCACCTACACATTTGATGTAAGGCGCTGATTCGAGACAACGCGCTGCATTATTTCAAAGCATCCGGTGCGCTTTCACTCGAGTCTGTCGCAAGTTTTTTTTTTTTTTCTTCCTGACATTTTATCTCATCATGTCACTCATGTCCCGTTCAGATGTTATTGTGTAGGACTTACATCTGCCTTTGTCAAAACTTACAACCACCCACCGAGATGAGATTAAAGCAGACATGTTGAGCAGAACACCACTGAGACGCACGCCTGGAGCAAAGCATGCTGGGACGGGACAACGCGTACTCTGACAGCTGAACGGGCCGGTGATTTAAGCGGCGCTGTCTCCTGTAATTGCTGTAAATCTGGTTTGGATGTGCGGTTCGTGGGACATTTTAACACAGCCCCACTGTAATATGTTTTTATGAGATTTTTCATAATCTAGTTTTCTCCAGGATCGTTGCTGCGCGCACGTCGTACTCGATTTCGTCTCCCCGGTTCGTTCGGCGACGAGGTCCCTCACACCTGTGCCGAAAAAAACTTGTTACTCCTCTTCTACTTTAGTTTAAAGAAGTGTTAAACTTTTAGAGACTTGCTGTTTACAGCATCAGTATTTTGAGATATAGGACGTCCAAAGTCAGACTGAAACATCAACTACGGTCAAACATCGTCTGAAAATGCAGTTATCCTGATGCCTTGTTTATTTCAGTATATCTCTGCCTACACTGGCACATTGTCCACAACTTTTGACATTTAAAAATGTCTTCAGTGGAAAAGTGGAAAAAGAAACGTTACTCATCCACACATCCACTCGAAATGTCTGCAAAGGCACCACTTCGGTAGTCAGTCATTATTCTTTTGTAAAAAAAAGAATAAACTTTTTAGGCAGTGACATTTGTAAACCCAATTTATTGTGTTGTAGTGGTTTTAATATAATAGAATGAAAAAGGATAAAAAAGGCAAATTTTCTTCTTGCAAAAATTTGAATTAAGGAGCATTACCAAGAAAATAAAGTACAGTATACTGTAGACTGAGAATATGTACAGAAATATTAAAGATAATGAACAGAGAAGTGCTGAAATAAACCAACAAATTAAAATGTATAGACATACTGAGCAGTCACAACACTTAATTTAGTACATTAACTTACATGTCTCGCCTCCATCCTCGTCACGCCAGGAAAAAAAAAGTAAAGTTTGCCTTACTTTACCTCAAATATTATCATTTTTCCATCCCCATGGCAAAAACATGGAACAAGTTTTTGAGGTAGAAGTTACACTTCCCCTATCATCTCTGGGGAATTAAGTTTTTGACATGCCTGGAGTGATTTCAGCACATCCAAGCAAAGAGGCTGACAGGGTCACCAACCTGCGAGCCTCCATCCCTTCCCCCTTTTTCACCCACGCCATCCGCACTTTTCCCTCTGTCTTCTGCCCACTCGGCTTTTAAAACTTTTCCCTTTTTTTTTTTATCTCTTTACCAATTCAGCCACTTCTGGGCTGAGAGGGGCCTCTTGTTTTGGTTGTAAAAAATCAATAGCCATTACAGGAGGGAGAGAAAGGGAGAGAGAGAACATGCTGGAGAGGGAGGGAGGGAGGGATGGAGGGATGGAGACTGCTATCCCTGTCAGTCTGACCCTGCCTGACGGCTGTCATCTCCCTTAATTGCTTTGCTAATATCATCCCCACTCAGCCTGGATCTAGGTCAGCAAGGCCCCGCTGCTGGAGCTGACTGCAGGCTGTCCGTCTCCATGATCTCTCCCTCTCTTTGCTATTTTTTTTTCTTATCCTCCCCCCTCCAGGCCAATCTCAATTAGAATAACAAAAAAAAAACATACAGCAGGAATATAAGAAAGCTGCGACGTTTCTTGTCTTGTTCCGAGATGACCCGAGTTTGGATTAATCCAATAAGAAACCTTTTTTTTTTTTTTCTCCGGCAGTAGATAATCATTTATGCACCCTGCTCTATTCTGGGATGGGAAATAGGCTTGCCAGAATTAACCTTTTATATTTCCCTCAGGTGATGCGGGATCTGCTTTTTCTTTGTCTGCCATCTTCCTGCTGTTTGCACCTTCGGGTCAGACCGCAAAGCTCCTCAGTAAGCGAGAGGCTTAACATTGATAACTTCTGCAAACAACCCGCTTTGGCGCTTGTTTTGATAATTAAAACGTTAGAATAATGTGTTTATGTAACCGAGTTTTGCGCGCCGCTCACCGGGAGCAAACCGAGTATAAATCTGATGCTTTTGACGCTGTGAGAATGAACTGATGCTGCTGTTATTTAGCAGAGGGAAATAGTGTTTGGAAAATTTAAAGCTGCAGTAGGTAAGTTTTATGCATTACCATTTATTTAGAAGCAATAAAAATAAATAGCCTGTTTGGATGGGCAGGATGATACGTCAGAAATGTGAGATCAGCTGCGGCCCCGTCCCGTCGCCGTTCCTTATTTCAAATTGACGTATTACGAGCGAGGATGTGTGGGAACCGTCAGAGCAACGCGAGGCCAGAGACCGACTTCAGGCCATCTTATAAAACCCCAAAAAGGACGACGGTTGAATAAACTAGAAGTGCAACGTTTGTTTATGTCTGAATTTTCCAAAGAAGCCCGGATAGCGGACCGCATCCAAGCTATTGTTCCAAACACGCGGCGCGGCGGTCTGTCTGAAATCAGTCAATGCCTCAATTATTTTTACTATCAAGTAGCTTTGCACAACACAACGCTCTCCGAGATTAAACTTAATTTTCCTTTCCAGCTTTGCTTGGCAAACTGTCCGCAGGCTGAAGAAAGTAGGCACAGTGGAGTTGCTGTTTCAGGGTGTGTGTGTGTGTGTGTGTGTGTGTGTGTGTGTGGGGTTGTGTGTGTTATGTGAGTGTCGAGGATGAAGCACAGACCAGCTGTTTTCTGCCTCAAGGAAAACGGCAATATTCTCAATGTGATTTTGTGAGTCTGCTATGCTTCAAAGTCTTTTTTTTCTCCCCATTTGTCCAGGGTAGTTTGTGTTTTTGCATACCTGTGTAGTAGTTAGTAGTAGTAGTTCAATAACGCTCAACTTTATGTATTTACTTAGTTATGATATAAGCTTTAATATTACCCGATCCAAGGAGGTGCCCAGAGACCTCAACGCTGTCATGCTTCAACACAACAAACAAATAAATTAATAATGAAGAGATGTGTAAGAAAAAAGCAGCCGTTCTTGTCTGCGGGTGTTCGGCTGTCTCGGCTGCAGCGTCTCTGTTGTTTACACCCACGGCCGTGGCTACAGGCGGCCATTTTAAACAAGGCAGCAAAGCGCGGACGAGGGACTAGTAATTGTGTCAGTGGCAAGGCTCCGAGCCAGGAACTGTCAAGACCTCATACTCGCCCCCCCACACCCCCACCGTTCCCAGTTTAATGGAGCGTGTGAAGGCCAAGGTGTGCTGCCCCGGCCCCGGCCTAGGCTCTGTTCAAACGGCCTCCCGTCCGTTCCTGATGGGCGCAGTGGAACAATAAGCCTAAGGTGGAGCAGCTGGAGAAAGCATTAGTGTAAGACCCCTCCTGCAGGTCGCCGTTTCAGCCTCACTGCCCTGCGCTCGCTCCCACAATAAGACACCTCTTTTCACGACCCATAACAACAGCAGCGAGCGTGTTTTGAGCCGCGATGCAGCGTCGAAACGCTGCATAAACGCTGCGGTGTAGCGTTCGCACCTTTCTGGTGTAAATGAGCATTTTGGACGCCGTAGCTGACGGTCTGTTGATTCCTCCCAGGCAAAGTTTTACAGATTTTTTTCTTTACAACATCTCCGTCCCCTGGTGGGCTTTAATTGTGTGTCTGTTGGCTCACAGCCGCAGATTCCAAAACGCAGCCCGAACGAATCTTCCTGTCATGGCGAGGAGTGAAACTCCAGCTGTCACCCAAACTGTTTGGTTTGGAGAAACTTGGGAGCTGAATAGACGCAGGCCCTCTCTGCAGGCCTGATGTTTTAAAACTGTTATTGGCGGGAGTGCTGCCCAGATTTCACAGATCTGTGGTGCCACCGTTCAAACCACATCCAGCCTCGGCACTAATGAGCTTTCGGGGCTCGTGAGAGACGCGTTTCTCATTCACGGCTTCTCAGCTTCTCCAGACCTGCTTCTTTTCACTGGAGTTCGTTGTTCACAGCGTGCCCCGCTATCAGGACATCAGATGATCAGATTTGACTTCATTTACAAATACAGAGTTTATTAGATATTCAAATATGCTAAACTGTAATGCCTCTTCAGGCAAGTCAAAGTGTGAAGAAACTGAAGACGTTTCTACCTCTGTTGTTGTCATTGTCTGTCCTCCTCTATCCACTTTGTCACAGTGAAACACTACGCATTAAGTCAAAGTACTGAAAAACGCTGTTCTTAAGTCCTCTTTGTGGAGGTTGAAGTGAAATCTCAAGGCTGCATAAGCAGATTGTGGGTCAAGATTCAAGTACTTGAAATCTGTGAAAACTGACTTTTTAAAGGTTGCTTCAATTTTTGCTTTTTTTTTTTTCTTTTCAAAGATTGAAGCTTTGCTCCAAAGATGGCGAGGTTGATAGGTTGAACATTCGCTTTAGTCTGAATTGAAATATATAGATTGTGATGGACGTTTGTGGAGGCCGGAGATTGAATTTGAATGACCTTGTTGATTTTTGACATCTAGGTCATAATGTCCAACGAAATATCTCAACTCAATGAATGGATCAGCACAACATTTGGTTTGGTACAGATATTTCACATCTTTATATGATGATTGAAATGCCTTTAACGTGACCAAACTTTTCTTCTTGCACCGCCATGAGGTTGACATTTAGGCTTTGTGTTTATTTTGTAAAAGACAATGGACTTTAACTAACATGAGCAATTGTTATTATGCCAGATTTATCTACTATTATTAGCTATTGTAGTGCTTGTTAGGTTGAAGGCATATTAATAAGATTGAATGAAAATTTAAATTGAATTTAACGAAAAGATATAAAAGCACAAAAACAGATTAAATGAAATGTCTCTACAACCAAGTGTTTTTATTTAAAGCCAAATACCTGCAGAAGTCTTGACTGAATCGAGTGTCACACCAGTCAAAGTCATATCAAGTTTCAAGGCCTGATTATTGTCCAGAGTCTCCAGAGCCGGTGTTGTGCATAACAGTCCTTTGTAGGGGAAACAAAGCCGTAATGAAACCCGTCTCACTGAGGCGCCAGAAGTCTGCAGGTGTTTCAAATACAGTGTTTTTATCACTGTCTGCTCGCCGCCCGGCCGGCACACAGGCTCAGCTTCGGTCTCGTGTCGATTAGCCAACGCGTGACTGGTGGCGGCACATTCGCCACTCGCTGTCTCTCACCAGAGCACCATCTGCAGCTCGCCGCCTCGGTGTTTGCCTCGCGCTCCCAATCCCATCCAGACGTGAATGCCAAAACAATCAGATAGGAAGACACTGACATGAACACTCTGAGGTTGAATTTGTGAGTCAGATTTCCCCACACACACACACAGACACACTTTGCCACCCGGCATCGCGGTAAACAGATTTTGAAGATGAGCTTGTTGAGTGGCGTCTCCTTCGCCATGCAAGGCCACAGCCTCGTGGGGGGAAATAAACATTGGTATCTAGGAGTGAAGATGATGACAAGGCTATATTAGGATGATCTTTCCATTGCTTTTCAAATGGTTTCATTTATTTTTTTCAGCCCGGATTGGTCCATGGGTAGTATATATAGATCTACAGCGAACTGCCAGTTATCACATTTGACATCGCCATTTGACTCCCATCAGCCTGCAGATAGGAGTCGCTTCACCAACAGAACTGCAAGAATGAAAGAGGCATATTTTTCTTACAAAAACACACCAACCCGACAACAGCCTTTTTTTTCTTAAGATTTTGTGCTTATTCAGGCAGTTCACTGTTCCTATGCTCATGTCAAACTCTGGGCCATGTTGTGCTTAAAAACATTCAAAGCATGAAGGGAAAATGAAATCGTTTCAATCGGTCCTTGATGATTTTTAGATGGAGAGCTCTGGAGGGAAAACGGTAGATAAGATGGAATAGTTTGCCGGAAATCAGTCCTGACACGCAGAGTGGCATCAGCTATTACCCAGCGTCATCTCCAGGTCTTTATTTTAAGAGGAGAATAAATTCAGAGTTGGTTTTGTCGCTCGCCGGGCTCCCTGCGTGGCGTAAACCCTCTTGAACTATTGTAATAACCCACAAAACATTGCGCAGCCGGAGGTGAGATGCTATCTAGTTCCTGCTGGATAATGGACACAAAAATGGTTTCACTCAGGACATCAAACTGTTAAGTCATTTTGAGGGATGTCCGCCGGTATGCAGGCCCATGTTTGGAAAACTGTGGCCTTAAAAAACAACAAAAAAAAAACGTTTTGTTGCTTGAAACTGAACTCACATATGTTGAGCTGTAGTGATAACACAGACTGTTCCTCGTGTTTCTACACTTTTAGAAGATGATCTGAGAAGTATGGATGTCTGATTTTGTTTTCAGTTGAATAAAACATTTAAGCCAGTAGTGTTGGTGGATCACTCCAGTTTTTGATTTACTGCATGGATTGCCATCATTATCGGATAAATGTCCATCCATTTTCTGTTTCTTTTCCTTTATAATTTTCTGAAGTATAGAGGTATTCCCCTTGAAAAAAAACATGAGTAACTTGTGTTATACTGGATACAACATGAAGAAAAAAAATATAATTCTTTTCCTACATTGTGTTTCACAGGTCACAGAAAAGAGTCCTTGAATGATTATATATATAACTTTGAATTATTAAGGTTTTATATAAATCTTTTCAGTCTCACCTCACAGTCTTGCGATTCAATTTACTGTGCCTGTTAAATATTGTAACAAAAGTACATCTGCGCAGTGACCCCTAATTTTCACATTTCAATGTCACTTGCGACCCAGACGGAGAACTTGAGTTAATGTGATATTTAATAAATGAACAACAGGACAGTTCCTCTTCCAAAGTCTCCAGGTCATGTTAGATAGACGTGTCTCAAATTATATTTTATGATTGGGCTAATTGAAGTGGCCAGTCATTTTTTATGTCTGTGGCAGGCGGCTTTACTGCCGCCTTTGAGGCGAACGGAGAGAGTCACATCGCGGAAGGACAAGTAGCTCCCTTCATTACTCAAGTCCTCGCCGTAATCTCATTTCCTACCTGCGACCAGTCAAACAACCTTTAGATTCAGTTGGGTTTCAAGTCTCACTGGCAGTTTTCAATAAGGAAGGGGCGGAGAATGGAGATATTACATCTCTCTGTCTGATTAACCTGAAGGTTGAATCAAAAGCCGCGGCTGTTATTGCGGTTTAAAGGCTTAGGTATATATCATTCTTACATTCTCTATAGATTTGGGATAAATATTAGATTAAGGACACGTAATAAGGAAAACGGCGAGATAGGAACACTTGCTGTTTATTCCAATTAGTGACTCTACCAAAATATGTTTGTTTATCACGTAATTAATTACCGCCATCGCATTATAGCTTGTCTCGATACGAGCAGGCCGTAGACGTGTCCGTTCTTGCTTTGAGCCCCTGCGTTGCTTTAGTTTCCCCATGGTTGTGATTTGATATGAGATTCACTCGACAATTTCCAGTTTATTACTGTTGTGTCCGGGCAGTCCCTGATAAGATTAACCAATGTCTATGAATCATTGCTGGAGAGTGTTTTGAGGCGCCCGGTCAGCGGCCCAATGCGGATCTGCAGGATTGTTCACCGGAGCAGCACAGCGCCCTTGTGATGTGAGCAAAACTTTATGAAAAAAACAAAACAAACAGCTGCCCCTGTCCGCTGATCCAGGACGGCTGCGTTGTTTTTCTGTTCTGGTGTCGGCCAAGGTTCGGTCGCAGCGTCCGGGTGTGAAGAAGGCTGTGATGTGCCTGCTGGGAGAAAAAAAAGTCCCCGGCCCCAAACCTAATTTCCACTGAAAGATTGAAGAGGCCAACTCGCTCCGGGCGAGGCGCTGAACTCTCTTTCTTCTCTCGTCTTTGTCTTTTAATCGCATCAGGCTTTTAATTATTTCATGAACCAGCCCCAGACCTTTTTTTTTTTTTCTATTTATTTATTTTTTTTAACCTTTCATGGAGAGCGGAGCGATAACAGAGATGCGATTGCTGCTTTGGTTCCCAAAATCTCGACAGCGCGCTGCACTTTTAGAGGAGACTTTTCGCTGTAACACCACTGGGGGGGTGTTGACTTTGAATGATGGTTTGCCCCTCCAGCACACACAGATTTGCCTGCACATACGCACAGAGAGCTGATGACTTATGCATTGGCGCACTGGAAACAAACTGATCAATATAAAATGTCTAGCTTTCGGTATCGACTAGAAACATACACACTGACCACGAGGAAGAAACTGCATGTCGAAGAGCTGTGCAGTACGCGTTACGTCTCCTCTGCAACCAGGCTGCTTTGAGTTTTGTTCATCATTACTTATCTCACACTGAAGCTTACCATAATCCATCTATATATAGATGGATGGATGGGTATCGGACGTGTGTATGTGTGTGTGTGTGTGTGTGTGTGTGTGTGTGTGTGTGTGTGTGTGTGTGTGTGTGTGTGTGTGTGTGT
>JBAJHX010000031.1:18456738-18476818 GCA_037176925.1 Amniataba percoides | reverse complement strand
AGTCAACGCGCTTTAACCCACACCACGATGCGGCAAAGACGTGGCAGTAGGCTATTACTTCCTGACATATTGCGATGCACATGTCATTTAGCATTTCATTCGAATGATGGACAGGGACGCGCCACCGCATTCAGCTTGTCACAAAGAGCATTTCGTAATATTTTCTGTTCCTCACGCCGTATTAGATGACAAAATGGCAACTGCTGCCATTCCGGCGGTGCTGATGTGGAAGCCTGATACCAGAAGTTTTATTTACTGTCACTGCGCAGCGCCGAGAGTGTCACACAAACCCGCCGCCTCCGACCGCGGGAGAGGAAAGCTGCCGCGCACCTTCAGCCAGCCGGAGACGTGCTGGGTTCCCACCGCTGTAGCCATCAGGCCTTCAGGAGCACATGCTGAAACCATCATACCTGCGGTTTGCATCTTTTTTAGGCCATCCAATCCACATCACATGTATGCTTTTCCAAAAATGCGGCATACTTGAAGTTTTTGGATCGATTTTGCTTCTCCTGGGGAGCCACTGGTTTCCATTCGTTTCAAGGTTTGGTCAGCTTTGCTGAGATTTAAACTTTGCTTGAAATAAGCGATACAGTTTTTGTCAGAGGTACAACTCACTCAATGACTTGCTTACTCCTTCTTTTATTACTCCCTCTCAGATAAGCCTCAGGACTCGTATCCTTTCAAAGATTTTCCTGTTTCATTTTATTATCCTATCTATCTATCTGTGTCTAAAACCTGAGATCCTCAAGATGCCACTCTTTTGACTTACTTACAGAGTGGATTGTCTTTATTAGCTCCAGCTACACCACCATTATGGTACAGTCATGGTCAAAGGTTTATTGTGCGACTCCGGCCGTAAATGGAGTCTACGTGGCCTGTCTGTCATCTGTTCCATCTTTCTAGAAATCTCAGGAATGTTTTTTTCCAGTGACAGTCTTCCATTTCAGATGTCAGACCTGTATGTCCTTGACAACACACCAACAAAGAGAGTTTTTCAAAATGGTCCCTGCTCTCGACAGCATTATCGCACAACAATAGCGTACAGCTGTCGCTTTGGCCACCAAAATGATGTTCACAGTGACGGGTGACCTTTCTCGAGCAAGGTTCAGGGCTCTGCAATTAGATGTTTTGTATGGAGCTGAAGTAAAAGCAAACCAACAGTTCTCCAGAAGATGGAACTTTATTGTGGGCTAAAACAGGCTTTATTACCAGTATGATCCTTTGACGACTAAGTGTGAGGAAAGTAGGGATGCAGACTGCCTTTGCACATTTGAAAGTGGATGTTTTAGTCAAGAGAGCATGCACACATATTCTCGGCGTTATATACCGAATCACTTCCATAAAATTGAAGAAAAAAATCTGTGGTGCTTTTAAGCGATGTTGAGAGGTACTTGATGTTGAGAGATGATTCAGTGGGGGCTGAAATGATTCCTCGAGTAACTCCATTACTAAAAAACATACGAGCAACACATGCTGGTGCAAGACATGAGCACTCACTGGCGCTGCACTTGATGTGGAGGATGCAGGAACAAAGATGGCCAGTGACTGCCGCAGCCTCGTACTCAGCAGTGGCTCTGACGGGGAAAACGCCACTATCTCGACCTCAAGACTGATCAGTGGGACCTGATCTGAGTGAGCCAGGTCCCTGAGCTGTTTGAAGGACCCGTGGATGTCAGCCTCTTTGCACCTCTGCAGCTAGTGCAAAGCTTTAACAAGCCCATACAGAGTTTAGCACCTATCAAGTCAGATTCATGGTCAAAGAGATGCAGCAAGATGGCAGGGACTCTCTGCGATACAGGCCTAATTGATGATTTAAGTTCTTATCTTCTCCAAAGCACAGACTGTGGCACTTTAGCAGGAATGAATGCGAAGGGTGCAGCATCGTTCTCCATCTTCAGACTTCAGCAGCAGCGATGAAGAAGATGAGCAGCAGCATTTCGGAGAAACATCCCCCTGCTATCTCATTCTGGCAGTGTCCTTGATGTTTCTTCATTCAACATCCACACCTTCCGTTTTCTGCAGCACAAAACATCACATCAAGGCTAAACCGCATTTCTGAGCGTGTTGCTATGTTGATGTTTCCTCATTGCAACCACATTCTCTGTTTTCAAGACTTGACATATAGATGTATATGCACACACAGTTATTCACATGAATAACTTTAACCACGCGTTGACTCTGTAAAAGCACTGAAAAGAAAAGTGTGGGCTTAAATTTTGTGTGTGTGTGGACTCCTCCAACCTTCATGTCCACACGTTTTTACCTCCTACAAATGCCACAAAGCCTTAAAGAAGACAGAAAAGCCAGAGTTGTGTTGAAACTTCTGAAAGCAGATTTGTTGTTTTGTTGGTGTTTTCATTTTCTATTTGTCTATCTACTATTTCTCTTAAATAGAGCAAAAATATTTCTTATCATATTAATAACTTGAATATTCATTTGCAAAAAAAAAATCCATAGCTGCAACCTCACAGGACTTCTAATGAGAGATAGTACAGTTTTCACCTCTCCACTGCCAACAACTGCTGCTGGTGCAGATCCCCCCCCCACCTCTGCAAGGTCCACCCTCCACCCTCTCCTCACCCATCCTCCTGCCTGATCACCCTGTAATTAGCAAACTCCCACATTTATCACACAGTGATAGCTGCGGAGGCCTGGAAGAATAAATAGACCAGTGAGAAGGTAAAGAGAGGAATTTTCCTCCGGTCTCTGCCACCGTGGAGCTCTGATTGACTTGGCAAAGGCTGAATTGTCGCTTGCCAGGCTACTGTTTTTGGAGGAGATTGACGGGAGAGCGGGTATGAGTAAGAAAAAGAAAAACCAATAGAGCTCGATTGCACTCGCAGCTCAAGAGAGAGCAGCCTATCGCACTTACAAGCTGAGCGCGTACGCGTGCGCCCTCCCCTCCATCCCGCTCCTCCACTGGAGGATTGAGAAGGCGTGTAGCGCGGCGTCCACAGAGGGTTCTCAACACCGCCGTGCATTTTACCGCTTGTAAAGCAATCATTTCCATCCCTGCTTCCCTCTCTCCCCCTCTCTCTCTCTCTCTTCCCCCTTCGGCTGCTGGGACTGCTGAGTCAGCTCACCTTCATATGGAGAGTGGCTCCCTCAACCGAGACGTTATTGATTTGCCCCCGTTTGTAAGGGGGAAATGTTCTCAAACCTCTCAGGCCAATTTTGCTGCGCTGCACAGCCAGGAACACCGCTGGGCATTGGCATCGCGAGGAGGGGGAAAATACAAACACTGCTGCTGCTACTGCTATTATCACACGCATGTAGACACACACACACACACACACACACACACACATAAAGGAGCACACACATGCATTCAGAAGCCTCCACCCGGCGTAAAGAAAAGGGAGGAAAGTGTGAAAGACCAACATAATTACACACATGGATTCCGAGGCGCATCCTGACACAAATACAGAAATACATGCACGTGTTTGCGGCGCATCAGTTGTTTGGCAACAGCTGTGTGAATGTGCTGATTTCATGTGTTTGCTTTAGTAGAAAGATTTGGCCACGCGAGCGCAACAACATGTGCACATCTTCTGAGGCATGCATGTTTTTTTTTTTGTTTTTTTTGGTGCATGTATAACTGCAGACTAGCACGCTGCTGTGAACTAAAGTGTTACAGATCTGGCCATCACAACATACAGTGTAAGCTTCACACCTGAGCTGCAGATTGTCTCTGCTATACTTGTGGGAGTAAAGCACTCACATGTATCTGCTCACACACACACACACACAGCCTGACTCACCGAGAGCACATTTTACTAGAGCACACACTTTACTTCAATGTGGGCCCGGGCCAGTGAGCTACATCATTGCTTCATTTGGATCAAACTCCAGAGCTCAGGAGTCATTTATCTACATAGTGTGTGTGTCTAACCTTCAGGCATCCCACTCTTTGCCACTGGGAGAAATCAATGCCAGGGTGTAGAACAAAGAGAAAACCCCCCCTGACTTCACCAAGGTAGAGATTTGAATAATTTATTTGTTACTCTTCTGCTGTAGACAATTCATCAATGTGCATTATGGGGGTACATAACGCTTTTTTTCAGCAGATTTTAAAAAAACCCAACTTTTTCTCATCTGCTAGATAAGATCTATGATGAAGGTTCCTTAAAAAACTGGAGATTTTGTGGTATTTTGAAGCATAAAGATCCACGGCTGCCTTTAGAAAAATTAGATTTTTTTGTGTTTCATAGAGAGAGATGTAAACAGACTGATTTCAGACCTTTAATTTTGTTGGTACGCTCTCATATCACCCTGCCTGTGGATTTATTCGTTTGAAAATAGTCACCTGCCCTCATATTGAACTTGAACATTCACATTTTTAAACCAGTCTCTATTACTACCCTTTTTTGTGTGTGTTGCCATGCCCACCTCGCAGTCGTTTTTATCTTCTTTTTAAAAGAAAAAAAAACATGGTGGTGCTTGGCAAAGGAAGAGCATGCTTGTATAAAAAATGTCAAGGAGATTTAGACAGCTGCAAAATTCATGAGGTGGCAGTTTGCTATTATCAGCCTGTCTGTGTTTGTCTAAGCCTGGAGTTTCCCTAAACCTCTTTCAGCATTGAGAATTTGTTTTTCATGTGTCCTCTGCATGCGTGTCTCCAGAGTGACTGATGATATCTCACTAGACCTGCGACTGTCTGCAATTGCAGCTTCTGCATTTCCTGCCTTGTACTCTGTACTACACACACACACACGTATAAGCACGTACACACACCCCTGGTGTCTCGCTATCCTGTTTTCTCATCTCCTGTGACTCTGTCTAGCTGGTACCGCTTGAGTGACAGCTCTTGGTTTGTCGGGGTATCCGTGGTTACAGCCCAGAGGCCTGCGCCGGGGGACCCAGACCTGTCAGCACTCTCTGAATCCTGAAACCAGAGATGGATGGCCAGCAGCCACCTCTGCCCCGAGCTCTGTACTTTGTCGTCTCTCCTGCTCCTCTCTGCTCTTTATCCAAGAATCTCCTCCTGAACAGACCCACAGTTGGCAGCCTGATACTGCAGAAAATGGAGCCAAATACGTCTTGTTACCTGCTTCTCCGAGGGCCGAGAGACGTAAGAAACCCGAGAGCGAAATAATTTAAATAGTAAGGTTTGCAGTTCTTTGAGGAGGAGAAATAGCTGAGTTATTACATGTTGTTATATTCCTGTAGTGACAGTCGATCCGGAAAGAGCAGAAGTCAAGGAGCAGCATTTCGCAAAGGACAGCTGGTTCTGTTAATCCCGATTCTCGTGCTAACAACCAGGATCAGCGGCCCCAAAGGGGGAGCGCTGGTTACAACAGATCAGGTGTCTGTCCATCTCCAGTGCCTCGCTTCTTCTGCTGTGACAGGGACACGTATGACAGCTCAGACGCCGGTATTGCCTGTCGCTCCGAAAAGCCAGAAGCCCTGCGAGTGACGGATCGAGAGAAAAAAGAGAAGGGCGATGAAGGCAGGCGGAGAGGAGAAGCACGGGTGCAGCGGGGGGGTCGGGGGAGGAGGAGGGTGGTTGTTTTGGGCCGCCTCGAGCTCCGACGGTTCATGGCGGTAGCTGTGCTGCCGGAGTGTGTGTGATCTCTCAACCAGCTAATGAGAATATTTAACATTTGCTGAGTCCACAGTGTGTTGGAAGTCATTCATCACGCCGCTGATTCAGTTCTCACCAGTTATATGTTGAGTGTGCAAGATGCCTGCCGCCGCCGCCGCCACGCCCGAGGTCGGTGCGAGGAAGGTACAAAGAAACACACCGGCGTAATTGATCGTGTGAGATCTGCAGACTGTGGGAAGCTGGAAAGAGTGAGGCCATTTCTTGATCCTTCATATTAAAAGCCTACAAGAGATAATGAATGATGAATCGGTCGGTCCTCTATCGAGAAAAAACACCTGATTCCATCACCTCAGATCCAAGAATATCACGTTTCCCATTGTTTTCTATCACTAAATATTAATTGTGTTTGCATGTTAGACAGCTGGAGAAAGAATAAAAATAAAGCTGTCTAACTGGTGAATCACACTTTTCACCATTTCTGACACTTTGTTCATGTACTGTTAAAGAAACAAGAGTCTACGGAGAATTTACAGCACAGTGACAGTGCTTTATAACTCAATGTGTTATAAGCACAAAGACCAGGCAGGCTCGCTGGGTGTTTTTATACTACTTTGCTCCGTGACAGAAAGAGCTGACGTATTCTCGCCCCCACACTGTGGAGGAAAAATGCACCATTTCATGACTCGCTATAAAATGTGTGCTTTCCATTGTAAAGTCTGAAAAAAAAGAATGAAAAGAAAATTAAAGTGTGGGTGGAAACCAAACATCAAGAACAGATCTCTTAAGCCATGCCACTTCACAAACGTGTCTCACACAGTCGAGCGCCGCAAAGGGCTGCTGCCTTGTGACCGACCTCACACACACGCACACACGTAAACACACACGTAAACACACACACTCTTATCGCCCCATAAGAGCTCAAAGTGTGCTTCTTCTTTCATGTGTCTTGCTTGGTGACCTTCACATAACCAGCTTACATGCACTCACTCAGACAGAAGCATGTACTGACGTGTGTGCTGACACAAAAAAAAAACTAGACAGTCAGTGCCCCCCCTCCCCAAAATATAATGGGAAGAGCCCTGTGTTTTCTGTGATGCGCCAACCCGCTCGGTGACCGTGATTCGACCTTGCCTCGCACAGACGAGCCAGCTGGGGGGTTAAAGCGAGGTGAACGTGCACGTGTGTTCGCGCCCGTGAGACTTTCCGGCGTGTCGCGCTCGCGTAGTGACGACGAAGCCGGTCCCTTAACCGAGGAGCAGCCTTGCACTCTGCCTGACCCCCCCGCGGTGATGAGCATAACATGAGCACTAAAGGCTGAAGAGGCCCGGCCCAGCACCGGCCCGGCCCGGCACAGCTCAGCTCAGCGGAGGGACCCATGACTATTTAATGACCGTTTCCAGGGCAGAGGCCTGGAAACGCGCCTCCTCCTCCTCTTCCTCTTTGCTGGTGTGTGTTTTCTTCAGCCACAGAGAATGAACCCCTGAGAATGAACATGGATGAATGTTGACAGAGGCAACATGGGAAACTCGGCTTTACTGCCGGAGAATGATATGTGATTGTACCTAAAACAGCTCAGTCTTTTTTTCTTCTTCAACTTTTCATTTTTCCGGCTGACGCTGAACGGCGCTTTGAAACAAAACCAACTCCCGGTGACCCCCTCGCTCGTCCATTTTTAATGGGACGTAACGGCAAAGATCCATTTTTAAAAAGGACTCGTGCATCTCTGACAGAGTTTCTATTTATAAAGCAGAGTTTTCAGCGGGGCAGGTTTGTGTGTTGTCATCACAGACGCTGAGCAGCGAGGAGGACGTTTCACAACTTCCTCATTTAGCACAGTTAAGATAACAATCGTGGATTTTTAAATATATATTTTCATGCTAATAAATGTGGAACTTTTATGAGTGTGTACTTGTTGTATGGCGCCCCCTTTTGAAAGAATCCACTGTTGTTTGTCTTTGTCATATGAATAATTTGATGGATGTGTTTGAATAATGTCAGCAAAGTATCTTTAAATATTAACTTTCAGTATTTTGGCGCTCTGCTGATCCACCCTTTTGACTCAGTGTTTAGAGGTATTTTCCTTTCATCACTGCGTTTTCTGTTTTCAAAGCTGATTTTTTTTTAGAAAGCTCTTCACAGTGACTAAAACCCATGACCGGTATTGACAGTGCATTTGCAAAGTAAACAGTAATCACGGCTGACGCAGCTGCGGGACGAGTGTTTCATGCTTCAGGCCGGCTCCCTGACAGTCGGTGTGCCACACTTTCACACGGCCCCTTTTGTCACTCTGTCTCCGAGCTGCGTTTTATGGGAGCGACGACACACTTTCAATTACCTTCGCCTGCAGCGGCGTCTTTTGGAGGACTTGAGGAAACCAGAGATGAGAAGAGCGTGAATAGGCAAATAAAAAATGGACGAGAGAAGGGTGGCGGTTCCTCGGGAGGCGATGGAGGAGTAAAGATGCTGTTATTCAGCGAGGCTCATCACGGGAGGATCAAGTGGCTGCAGCTCATTTTGAATTACACATATTTTGGTAAAAGATTTCTCACGTGTTTTATTTTCCTCGCACTTTAAAGGCAGCTCCGGCTCTGATCTGTTAAGCCTCCTCGTTTTCATCCCTTTTTTTAAAATTGTAATCAGGACAGCATGCCTGCACCACTAAGAGAGATTTTATAATCACTTAAGCCATTTCATCAAGCAAATTAAGTCCCATTCACTTTTAGCGCAGTGACATCAAAAGTGAGCACAGAAGCATTCATTTAATGAGAAGTTTCACAATTTGCAAGAAATTTTTATCTCCGATCTGCATCAATACGCACAAATGAATGTGTATTAATGCGAATCTACAGGCAAACTAGAGAAGGAAGCTTTCGTTCATCCGTTTCTGTTGAATTAAAACCAAGTGATGTTTGATTGCCAGTCAAAATTGGAGTTGTCTTCCTCACCAGAGGTACATTTTGACATTAACTTTTTTTTATATATATATTTTTTTACCAAAGCTTATTTTGAGAGAGATGAAGGAGAACAGCACAGCAAGGAAATGACAGTATGCAGCAGGCAGGAAATTGAGGAAATATATATTTTTTCCACTTAGAAATTTTCTGTAAGATAAAATCGCAGCAGCATGAGAGCACTTCTGTCGCCACAGCAGCTGTAGCGGTTATAAAACTGTAATAAAACAAATATTTTCAGGAGCAAATCTCTCCCTCAGTTTGAATGCAGCAGAAATATTAAATGATATCCTCGGCCCAACGTAATTGCATCAGCAGAAAGTTTGTTTTCTGATGAGCCGTGCTGCGCGGCTAGCTTGACATTCAAGCATGTTGATCCGTTCAGATTTGGAGGATGCCGGCCTGCGTTTGGGACTCGTCCGGGTCCCCGAGGTGCTCGTCCCTCGACAGAGCCAATCGGTGCAAAACTGACAAGTCATTGTCTTTTCCTAAGCCACGGTAATTCATCAGCACTTGAGGCGGCTTTGGCTGATTGCATTTTCGACAGAGCAATCTCCACTATGTCATAGAGAATTTGGCTTTTATGGTGGGGCGGGAACTCTGATGCCAAATACAAAGGACAGTGGAGGCGAACATGGAGAGTTCACCACACCGAGTCTGATTGCAAATTGAAAATCCTGTGTGTATCTGCACCGGTGCACGGCCTGTGTACTCGAGTGTGTGTGAGTGCGCGGGAGAGAAAGCGAGTCAGTGTTTGTACCTCTTGAGATATGATGGAGTTTTTCCATCTGCTGTTCCCCGGAGCCTTATTTCTTTCATCTCCTGAGATATTCATAAACCGTAACAAAAATAATGGACACAGTGAACCTTTCATCACACTGCCATTTTTTTTTGGTGTGGTACACAAAAAAGCCCTCTTCTTCATTTGCCATCTCTGTGGCCTCAAAGCAGCCACAGTAGTTACTGTCCAGCCACCGAGCAGCCACCGTAACAGTTTTAATTAACACGAGAATCCCTCTGAGGCACAACAGGCGTGGAAGAAAAATGGCAGCATTTACTTGTGTTTTAGCGCTTTTTTTTTTTTGCTTACACGTATAAATTGCAGAGAAAAATAATAAGCGTGCAAAGCTGTGCTAATATGTGCAGCTTTTAAATGTCACCCATGATGCAGGAGAGCTGGGCTCCGACTGCAAAAAGCTGATAGGGTTCAGTATTCAGAGGTAACGTCAATCCCCGAGCCCGTGATAATATTTCACTGTCATTTGAGAGCAATGACCAGGAGAAGCCGGAGTTCGGGGAAAAGGAAAAAGAAGTGCGTTTGAATAGCCAGAGGGTTTCCGACCTGTGAGTGTAACCCAACGCCCGCCGCGCACCTCGGGATTATGTTCCTTTTTATTACAAGTAACGCCGGGGTTTCCGAAACCCAGAAACGAACCGTCGTTAAAACAAAACTAACGCCAGATCTTAAACCCCGTCTTTCTCTCCCCTGTTCAGATTTCACCCTCTACCTCTGCTCTGTGGTTGATTAAATCCAATATGCTCCACTAACTGCTCATACTGCAGTCATTTGTAAATGTAGAGGCTCTTTTACAGCAAGGTTTCCCGACTAAGGACCCCATGGAACGGCGAGCATATTAGCAGGTATTACTCTGCTTATTGTAAATCTCTCCCACTTATTGCTTCTGCGCGACAAGTAATAATGTAGAACAGTGTGTATTTTCATTTTGGTCGCGGTTGATTCTGGGATGTTAAAAAGGGAGCCCTTCTAATTTGCACTCGGCTGCTCCGGCGTCGGTGCCAGCCTCCAGAGTTTTTGCTTCGTCAAAGCCCATATTCAGCTCTCTGAACAATAAGAGACGCCGGACCGCTCGAGTGGCCTCAACAGAGCCGCGTTTTTGTGCGGTGGAGCGATCTCTGCGTTTTAAATTCATATTTACCATCGTTCTAGGCTGGGCTGTGATGTTTTTTTACGGCGGCCGGACAAGCTGTGCTAAATTTTGTATTTTCATTTGGAGTAATCAGTAGAAAGGGGGAAGAAAAAAGTGCCACTAAAAGGCTCCCCTACCATATCTGATGAGTAGCAGTCATGTAGTCCAGACACTGCCAGCGCTGTGCTGATTGAATTTCCTCATTATTGCATTATTGCCCTGAAGATGGCTCTTGGCTATGTGATGCGCCGGGTGAATATGCACTTTATTATACTAGCTAACCCCCCTCCACCTCCTACCTCGTTCCCACGGCTCCACCCCTCACCGCGTTTTCGACCTGTCTCAGCACTTTGGACATAATTGGTCGAATAAACTAATTGTTTTTTAGCGGCTGATGGTGCTGACGCGGCTCGCTTTTGTCCAGCGGCCCGTGTTTGGCAACGTCGTGGAGGGGGTTGGGGCCGGAGGCCGGCGAGTCACATGTCAGACTGATCCGTCCGCCGATCGGTCGTCTCCAAACAGATCTTTAATGTCGAAACAATCAACCCTCAATCACTCTCTGCAGCCTCAACCGTACCGTCCTACTCGCTTGTATTGCGAGTGCTTGGGAGGGATTGGCAATGCAAGCGAAGCTCGTAATAAGCGATGCCAAGGTATCCATTACAATTTAGCGACAAGCTAGCAGAGCCATTAGGAAGATGTTCATTATTTTGACTGACGCCTCTGATTCACACACAGCTGACTCAGACGGAGTGGGAAACTATTTTAGATTTGCCCTCCTCACACTTGAAGCTTCAGGTTGGCCCCTAAACCCCAGTGCAGGGTATCAAATCAAGCTTTTGTATAAGGTTGCAATCAAATACAGATATAAAGTGAAAAAATGTGCTTTATTTTCTATTATATGATCCATTTTTAATGCACTTTAATTCAAGCTAACATTATAAGCAACCCAATCTGATGACTGCAACACATCCTCTCATGAGCTCACCTCCCTTTTTACCCAGTGTGATCTTTGCCCCCCCAAAAAAACACTTCTGAGCAAATAAACGGCAGGGGAAGAACAGAGGTGGATGCAAATGAAGCGGTGGGGAGGGGGGGGGGGTCAGGCTGTTTAATACATGGTAATTAGACTCCATGGTGCCTGTGAGGGTGACCTTTTTCAGCTGCAGCCGTGTGAGGATTCCTCTCTGGACACGAGGAAAGGTATTTAGTGAAGTCCAGTGAAGAGACAGTTAAGTTGGTGCCATAACCCGGGGAGGGAATTATTCATCTTGTCAAGCATCCACTCTTTTTACTTCCTTATTTTTTTATTTTGTCATACACAGCCTCTGGTAATTGCATTTCGCTCTCGGGGAAAACGTTGCCAATTCAATCTCTCTCCTTGTTTTTTTTTTTTTTTTTTTGATGGGAGAGTTTGTTTGGCGCATACATTAATAAATTGAACACGTACCCCTGATTTGTACAGGCCCTCTCATCCAAATGCACATCAGTCATTTTAGAGATAAAACCAATTTCAGAGCTGCTGATGCCGATGGATTCGTATAACGGATAACTTTGTCTGTGTGTATCATTTCCTCCCCCCCGTTCAAAGCGCTGAATCCATCATCATCATTATTATTATTATTATTAAGATTATTGCTGTGTTTCAGTGGTGACTGAAGGCAGCTACTCCCTGCCAGGAGTTTATTCACATTACAAACCTTGGCAAAGTCATTTTAAAGTGTAATGCCTGCTTTGACTAACTCCTAACCCCTGTGAATCTTGAAATAAAACTGTTAGCCTCTCTTGCCTACTTGCATACCCGAGCTAAGAGTTGACTTTTATGTGCACCGATCACCGTGGTTCACATGGAGCTAAACTACAAAAAATAAAGGATGCCAAATGAATGCGAACCACAACGTCCCCCAAACAGTCAGTCAGTCCATCAAGGCTTTTCCAAAAAAGCAGAAGCAAAAGAGCAAAACAGCAACCTTTCCACCTACAGTAATATCTTATTAGAAGTTTGGTAGTTTTTATAACCTTTTTATACGTTTTGATGGGTGAGAAGTGTGCAAACTACAAAGAAAAAGTCTCACCTGTCTACTTTTACAATAACCAATGGCGTTCTGTTGAAATGAAATGAAGAAAAAATGAATGATCAGACTCCTACTTAAACTTAGTATAGTGGGACTAAAGAGGGATACTCTTTACTTGCTATTTTTCAGCAGGATGTAGGCAGCCATCTTTTTACAGTACGACGCCTCTTTTGGAGCACTAAACCTGCCACCATTACCATTATAGGCAGTATTATGAGCAATGTGAATGGAGAGATCTTGAGTGTGGCAACAGCATGTAAGGGCTTAGTCAATGGTTAATAATAATAATAATTTTTTTTACTAGTTTTCCTACAGGTTTAACTGGTTAGAACAGGATGCTCTTGGCTGTGCTTCATAATACAACAAATAAGCTTCTTAAGTATTCTGCTTCCCAACTGTGGAGCACATTGCTTTAACACTTGGTCGCCTCTCACTGCACGAAGCCGGTTTTCACACGCAGCCTCGGTCCTCTTCTCAAGGCCGGTCAATGAACATCAGGAAATCATTTGTCTCTGAATCACTTACATAGTGTTTTGAAATGAAAAAAAAAAGTACGGCTGCCGTGACTTTGTACTTTTAACACGTGTGGGCACTGACCGAAGATGAAACGAAATGAAAATATCCTCCCAGAGCGGATTTTCTTTTCCAGTGCTGAGTGTACAGTCTTACCTTGAATTCCAAAAGCCCCTCGTATGGAATAACTGCTGAGGCACACATTTACTTTTTTCTTTTTTTTTCTGGTACGATCGATAAAGAGGAGTGAAAAATGAGAGAGAAAATTAGCAGTAAAGAGGACGAGAGAAAAGAGAGAGAGAGAGTGAGAGGTGAACTCTAGATGGAGTTGGGTGCTAGCGAGTGGGCTGGTTTTATAGTTAGATGAAGGATGAGCAAATACAGAAGACCACACACACTCATGCAACACACACACACATATACACACACACGCAGGGGTCCACAGCTGTGGCCATTTATTACGGTTTGGTGAACACAAATGCTCACTGTGAATCAAACCTTCCTCAGTTCCTTGGATACAGTAGCTGAAGTAGCTTTAGATTCAACACACACATTAATACCTACTGTGTGTGTGTGTGTGTGTGTGTGTGTCTTCTGCATTCTTGTGTGCTTCCATACATGCAATGTGCGCTCACATGTGTTCACGTATGAATGCCCCCTGGGGTGTGTGTATCCTGTACATGTGTGGGCCTATAGGGTATATGCACGTCTTTAATACGCTCCCCTTGTCTGTGCGTTCAAGTGTGTGTGCCCTCATTCATACGTGTTGTCTGTCTGTATGTGCTTTTCTTCTGTGTGTGTGTGTGGTGTGAGGTCAGTTAGAGTGCAGTGAGAAAAGTGTGTCATGAGGGAGGAGGTACTTTGGTCCCTCCTGACTGGTCTTTTCAGCCAAGTGAAACAGCACTGCTGACAAATAACTGAAGCAGAAGCCCTCTCTTTCTCTCTCTCTCTCTCTCTCTCTCTCACACACACACACACACACACAGTCTTTTTGTCACAAGCAGCCACACTACATCGCAGTTCCTCTCACACACACACTGGCAGCCGAAGGATACACACATACACACACTGCGCTGAGTTTTGTAGATGCACGCGAGGTCACACAGGGTCGCGTTGTCACACGAAGTCGCACAACATCGAACCGTCTCACGCACACCAAACAGCGGTGTATGCACAGGGAGGCACGCATGTCCCGACGGGTAGGTGAGCTTATGTAAACGGACAGAGCTTCATCACCACGGCCGCAAACATGCCGCCGAGTGTCAATAAGCAGCGTTTGTCAATAATAGAAAAGGTCTGTGTTTTGTGTGTTGTCGGAGCAACCGTGCTGCAGACGTAGGCAAGGTCAAAGCGGCCTGCAGAGCCGTCTCAGAGAAATCACTGCCACGACAGTCTCAACGCAAACAGTCTCGTTAGTTCTGAGATGATCGACCAGTAACAAATGAATCGGCAAATGTTTAAGATGACGATAAGGATGATGATGAGGAAGGCACCATAAGGAGAAAGCACCTTATTTTGAAAATTAGAGGGCGTGTCCAAAGCCTCAGCATCAATAATATAACTCTTTGTTTTTCTTCATTGCACCTCCTTTTTTTACTTGTCTTTCATGTAAACAGTTGTTTTCTCGTTGCTTTGTCGTCAGGTTGTTGTTTAGTCTTCGTTTTTAGCTCATGCAAGGTGAAGGTCAGATAATCTGTTCCGATTGGTTGCTTTGATTGTGTTTGTGTTTTCATTTGCAGAAGGATTATCTGTGTTTGACAAACATGACTAAAAGACATTTTTTAATAAGTTACTTACGTCTCCTTTAAGGAGTTGATAAAGGATGAAAAACACTGTGTGTGTGTGTGTTTGTGTGTGTGTATATATATATATATAAAGTTTGACAGGCAGCCTCACACATCATGACTGTAAAGTTTGAACACAGTTACTTTTCCACCCCCCACCCCTCCTTTGCACAGCGACACACAGAGGGATGCGCACCAACAAACACCCCAAATATCGGGGGTGGATGGGTTGTTGGGTGGGGGGGTTGCTGCGGACAGAATTTACACAGCGGCTCACACACTGTAGCTGCATGACTGCCGTCGTTTCCGTTGGCTTGTGGCGAATGAGGCAGGCAGTGCAGCGTGCCGGTACAAATACAGTAAACACACTTCCAGCCAGGCGGTGAAGTTGTTTGAGTCGGAGAGGCCGTCCCCAGCTGAGCCGCCTGACTGAGAGTTTCGGGCCACGGTTCTGACAGGAACAGACCCTGAGAGAGGAAAACACGGAGGAGATGCGCATCTTAAGGAGGACGTTGCAGTATTTATTTGTGCCTGGGAAGAAGAGAGAGAATATGACATTTTATTATCTTTGTGTTTTTTTTTCTTGTTGTCGCCATACAGTATGCATGATATGAATATATATGTGTGCATGCATACAGCAGCTTCTCTGCAGCGGTGTGTTGTTGTAGTGTGTGTTCATTAGGGCTTGCCTGGGAACAGAATATATAATATACTGTAATGGTATGTCTTGAGCGAGTGCCTTTAACTCTCCTCGGCGCCTTTTAATGGGTTGCTTAAAAAGAGAGAATTGATTTCCTGGTTTCTGCCTCTGAGATGCTTCCGTGTTGCACCGAGGGCAACTGTAGCATTACATGTGTCTCAGTTCCTGTGTGTTTGTGGAGTGAGAGCGCAGGGAGAGGGGGAGAAAAAAAAAAAAAAAAAGAGTATGAGAGAGTGAGACTTTGCAGAAAGGGAGAGTTTAGTTTCTCCCCAGCTCTTTAGAGTTTCCCTGGTGAGTTGGCTGGCAGCTTGTTTGCTGGCAGAGCAGCAGAGGGAGCGGCGGCAGCAGCAGTCGGAGGTAGAGAGATTGCGATAAGCCCCTTCAGAGGCAGACAAAAGACGCCATAATGCTGTTGGAATTAACGACTGGCATTCCATCGTTTCTCATCTGATTAAGACCCAGTGACAATCTTCTTGCTACAGTCTCTAGTTGTCACCAGCAATGACTAATGAACTGTGATATCCTGCTCCCCTCTCTCTCTCTCTTTCTCTTTCTCTCTCTCTCTTCACTTCACGCTCTATCGATTATTGAAATACTCTCCGATCCCTTCCATTCTTAACACGCCCTCGCAGCTTCTCCTCTCTCTCCTCTCTCTCTTTCTCTCTCTCTCGACGCTCCTTTCATTTACTCATCTCCCTCGCTCGCCCCTCTCTCCCCCCCCCCCGCGCTGTCCTTTATCTTGTACCATTCATTTGGCTAATTTGATATTTGGAGTTGATAGGGCTCTGAATAGAGGCCTCTGTTTTCACATACATTTGTCTCCATCTCCCGATCTCTCATTTCTCCCTCTTTCCCCCCACTCTCTCCCTTTCTCCCCCCTCCCTCCCCTTCCTCTCTTTTTCAGAGTAGCGATAATGAAATCAGGCTCCAGCCCTTCATCTGTATTAGCGGCATTTGCGGGTCTAAGAGAGACTAACAGCCTGCTAATTCTCTGCCTCTGATTCGTTAAATTGACAGACATTTGCATAATTTAGCTGCCTGCTTTCTCCTCCTCAAAGGTTGCCTGCAGACGCTTCTGTCATTGAGCGGAATTGAAAGCTGTCACCGTAATGGCTTGTTTGATCAGATTTGAATATTTGTTTAGAGATCGGCGCGAGAATTACAGAAATATGCCTCCAAAAACGCCATTGACTTCAAAGAAACCGAATTGATCTGCTTCACAGAAAGTTAAATGTTTAATTTTCTCTCCTGACAAGTTAACCCTAATTCCTTTTCTTTCTTTCTTTTTACAGTTTTTGTACCTTGATTTGCCTCACCTTCAAGGTTTGCTACAGTAGTCACACACTCCCACTCCTTCCCTCGAAAAATGTGCCTGGAAGAAGGTTTTCTTCTTCTTCTTCTTCTTCTTCTTCTGTGATGCTGACAGATATGAGCGGTGGCGGCACTCGGTGGTGTCTCTTTTACCGTTTCTTTTTTTCCCCCCTTTTGAGCGGTGGCGGCGTCTCCAGGCTCGCGGCGCTTCCACTGAATAATGCACGCATGCACGGTCACATGCATGAGTTTTGCAAAAAACACACACAGTCTTCCACCGACTCACGAGCCCCCGCCGCCCCTCGCTCTCTTTATTTCTCACACGGCGTGCATACAGGTGTTCCATTAACCTTGGAGGCTGACGGTGCCTCTAGGTAGCTTCATTACCTTCAGCATGATTAGCTCTAAACTAGACTGTTGCTTTGAGGTCTTACACACACACACACACACACACACACACACACACACACACACACACACACACACACTTCCCTCTCTTTCTTTCTCTCTCTCTCTCCCTGGCCTCTATTGTCAGAGGGCATCCGCAATGTAGTCATGCTTTTCACCATAGATAAGTGGCTGGGTGAGGAAATAGGAAGGTGTGTGTGTGTGTGTGTCTGTGTGTGTGTGAAAGAGAGAAAGACGGTCCCCCTCGCCTTCGATGCATTAATGAAGAGATGCGGTACCAGGTGCCCTCTGTGAGAAAGGGAACGTGGGGGAACCCGGTGCAGGAGGAGCAGGAGGGGTCGGTAATATGGTCTGGCATTTTAGCGGCCTCCTTTTCCTAATGGCGCCTCGGTCTCGCTGGGATTATCCAGCCGGCACACCGTGTCACGGTCGGTAAACCCGCGCTGCGCCGGAGGGAAAGGGCGTGCTGAGAGGGGACAGGAGGGGGAAGGGGGGGGTTGCAAGGTGGAAGTGTCAGGAGAGAGCGGGAAAATGTTCTCAAAAATGCCCGCAGGTATGCAACCTTTATCAAAGTGAAGGGGCCTGAGGGAGCGCGTGAAATAGCAGCCCCCCTCCTTTCCCTCCACTCCATCCTGCAGCCCATCGCTCTGTGCTCGGGCGTCTGAGGGGAACGAGGCGTGGAGGGGCGGGAAAAAAAGCAGCGTGAACTGACGTCAGACGCCCAAAAACTCTCGACGGTCCCGTTTAATAAATGCATCATCGTCGTTGCCGTGAAAATGTCGAGTTGTGCATAACAACGCATTCCGAAGATGGCGTGTCTTTACAGTTGAGATATTTCCATCAGCGCTCCCTTGTTATCTTTTGACTCCCAACTTTACAGGGCAATTAAAAAATGGCTCCAAAGAAAGCACTTTGCCCTACTTGAATGTTCTGGTGGGACTACTTGAGAAAGTGTTCCACTCTCCTCTGATGAAAAATGTCTGTGGAAATGTATAAAACCGCACTCCCTCCAGAGAGCGGTTTGGCATTTTTGTTTTACTGACGTCCCCGCCAGCCCTGCTTTTACAATACCTGTAAATTATTGCTCTGTGCTGAACCCCCCTCCCCCCTCGACTCTCTCCTTGACACTTTTTTTCCCCCATCTGTCTCATCCCTCTTTGTTTCCTTAACTTTCTTCCTTCAGACCTCCCGCACAAATCACGTATCTGTCTTCCAGCAGCCTTAACATTTAGCTCCATGGTATACAACCGCACGAGCAGCGGCCGTATCTTTTACACGTTAATGTTTCTCCGTGCAGCCGCTGTCACAGCTTAGTCCTCCCTCCATCCATACACGGCGTATGAATTCATAGCAGTGCCTGATGTTTTTTTTTTTTTTTTCCCCTGCCTGCTGTACACAAACATGCTCCTCTCCCTCCATTTCTGGCTCATCTGCTTTTCCGCCGCTCCGTGAGAACCTGGGGCTGACCCTTGCAGCATATCGAATTCTACATTTCACAGCTTTTTTTCAGCGACACTGCTGAGCGCGGGGAATATTATCCACATATTTATTCCTCTCTGGATGCAGGTTTTCTCCCTCCCCCCTCCTGAATTTGCTCTCTACATGCGCAGCCATGTTTGATGCCACCGGAGGTCAAAAGGCCGGAGGACTGTCCCTATTTGCTTTGCATGTGTTCCATTAGCATCGATTCCCTGTTCTTTGTGAAAAGTGCAGTTAATACCAGGCGAGTAGCCGGGCTTGTTTTATTTATGAACATGTGCCCATGGAGACCTCCATTATCTTCTTTTTTTTTTTTTTAAACAAAGCTGCGGTGTAGGAACTGGTAAGGGAGCGTTACGCAGAATCCCAAACCTGCTTTCACCATGAGCCCATGTGATTTAAGCACATTTCTTCACACAGGCCTCAGGGGCATTGTGGATTTCACCAGATCTATACCATGTCTCATATTTCAGCTGCAGAGTATGAAAAGAACACAGTTCAGATGGTTCATATCTCGCATTGGAAATGAGAGGCAGCTGGTTAAAAGGCTGCTTACGATGGGAGAATTGACAGATCCCGCGCTGTCCACAGCGATGCCTTTGATGCCAATCAGACGATAAACCGTCTCTCATTTGATGCCGATGAAACGGAAGGATAGTAGTTAGTCTTTGGCTGCGTGTCACGGGTTTGTCACAGGCTCAAGCTTAATGCAGATCATTAGACCCACATGTCATTAAAATGCATGGTGTGAAATTCTAGCAACATAGAAATGCCTTTTAAAAAGAGAGAGAGCGAGACGCCTCATCTGCATCAGCCGTAATGCGCAGCTCTTTGTGGTCAGCTAATTAAGATTAAATTGAGTGAATTGATCGTAGGAGGGTTCGTGCTGCGTGTGGTTTGGCGAGAGCGCGGCCGGGGAAGGCTGACTGCGGGGACAACGGAGAGATTAGAGCAGCCTCGGTCTGTCAGCGAGACGACAACTCATCAGCCGCTTCAACTGCACTCCGACGCAGATCCTGACTTCCTGCGTTCACGTTAATTAGATTCGGCTCAAACCTGATGGACGCGTGTGACAGGAAAAAGGGAAATTGTGCAAAATGTAAGCACCGAAATGAGGGAGACGATCTAAAACTAACGGATTCAGTCAGAAGTATCAAAAGATTTAAAGATATATGCTGATGCTGTAGGAAGTAGAAATGTTGCACGCATGATGCAAAGAATCAAAAGCTCGATAGTAATCACGCTGTAAGATATACAGCTTCAGTTTTTCATGTTCACTTCACAATAACGTCTTAAACAAGCTCCACTACATGAGCCAAGATACATGCTGATGTATTCGTCTCAGGGGAACGCGCTTCCTCCTCACCTGTCACTGTTCGGCTGGAC
>JBAJHX010000031.1:18433025-18456638 GCA_037176925.1 Amniataba percoides | reverse complement strand
TGTATGTGTGTGTGTGCGTTAAATCCTGATGAGACGTCTTAATTTTTAAGAAGCTATATCTAGAGAAAGTTTGATGTTTTTGCTTGAAAGATGACAGAAATTATTAGTCACTTATCAAAATAATTCTTACTCCTGTCATGCAGCTAATTGATTAATTAACCTATTACTTTATAGGTCTATAGCTGTAATTTTTTATGTCTTGCTAGTGATGGAGAGCTTTGTTGAAGACACCAATCATTTAAAGTTGGGCTTGGAGATGTGGAGCTGTTGTGTTTTTAGGATGATTGAGTTTAACTTGCAGGTTGGTACCACATCCTGCCTCTCTCATCAGGTTACACTGACCACGAAACTGACGCCAGGTCTTGAATTTCAGCCATTTTAGTTTCCTACTGTAGGAGGACATTTCTTCAGAGGGACGGTTTCTGCAGACGGTCATTACTCATTTCATTGTCATTTCTGCAAATTCTATTCAGGCTTAGATTTTTTTTCTGGTATCGTGGCATCTGTCAAGTGTTAAAATGGGTCTGTGATTGTTCGTAAAAAGGATGATCAGTCCACCCGGGTCTGGCAACCCCGCCGAGAATCGACGCAATCTTTGACGGCCGCCCAGCTGTGCATTGACGCTGTATGTCACCGGGCCTCATCGCAGGCTGGACAGGCGCTTCCATTTAGCTTGCACATTTATCTCCATTTGCCCCATCCATTAATCTCCCTTTACTGTAACCCATCCAGCCACCGGCTAGCCAAAGCAGATGAGACGCCCCATTACTTATTTAGCACCACTTTAAAAAGGGACCCGAGTCAATCGAGAAGCCGCCCCCGTTTACGGTAACAACATTTCACCGAGCCGTCTAAAAAAAAAACAAAAACACAGCGAGCGAGCGAAGATGAGATTGAGCGAGATGGAATCAAGTCAATAAAAAGACACGGAGGATGATGTGCCCCCGCGGTCACGTAGTTAAGTGAAGGTCAAGCTGCCGGGGCGCCGCGTAATCTGGGCGGCTCTCTGGACGGTGACAGGCGGACAGATTTGTAAGGCCAAGGTGGAAAAGTTGCCCGGCTTTCAATATCCCCTTAAATCGATGTGACCAGAAGAGGAGAGGGATAGTTTTTACCCTTGTAATGAAATTTTTTTTTTTTTGCCCCTCTCATATTATAGAGGATCCTTGTTCTGAGGAGGGCAGCAGGTTTTGATGCATTGAGAGCTCATGGGAAAGGACACATGATAAGAAAGAAGGAAAAGAAAGAGAGAGAGGAGACAGACAACCAGTCAGGCTTTTCTCTTCTCGTGTGTGTGTGTGTGTGTGTGTGTGTGTGTGTGTGTGTGTGTGTGTGTGTGTGTGAGAAAAAAAGTGTGTGCTTCTGCAGATAGGCCAGCATGGACACTTTACCAACCTAATCATGATTCCTCCTCTTTTATCTGAGTTCAGACCAACTGTCCAGGCCTATACATCACAGTAACCCCCCCAAAAACACACACACACACACACACACACACACACACACACACACACACACACAGTCCCCCACTTCCTCTCTCTTTTCTTTCGTCCACCATCCTGTATATTGCTGTGTATCACCCACTGACACTCTGGCAACATATTAAAAAGAGGGATAGCGGCTGCTCTCTGTTATTGCCTGGAAAGTGATTTAGCACGGGGCCACATTCCCACCATATTGATTAAAGAACATGTGTGTTTCTCACCTTTTCTCCATCTCCCTGGGCTTTCTCATTTTCCCTCTCTGTCACTGCCAGTCCTCTTCCCTCTCCTTATCCCCCCCCCTTTTTCTTCCCCCCTACCCTCTTCCTTTTATCTCTCACTTCACTTCCGCTATCTCTGATGTTGCCCAACTCTCTCATCTATGTTGGCCCCGGACTCATGTGGCTGATTGTGTGTGTGTGTGTGTGTGTGTGAGAGAGAGTACAGCTGAGGCATGGGAGGAAAGGAGCAGGAGAGTGGAAATAAGGGAGACAAAGAGAGGCGAGGAAAAAAAATCCTTTCCCACTGTAATACTATCTTCTGTAGCCGCGGCAGAATTCATTCATTCAAATAATCACAAGCAAAAAATGCAGGCACGACAGGATTGTGGCGCATTTAAAATTCCTCAGTTGTCTCACTACACGTTGTTTTTTAAGATGTTCTAGGAGAATTCAGAATTATGACTACACACACACACACACACAAATACCCCCGTTATACTACCGAGCCGAGTGTGAGGGGCTTTAATAAAACACTGAAATCCCATTTAGGGCTGCAGCTAATTATTATTTTCAATGTCAGTTTTTTCCCATTATCTGTGGTTTCTTTTTTATTAAGTGTTAAATTATTTACTCCAAAAAAAGGGTCCAAAGGCTGTTTTTAAAAAAACAAATCCCCATTGCAAGTTTTCCAAGCTTGAGCTGACTCCTCTGAATTGCTTGTTTTGTCTGACCACCAGCCCCAAATCCCCAAGATGTTCAATTTACAGCGCTGTAAAACTGACAAAAGCAGCACATCCTCACATTTTGAGTCACCGGAGAACACGAGGTGATGTTTTCGCCACACGGTTGGGGCGACTCCAGGGACGGCGGAGCCGGTGCCTTTTGCCGACGTGCTTTATCCGCAGAAGACGAATCCCAGTGAGGTTTATCGCCTCCCTGAATTCTTTTCTGCAGCGCCACCATGAGGTTCACTTCGTCTTGACTAGTTTTCTGTGAGCTAACATGAAAATGAGACATTCTTATGAGCCTCTGCAGTAATTTAAGTAATCAACTTAGTGCTGATTAACACTAAACATAAACACAACACCATTATGGCTGCAGGCTAAATGAAGATGATGAATGTGGAAAACATTGTTTTGTTTATGTCTAAATGTGGGCAAAACTTACAGCCTTCATATCACCTTCCTCTGTGATACATACATGATAATAAACATGTTAACCAGTGTATCTGATAAACACCAGCATGACAGTGTTGTCTTTGTGAGCATGTATAATAAGTAATTGCCAAGAACAGCCTCACAGAGTTCCCTGTAGTGTGGCTGCTTAATAAATCACTGATGATTCAGTGCTTGTAAAGATCTTTGTCAATGAACAGTTGTAGCTGCAGACAGAGGTGACCCCGTCCATATGACTCCGGCTGCAAACACACTGCTAATAAATCCTCTGAAGCATTTATAGTTATTACAGTACATCAGAAAAGCACAAAAAAGGATCTCTCTGATCTGCCCAGTCAAGATCTCCATTGTGTTTTTCTTTGTCTTTCTCCCTTTATGTCTCCATTTTTTTGACAAGTCGGGCAGAAAGTAAATGTTCGCGAACGTCATTTCAACCCTGGCAGCATTATATGAAGTTTCCATCCCTAAAAGAGGCGGCTATCCACTAAATCTGCCCGACCTTCATCCAACCTGGGCGGGAGGAAGGTTGCAAATCCACGTTGGGTGACGCACATCCACCCACACAGTTTTCATTCACCCTGTCAGCGTGACGGGGGTATAAAACTACACTGTGACAGAACACATTCCCCCCAGTCGCTACCTCTCCTACAATTTAGTACACGCCTCATTCTCCTTATCATTACCTCTCTTTCTTCCTCTTTTTTTTTCGTTTCGGTCATTTCAGTGGCCTCTATTTGTTCATTCCACTTGCCCAGGCTGTCTCCCGGGCCATTAATCTATACCGCTCCAACCGCTCCTCTGGGCCAGACCGAGGCTGCGGCGCCACTCGCTGCGCTCTCTGAAAGGCCACTGTGTTCATACAGATATGAAACGACGGACGGAGACGGAGAATGGCTTTTAGAGAGAGCACCCAGAGACATGAGATAAGTGGAGGGACGGAGAGGGATATGAGGGGAAAGGAAGGGGAAAAAAAAGCCCCTCCTCTACCTTTCATGTCATGCCGAGGCGGTAGTGACAGACTTGTGTGTTCGAGAGAGTGAGATGATGTTCCCCCGTGCAACCGCGGCCGAGGTTACCGCGGTGTCTGCCCTTTTGAAAAGGTTGAGATTTGAGGAGATTAATATGTCGTTGGATCGCGCTGGGGGGACTTCTGGCTCGCCCGGAGCCGGCCTGGACACGCAGCAGCCGTCAGCGGTGACGGGGGGACTCAAGCAGATGGCCTGGCTTAATCAGGAAGAGAGCGCCGTCCTGTGTGTGTGTGTGAGACTTGGAAGTTTTGTGTGTTCGCTCCACAAATGGCGTGATACGTGTGTGTGTTTCTTTGTAAAGAAAAAGCAATGAATGGATGCGGCAGACTTGGCAGTAAAAGACGGCCAAGTCGAGGCTCCGGAGCCGACTGATTTGGGGATTCGGCTCCACAGCTTGCATCTGAACTTTTGCTTTAATGTAACTGAGTCTCTGAGAAAGAAACGTCGGCCTTTGATTTATTAGTTATTTCCTCGTACTGCGCCACTTTGACTTAAATCCATAAACGGCCGCGTTTATCCAGCTAAGCTCACGAAACAACTTACTAATCTCGAAACAGTCTCTGAGCAGTTTTTTCTCTGCGTGTTTTTAAATCAATTATAATTTAATATTTCTGAAGTGAGAACATCCCTGCTCACAGTCTGTACATACTAAATGTGTGGTGTCGTCATTGTTGTTGACTCGTTGACTCGTCAGTCTGTCCGTCTCACTTTTCAGACTTAAGGTTGACTTCATGTGAACTTTTTGCGTCCCCTCAGAGTTCAGCTTGTTGTCACGTCTCCGAGAGTTCAATTCCCACACTGCTGAAAAACACCAAACCGCCGGCCGGCCTTGAGTTTGGATCGGGCCAAGCTAAGAGAGAAAGCTAAGTATGACTGAGGGGGGAGCCGGAGTGGAGTTCGTCTTGCTCAGCGGTGCATTGACAGGAGTTGTTGAAGGCAAAGAGTGTCATTTGTTCGCTCGCTGTTTCCTCAAGACAGTGCGGAGATCCGAACCAGTGAGCTTTCCAGTCATCAGCGCCGCTTTCTTTACCGCCGCTTGTCAGGAACCAAAAGCTTTAACTTCTAACAAGCACAAACGGCGGCTGTATGAGCTGTCACTTCCCACTGTTGGTGGGATTTAGCTTCCCCTCTTAAATCGGCCTTTTAGCGCCACGGGATTGGATGACGCCTCACACGAACGCTTGGAGGACGAATTCTCCTGTTTTCATACTTTATTCAGCATCCAGATGGTAATTCTCTTGGTCAACCAGCAGGCCCGCGCTTTCTGGAGCAGGTGGGGGTTAAATATGTTGCTCAAGGGCCTTCGGATGGCTGCGTGCACGCCGAGGGGGGTCAAACTTTGGGCCGAGGGCGACTTCTGCAGCGGCTCGGCTGTGCAGAAAGTCAATGTGGACTTGTAATGTAGTGACTTTGTTGCATCGCTGTGGGTGGGTGGGTGGGTCAGGGTACAATCCAGCCCTGGAGCGTCCCCGCGGTAACGACGGGAAGAAAAAAGATGTGTGGGGGCATCTCCACGGCAACGGCGGTGATGTCACGATCCCCTCGAACTCTCACCAGCAGCTGAAGATGCCCCAGCAGCCCTTTTTTTATGGCGAAGGCTCACAAACTTCTCCATCGTAAATCACCGCCGCCGCGTCCACTCTCCCCCTCCGCATTGTCTCCTCCCGTCCCTCGCTCTCGTTTAATTCTCTCAGCCTCTTTTTCGCTCTCTCGTTGCCGCTCCATCTCTTGTTATTGATGTCTATATCTCTTGATCTCTCCTCCAGCTCGGCCGCGCACTCTAAGCCGGCGGTGTTGAAAGAGATGGATGCTCGCTGCCCTCGGTAATCTCCGCAGCAGCCATTTAGATAATTAAGTCACTATTCTTGCACTTGCACTCGTGTCCCGCCACCAAAACGCTGAACTACACACATACGCATACACAAGCCTGCGTGCATATTGATATATTAACACACTCATGTCACAGCAGTTGCAATAATGCCAGCAGCCCATAGAACATGTCAGGTTTGTTTTTTTTTCCAGCTGCTCCATGTGTGTGTGTGTGTATGGGTCTGTGTGCACAGTTGTGTGTGTGTGTGTGGCATCAGCAGAGAGAGCTGTTTGTTTTGATGCCGTTGTTGGTTTTTATTTAGAGAACAGAGAAATTTGCAAAGGGATGCAGCGGGGAGAGAAAAGGCGACAGCTGCCATGGACCACAGAGACTACACACACACACACTCACACACACACACACTCACAGGCATGCATACATACATAAATGCACATAAGCAGGCCTCATGATTGGCGTCTGGAAATCTCACCGCTCCCACACCCTTGTGAGAAGGAAGAAGAAGAAAAAAAAATCATGCAGAACGGCTGGATGCGAACGTGTGCACACCAGCCCGAGGGTCTTTCTCCAGCTCTGTGTCTTGCCGTTGTGATAATGTGGTGTTTTGTTGAAAGTCGGTGTTTTAATTAACTGAGCAGTGGCGTGCGGCGGTAGAGGTAGCACTGCCTCTCTGTTCCCCGGGCTAATCACGAGCCCAGGATGCTGACAACCAAACACCGGCAGGGTGCTACCGACTTTGCAGTACGTCAAAACACAGAGGTCAGTCCTGTCTGAGAGCTGACTTTTTTTTTTTTTTTTTTTTTGGACAGAAAAATGACAATCGGTACAGGCTGTTTTCATCATACAACAGTAAAAAAAACTAAACAAAGCCGGTGTGTTCAAACTACAGTAAACAAGTGGCTTGGAAACCCTTGCATCATGTCGTAACCCTCACAAAAACACACATGCACTGCACACACATACACACACACAGCTGCCCTTTTTGCAGATTGGAAGAAAGTTTTACTTATTAATGCCCTGCTAAAAGAATTGTGCTGATGCACACTGAGGGGGGAAAATTTGCTGTCAGTGATCCAGGTATATGCGATATTTCTTAATCTCAAATAAAAATAACCTTCGGCCTCCCTTCCTTTTATTTCTCCTCTCTCTGTCTGCCTAATACACTTTATCCCTTTTCTATCCGCCTTGAATGATTTGGCCTTTGCTTGCGCGCTTTATCAAAGAGAAGATGATCAGGAAGTGTCTGTCTCTGGCAAAATGAGGCAGTGTGTGCATGTCACCCACCAGTGTTTCATCCATCAAGGTGTCAGATTAATGTATAAAGTGCCATCTCTCACTATCATCTCCCCCGAACCCCCCCGTGGAAATCCTAATAGGCAGATGAGATAAAGAAATGCGAGGTGCTCGATTCAGATTAGCACCGGAGCCGCTCAGGATGACTGCTGCCTACCCTGTGGTTCAGGTTTATTTGCCTGCAAAACTCTTCCCAGCTGTCCTGTTGCTGTTAAAGTAAAAAAAAAAAAAGCATATATGCCGCCAATAATCTGCAAACATGCCAGTTATTTTTGGTCAGAATGGTAAGATGGTGGGCTCTGTTTCGAGACATCCTTTGTTTTGATGATACACTGCTGACTGCACAGAGTCTCTGGATCCCACTCAGACCACTAATGAGGTGTACGAATCGTAGCAAAGTGCTAATTCCCCTCAAACCGCTGGGTTTAATTGGACCTACTAATGCTAAGAATCAATCCCAACAATGGGCTTGTTGGTTTCCATGCCAGCAGGTAGCTGCATTCATCTCTGCTTCTTATCCCTGAAGATGGCCCTTTCTCTTCCTCTCTGCAACTCCCTACACACACACACACACACACACACACACTCACACACACACACACACACACACACACACACATCACGTCTGCGCTCAACAAACAGTTCCAGTTTTCCTTTCCTGTCTTCGCCTTTCCTCTAGCTTCCGCTTTGTTGTGTTTCTTGTGTTTTTCCTTCTTCTGGAGCATCAATTAGGTTTCTCCTGTATCACGTCCTTAACAGGGAAAGCTAAAAATACCCAGGAAGCCCTGGTTCTTTGCTGGCAGGCAGATCTGTTCACTTCATCAATCAATACTTCACAAAAGTGGAAGAAAAAGTCCTAAAGATGCTGGGAAGTAAGAAACTATCCAAATCTAGAGAAGTGTTTACTCCCGTATCATTCAGATTGATGGAGCAGGTGTGTATGTGCACCTGTAGAAGCAGGCATCTGTGTGTGTGCATATGTAAATATGTACGTCTGACAGCTGCATCTTCTTGGAGATTTCTGTCCTCATCATTTCAGACTGTCTTCATCGGGCAGTGTGTCCTGGGCGGCGCGGGCTCCAGCCGAGGAGGAGAATTAAAAAAGCCTGAGACTCTGGCTCACGTTGCTCCGGGCTATTCCTGTACCAACAGTCTCTCCCATTATTTAAATATCAGGATGAATCCCTCTGTTGTCCTGGAGGAACTGTCAGCACATTTACTGCTGTGTAAATGTATTGGTGTGTATGCGGCGTGCGTGTGAGCCCGTGACAGTTAGTGTTAGATATATAGTGTGTGTGTGTGTGTGTTAGTGGTTGTCTGTCTCCCACCGGGCCGCTCATTTACAGCAATATCTTGTCCTCGTAAAGTTACAGTATACCTCCTTTCCCTGGCCCTCATTTGTACCATCCAGACACTGCTGATGGACGAATTGATCATTAGCACAGACTTGTGAGTGTGGCAGGTGCTTGCTCGTGTGTGTGTGTTAGTGTGTGTGGTGAAAGCCGGGCTGTCACTGGGTCAATAGAAGTAAACACTACTACAGATTGGAAATGGAGCCCGTCCTCTTGGGGAGTATCTGTGACGGGTGGTACATCTGGGGGGGGGGTATCGAGCGTGAGGCAGAATGTGCCAGCAAAGCAAACATCACACCCGAGAACAGAAGTATGACACACGACTCGCCCTAATCCAACCCCGCCCGGATCCGTCCTTAACACCCTCCTCTCTATTTCAGGCTGCGCACACACACATTACTGCTGTTTTATCGCTCTGCTCACTCGCGCTGTCTGGCTGTCTCTCCGTCGCCGCCACGTTCTGTCCATCTGTTACGCTCCCTCTTTCTTCACGTCTATCTGCGGCTCCTTGCGTTATTCCCACATGGCTTTGTTAACGCAGCTCTGTCACACCAACCCGACATGCCGCGCGTCTCCTCGGAGTGACAGATGCTGTTCTTCGGGGTGTGTGTATGAGAGTGTGTGCGCCTCGCGTTCCCACCTGCCAGACAACTTTTTTTTTATTTCGGCTAATCGCTCTGACTGCTGCTGAAGTTATCCTGCACTCCTCCTGGTGCGCTGCGTGGTGGATGCAAGGCCGGACATCGCCATGGTGATGGTAGCGGGGTCACGGTGATGTTGGCCGCGGGTTGGCCTCACGCACATGCAGCGATTGATGCTCACCCACACATTAACACACACTCTTACTCCTCCTCTGATCCCTAACACACACACACACACACACTCCCACACCATCTCACTGCCGCCTCACATGTGTTTGGAACATCGTATGCCGGTTGCAATCTCAATTCTTCGAGCCGACAGACACACACTCTGCCTCCTCTGCAGCTGACTGCTTTTAACTCATGACGTGACTGACAACACAATGGAGATGCCAGTCAGCCAGTCAGTCAACTCATTAGCTTTGATTGCTGACATGCTATTTCTCACTCACTTTTTTCCGCGTTGGAAACCAGAGCCAGGGCTGTGTTGCTATTTGTGCTTCCTGAGGATTAGCGATTTTAATCATTTGTGTAGATTTTCATCTCTCAGGAAAGGATTCTCAGCCATCAGCTGTTCCTCTAAGTAGGAGCCAGAGTCAGAAAATAGCATTTGGCGTGGGAAAGTCTGATACCTTCAGGTAAGATTATTAACACGCTGACAGGATTACAGGAGCTGAAGAGCCTCATTAATTGCAGCAGGGTAAGACTGAAATGCTGTCATTAGTTTCTTATGAAATTGAAAAGGCTCTCAAAAAGGTCGGCTTAGCGTGCGAGCGGCGGGAGCGGCAAACGTTATCATCTCTACTATTTTGAAAGGCCGTTGTTTGGGCCCGAGCCTGACAGCGACTTCATTGGATGTGAAAGGAATTGGGCAAACCTTTATTGGCACCTTCTCCCTGGAGCGGTGCAGCGCAGAGCAAAGTGTCATTGTAGATGTGATGTATTTAAGTGTTTATCTGCTCTGGCAGCGTCCACAGGTGTGTCGGGGTGTTGGTTTCCACGGGCGCCCGCTGAGAGCGAAATGTCTTTTATCACTCCCTCGCACTTACCCGACACACACCCCTGGCCTCAAGGTGATGTGAGCTCATACGCCGACACACACACATTCACACACAGACCTTAAACGAGTTGCAGGAATGTGGTTGCGGAGGAAATTCAAGAGTCTTTAATTAGCGGCTTGAATCCTCCCGTGCACCGAGGACTGCGGGTGTGGTGGGGGTCTCTCTCGGCGACACTCCTCCTGCAGGGATCTATGGCCAGCCTCCGGTTACACGGCACATACTGACATGCAAAGTGCAAGGATGGCAGGAATTCACTCACAGGATGGTGCACATGTTGGAGCGGAGGGCCGAGATTGTGAAAATGCTCCTCGACCGAGTGAGCGGTGGAATTTGCAGCTCGGTAATACGACAGGCCAGTCTTAGGAGAAACAACAACATGAGTCGTCGGTGCGAGCTCCTTAAAGCGGCTCGCATTTATACCATCAAAGGGAGCGGCAGGAAGCACCACGGCATCTGGTTTTGAAATAGACAGTGTTTACATATTTTGCCTATCAAGAAAGTTTCAAGTCCACTTTAGTAATGTTGTACACGCTAATTATATCCGACGTTGGTGTGAATTTAAAGCAGTCCACGAGGCAGGGAAACACTGAATGAGAGTTTATTTAAGGATCTCAAGACCGTGGCAGGTGATTTTTATCTAAAATGACATCTCAGATCAGCCCATTACATTCCTGGCGCTCCGTTCCCATTAACGTGACGTTGCAACACACGTTGTTGTGCACTCCAGCTTGTTTAGATCCAAAATTTCCAGACTTCTTTATGTCTTCCAGGCACCAAATTGCTCTTAAAGCATTTTTACACTTTTATTTTGATGCATTATGGCACCATCTTCTTTTGTAGTAATAATTCAATCACATGTTGCCTTGTTTTGCAAGTTTTAAGAGAGCAAAAACAGCAAAATTGAAAAATCTTAGATGATTTCGCCTATAAATATCGATTAGATATTGTGTGACCTCATACCTCAACCGTCGGGGAGCAGAACAAAATCAGTCTGTTTCAGCCTTTTAAGCAGTCACTCTATTAAAAAAAAAAAAGAGATGAGATGATAAGATGACAGTTTTGCGCTTGATTAAAACCCAAGATGATTTTTTTTACCTCACTCATGCCCTTGACCGCTAAGCCATCACGTCAGAGTTAAAACATCTCTTGTGGAAGCGTCTTGTACGTGTGTTGTTTCATTGCCTCTTCTTCTTTATGCTCCACACTTCTTTATGCGGCCTTACCAAAGGTTACCCCTCAAAGCTTCAGCCTTTCCTGCAAACTTTGTCAAATACCATTTTTTTCCCTGCATAACCTAATGGGTTTGTTCTCTGGTGCACTTTTGTTCCTTTTGAGGTCTACAGGAAGACAAAAAAAGTAGTCTGCTTTTGCACAAAATCACAATACTGTCTAGACTAGTGAAGGTGCAGTGGCATGTAGCTCTTCGCATCTGAAAAGGACCGATAAAAATAAATTGTACAAAGTTGTGAATGCAAATGCACTCTGCCCCCAATTCTGACTCCTCTGCAGATAATGCCCCTTTCTTATGTTTTTTTCTCTCTCTCTTTCGCTCTTCTCTTCCTATTTCTACATGGAGGAACTCTTTTTCCAGCCGCCCTCTTATTTCTCAGCCGAGGTGTGGAGCCCAGGCGATAAGAGAATATTACCTGGCGCTAACTCTGCCATTGTTCCACCGGACCGGCGCCTTGTTACACTTTCTGTCTCAAATATTTTCGGAGATAATACGAGCTTATTCGATTGTAAAATTTGTGGTTATTAAAAGGGGTTACCGCAGAGAGGGAGAGGGGTTACCGCCGAAAAGGGGAAGCGAGAGAGAGAGTGTTTCCTCGCAGTTTGTAGTTGCTCCGTCCGACTCTATCGCCGCGTATCAGCTTGCTGTGTTTGGACAGAGAAGACCTTGTGCGAAAGAGAAATAAATGAAGTGGGCATCGAGAGGGTGAATAAAATGCGCGGAGAGGGGAAAAAAAAAGAACTGAGAGGGAGCACAACAGAGAAAGAGACATAAAGGAGAGAGCGAGCCAGCGTCATAACTGGTGAATAAATGGATGATCTCGGCAGTTAAAGATACCGAAGGGCCGCTGCTCCCACCACAGGCTGCAGCGAGCGTGCATCGCCGGCATCAAAGCCTCGTAAAGACCCTTTCATTTCCAACAAGCCCGCTCAAAGACTCCCGCTCCAGTTTTGAACTTGTGCGTTCTCGTTGCATCCCGCCAAAACACCACGTGCGCGCACAGTCATCGACAGGCGCTCTTAGTATGTACAGCTCACACACACACACACACACACACACACACACACACACACACACAGAAGATGGCATTTCAAGGCGTTTGCTCCTCTGTGATGCAAGAAGCAGCGTGACAGACCCCAGCGTGCAGAATAAAGAGCCATCATCCGCCGTCATTCTCCCCTTACAGGCCGGGGGATTTTGCATGGAGCTCGCTGAACCTGGTTTTGAGGTTGTTATTTATTTATTTCATCTGTTATCAAGGGCTCGGGAAGCATAACGTGCCTTTGGTGAGGGAGGAGTACAATGCTCCCACAATCCCACTCAGTGATGGATTTCACCACTCAGATCCTGCACCGCTTTGATTTATGATATAACGCGGAGCGATACGCCGCTCACGCTACACAATAGCGCCGTACCCCATACTGATGTAATTCCACCCTCTCTGTCGCCTCTTAGCCTATCTCGACCCGCTCGGCTTGAAAAGGGGAGAACCCTCTCAATTGCACTTCAAGGGCAATCTGATTGAATTAACCAGCCATCAGATGTATGAGATGAGCTGTAATTGCGGGGGTATTTATCTAGGCAGATGAATGAGTTTTGACCCATGAGGTCACAATTCTGCTGCGCCATCCTCGAGACAACTTACCTGTTTGCGTGTTTTAACCTCTTGCTGTTGATGCCTCCTGACTAAATTTGGCCTCTCATGGTGTTGGCACAGAGTTTTTTTTTCTTTTTTCTTTATAGATTTGCTTAGCAGTGATCATTTTGTTCCCCCTCTTGTTGCAGCCCTTGTTAATGATGGGGGGAGGGGGGCATTAGAGGCGACAAATGAGCCGCGGTGTGTTCATGTCACTGAGGTGCAGTGGGAGCAGATGCTGTGAGCTTTTACACCTTCACGTCAACATGCTCTCTGTGCAGTTTTCTCACTGTCTCGCTGTTTCTTTGTCTACTGGTCTTAGTTTATCTCTGAAACCTCGTCTTTGCTCACATGTGATTAAAAACAAATTCAGTCTGACTCTCTCTGTCTTTCCATTTCCTGCAGGCCTGCCCCTGTTTTTCCCTCTGAGAGGAAGAGGAAGTGATGTCACGCCACCACCACCGCTTTGAGAGGGACTACCGGGGACCCTGGGAGCGGAGAGACATCCGTCCGTCTGGCCTCCACAATGGAGGAGCCAATCATAGCTGTGCCTCTGCCGTCGTCAATGGCAACAACCGACCAGGGCTCCTTCCCCTCCCGGTCATCCCCTCCCTCCTCCCCACCCCGGTTACAGTTGCCGTGACAACATCGAGCGGCGACATAGCGGTCAAGCGAGGCATCACGGCAGCAGGATCGGTGGCTTCGGCGTCGGCCAAGGTAAGAGCCTCGCCAAACGGACGCGGGAACACCTGCCTTCCTCCTGGAAAGCTCGCCGTTTCCTCCCGCTCTGTCACTTTTCTTTTTTTTGCTTTCCAGTCTTTGTCTCTCCTCCGTGTCAACTTTTTTTTAATCTATGAAGACTCCCCAAGTGGATGTGATGTCCAACTTCCTCCAGCTCCCTCCTCCCCTCTCGCCCGTCTTCTTCTCACTTCTCCCCTCTCGCTTTCTCTAAATGTCTCTGCACCGTCCAACTCTGGCACGCCTGTCTTCATGGTTCAACTGTCTCAGCTCCTCAAACCCCTCTGCGCTCTCTCCCCCTCTCTCTCTCTCTTTCTCTCCCTCTCTCCGCTCTCTCCGTCCAATGCCCCATTCTTGCCAAAGCATTTTCCTTCCATCTTCATTTTCTCCCTCTGCCAAATGGCAGGCCCATCCTGCCTTTGCCTCCTCGGTAATTTTCTTCTTTCATTATGTAAATGACCTCTGACAGCGGCTCAGATGTGCGCTGCCGTCAGAAGTGATGTTAGTAGGTGGTGCTTTTCTTAACAAGCAAACAAACAAAAGGGCGACATCGTTATGTAAGCCCCGAGTTAATAACATGAATAAAAAAAGGCATATGTCTCTCACAGCTGCATGTTTCTGCTTGTTATACCTCATCTTATTTAATGCACATAAATCTTCTGTGGATTTTATCACCAGGTTATAAAGTGACCATGATAAAATAAGATGTAAACAAACTCTGGATGAGGTCTCAAGTTGCAGAAATGACTGTAGTTTTTTTTTTTTTTTTGCCTAATATGACTATATATGATATTTTTGTTTGTGTTGAGAAAACTCCAGCTTGTCTGTCGGTGTAGTCAAGAGCCGTACAGTTTGTTCTCGGCCCCTCGTCCAGGGATTTGCTAGCTGGCTGTCAGCAGCGTGTGAAGAGAAGGGGGCCTTTACCAAAAAAAAAAAAAAAAAAGAGTTAGACATTTCAGCCTCTCCCCTGCCTCTGCTCCCATGGATACCAATCATCTTCTCTCTCAGCACCGCTCCTCAGCATCAGATCATTTTCTTTAATTTGAACTTCAGCCGATCCATCTTTTTTTCTTCTTCTTCTACTTCTTCTTTTTCTTTTCTCCTCCCTTCGGTACCTTCTCGGGCTCTCGTTCTCGGCGGGGCCGGCGCTCTAGGAGCAGAGGTAAACAATGCTCTGGTAATTTAGCCCCTAAGTGCACATCATTAGATACCCGGCTGAATGCACTGACCACAGACACAGTAAATCTGCTCTGGCACCGCGTCGGCCCCTCCTTTTGTGCCGCTGAATAATTACATACATCCCAACAAAGTCTCGCCAACTCCCACTGTGGCCATTGTCATCATTCAATGGCTGCCAGTGCAATTAGGTGCATCGCCTCGCACGTGAGCGCACATTTGTTTAAAGGTGCCGTATATGTGGGAATGTATGCATGTATAGACAGGCGGATCCTTCCTCCCCCGACGGCCCTGTGTTGGCTCTATTCAGGGATTTACCTTTCTGCTTTGTGAAGCAGGCGACCAGCAGCGTTTAAAAGCAGTCTGGGCTCGGCTTTAATTACGGCCCCCGAAAAGACACGGCGGCCTCGAGAGCAGGCCCGTCGCACACGAGCCCGTCTCTCTATCTTCATACGAGCTGTCCTCACTTACTCTCTCTTTCTGTCATCTTTGATCAAAGATGTTGGTGTTGGTGGAGGAGGGGGGGGTCACAGAGAGCCTGATGGACGGATGCAGCTCTCTCTCTGCGGCCCCCGTGTCTCTGCTCTGTCCAGGGCTACACTAAAAAGCTGACAGGCCGTTATTGATCTCCACTGTTTGGAGACTCTCTTTATAAACACTGCGGCCCGAGCGGGGACACAGTCCAACAGCTCGACATGCACACAGTACGACGTGTGTGTGTGTGTGTGCTCGAGTGTGTGTTGAAAGTGATAGCCCTTCACATATTGCTCTATTTGATGGCATTTCTCTCAGTGTAAAACAGGACAGGTGTATTGTTTTAGCTTTACTCGTGTGTGTGTGTGTGTGTGTGTGTGTGTGTGTGTGTGTGTGTGTGTGTGTGTGTGTAGGACAAATGCTGAGAGCTGAGCAGTACCATCTGGTCACATTGTCCATCCTGATGTAAAAGCTAACCGCATGGAACAGCGGACTATAGTTAATTTAAAGCTACACTTTGCTCTTCCCTGCAGGGCCATTAATTAATTTTTATGTTTTTTTTTTTTAATTTTGGTGCCATTGTCACGGATGTATGGTCGCCGCACACACTAAATCCATGTTATTTAATACCCAAGGACTGTTTCTCTGGCTGATAAATGGGAGTTGTACGTGTCAGCGGAAAGTCCAGTTTCACTTCGTCTGTCACTCTACTGATACTGTGAACTTTTCTGCAGTTTATTCGTTAATCTTTTTATTTGAAGTGATTTTACCTTATTGGATTTGCAAAACTAAACACTTTCCAGTTTTCTTGCAAACGTCATAGCAGCCAAGCAAGCTGGTGTTAAAAAGACAGATCTGCAGTGAATAAAGCCTCATTTCACCATGAACTGACTGCACTGATGATTCTTTATATTGATTATAATTGTGCGGAGACGTGATGACAGACTTGAAAGCGTCTCCTTGAACATAAACACTGGGTAGCATCCTCGCTTTTTCTTTTATTGGCCAAAAAAAAAAAGTTTTTGCTATAGCATCTATTAAATCTGCATCTATGAACAACATTGAAAACAACACCACCTCCATCTAAGCTGCGTTCATGCTCGACCTTCCTATATGCTGAAAATATTGACTGCTAATGCGGCGAACGTTGTCTGCAGGGCCAATGTCACACACATTTTCTTTTGACGTGTTATTGGGATTAACTGAGATAATTTAAAGCGAGATTCTTAAATTGACGCACAATACAGATTTCTTCGGAAATGCTTCACGGGTTAAATGTTTACTTGTGAATGTCTCAGCCTGTAATGCGGCGTATTCAGGATTTTATAGGGTTTAAAATGCTGCAGTTATCGAGTAACACACATTACTCATAAAAGTATCTTCCCACACAAACCCCACTGAAACATATGGATCCCCCTGCATGGTCTAATTCCTTAATATGAAATTTTTAATCCGCCCTCCCCTGATATTTCCTCGCAGCAGTGCTGGGATTTGTATTTCTTTACCGACCTCCGCCGAACACAAAAGCAGGAGCCACAGTTTAAATTAAAACATAGAGTTATATATTGATCTAAGGAGCGCTTCAGACTAATAACTGCTGTTGGTATGGGGCTCTTGCTCGTAGGCTTTTGTTGATTCTGTATATCATTGGCATTTTGATTCACTCTGTTTACATCTCATTCATTTCTCTGTTGAAATGTTTGCTGATATAATTTGATCTCTCATACAGAGCCAGCAGAATGAGATATTCCCTCAGCCTGTAGCCATCCCATTAGTTTAATATGGTTGGAAACAAGCTAAGTAAGTCAGCTTCCTGTGTTGTTCTGGTCAGGGAGCCGTGCTGCAATAAGGGGAGTCTCTAGATTAAGGTCAGTATGATGGATTTAAAGCTGGAGTATGGATCCTTTATGTAGAGAATAATACATTATTTCTAAATTAAAAAACTTAACACACTAAATGTAATAGCTTGCACGAAATATTTTACAAATACCAACCTGTACGGGAGCAATAACGTGATAAATTAGTACACCAATAGTTATCAGTGCTCGACTTTGCCATTAATCACTTTCCTTTTTGACAATAATAGTTCCACTGATGTGATAAGAAGCATCAGAAACTTTTCATTCTCCTACAAATCCACAATTTAAAATGTTCAGCTCTGGCAAACCAAATCACTGCTTGTGGACGTAAAATACATCGCCGGTGTCGGAAAGTCACCACAGATACCAAATTCAAAAACTCCCATACACTGTGAAATGAAGTGAGACTTACCTGTGGTGACGGTGACCAATCAGTGAAAATGTAAAAGTCACACATCAGAGCTTTAAAGAGATTCAGCAAAAATCACCGCCTGCGTTTTGTCAGCGTTCTTATGTAAGTTTGCAGTGAAATACATTGTTTTTGCAGAAAAATGCTGTGTGATACCGATGTTAAGAAGATATTTGTTTTTCTCATTGGTAACTCCCGAATGTCTCACATGGCTTCCTTCAGTCTTGTTTATTGGGACTTGAATTCTTCAGAGTCCATCATGTAATGTCATGTAATGTTGATTATGAGCTTCACGTTGACGATGTACCGAGGAGTTTCTGTATATTTCATTTTCAGACAGAAAATGTGATATTTACTCGTCTCTGTTTATAAAAAGATTCCACCTCAACAAGAAGTGTTCAGCTACTATACCTACTGCTGTTTGATCCTGCGCTGATGGGGCCTGAATGCAATACCTGCTGCTGGCAGTCCATTAAAGCGCCTCTCCCCCCCGATGAGGCCAAATGAAGCGCTCTGTTCTGCCGAGCACGTCCCGACAGAAACCGCTACACATCCCGTCCTTTTGATTGGCTTATTTGTCAGACCCCTTTTTTCATTAAAGGGTGTCATCATCCCGTGACAGATCTCACCACCTGGCGGAGATTCTTTCACAATAAAACGCTTTTCCTTTGAACACCCAATGCATATGTTTAAAAGCCACAGCGGTGCGCTCGGCGGATGCATTGTGTATTCATACTTGTCATGTGTCTGTTTTTGAAAGTGGATTTCAACTGAGACGTTCTCCTTTTACAGCTCAGGTGAGTTGTGCAAAAAAAAAAATCCAATTTCCAAGCGCCAACAACGCCAATCAATAGAGGCCGTCTTGAAACAAAATCACAGAATGTGTCTTTTTGGTCATTGATTTGAGCCAGGTCAGCTATCCGATGGATTGAAGCGGACCACACGCTGCGGCCAACACAACATGGCATCCAGAGAACAGCAGGTGTCGTGGCCTCACTCTGACAAAACCAGAAAAAGAAAGAAAACACACAAAGAGCATGCTTCTTCTCAGCAACTTTCTTTCCTTTTTTTTCAGGCACATGTGTCATTTTCCTGCCAAGGTGAAGAAATTTTCGTGGAATATATATATATATGTTTTTCTCAGCTTTGAAACAGTGTTTAGGCGGTAACTCATGTCGCTCGTCAGTGTGATATACTTGTGCAAATCTCTGTGGTGCATTAGCGGCGGTTTAGCTTTTAGTCTTCTTATTTACCCTTTAAAAAAATGTATCTGTCCCCCTTTTTTAAATCTGCATCAAGAAAAACTCTGCTTCGAGATCACTCCCGTGTCAGAGAGTCTGGTAATGAAAAACACCAGGAGATTCAGAAAATCACTGAATCTTTATTGAGGCTGAAGCTTGAAGGGGGGTGTCGTTTAAATCAGTCAATCAATCAATCAATCAAAAAAGCGGGATAACCTTGTGACGAGTTGCTGTGAAACGTATTGAATACGAGATGATTAAAGTTTAAGGAGGCTCACCCTGGGGGAGGAAGGGAGGGAGGGGAAGGAAGTGAGTGAGGCGAGGTGGGAAGTGGGTTGCTTTTGAATTAGCTTCAGATCGGAGAGGAAACCGCAGATTGTTCTATCAAAGAGCGAAACTCTTATCAGCCAGGTGAAGATGAAACTTTACATTTCCAGAGCCGACAGACTCACCATGGGGTCTGAAAGAAAACCCCTCGCTGCCTTTTTATGAGGAAAGGCGAGAACACTAAACATAGCTGCGAGAGAAATGATTGCTTCGCAGCTTGACGTTATGTTATCCAGCCCGCCTGTTGTTACTTTACACTGATGGACGTAAATTGATGATGCGTCCAATCTGTTCATTTAATCCAGATGTTTATCCACCTGAAATCTCAGCGCTGATGTGTAACTGTCAGCGAGCCGAAGCCGTTTCTTTTATATTCTTGACATTTTAACTTCCATTTAGATTAAAAAATACACACTCAAAAGTCTCCCTTAATGCTAAGTAGCGCCGGCTTTTCTGAGGCGGCTTTATCTGTCTCTCAGGAGCCGAAAGGTAAACAATCTTCACACTCCGCCGCCCGGATTTGATTTATTAGCCTCCACTGTATGTGTTGTCATCCTATCACGGACTTGCTGCGTGCCATTTGCATTCACAGTGAAAATGTCACAAAACCCAGCTCTCGGAAGACCGTACCGAACCGATTGATTAAAATACTTTTATTTCTCCGCCGTGGCTTTCATTTATTATCTATTTTGTAAAAACCTGAAGGCTTTTTTTTTCAGGCAGGTGAGTCAAGTGTCTCTTTATCTGACTTTGGGTGTTTGAACAATTGTGTGGTTTTAAATATGCAGAGCCAGAGGTCCGTCGTGCGTTTTTTGTTCTTCGTAAGCGGTTAAGCGATGCGCGTGTCAGAGAGTATTTTAGCACCAAAAAGTCAACCGAGCTGAGGCGAAGCTGTCAGCTCCTCCTTCCCTCCGTCCGTCCGGGCGAAATGTCAGCTCGGATAAAGACGGCCCTCAGCGGGTATGCAAAAAAGCTGCCTTCAGGTATTTAAAATGCATTTTTTACTCCCTTTGATTGAATTTTTTTCCTCACTGGGAAAACAGGTTTTGAATTCCCAGCATGCCACGCCTCCCGTTTCTAGGAAACACAGCTTGTCTAGTTAGATGCGTACACCTGATTTTAATTGGTCTGCCAGTTTATGAACTAAGCATCATAATTTTCCTGCTCTGCCGTTTTACTTTCCATTAGTCATGCATTAATTCTTTACAATCTTTTTTTTTTCTTTCCCCCATAAACACGGCGACGTTTGTGGACAAACAAATCAGGCGTCAGTCGTCCACAGCAGAGTCATTAAGAGACAGTGGACCTCAAGGGAGCAAAGCTGGGATTAAGGCGTTTCTTTTTTCCCCCTTAAGATGATACACGGAAACTTCTGAGTGTTAACGAGAAGCGGTGATTGTGTGTTTACCAGGAGCGATTGCACCGGGGTCTGGATGTCTCGGCACCATGTGGGGAGAATTAAAGCTTTCCACTCGGAATCAGACCAAGCTACGCCGCAGTGATTGCTAATCAAGGACGGAGATACAGAGCCAGACAGACAGACAGGCTGACTGACTGACACAAAGCCAAACAGACAGACAGGCAGGCAGACAGACAGACACCTCAGTCATGAGCACTGCACACTGTCAAACTGTCAGAGGAAAGGCACTGTAAAAAGGGAACTGTCAGACTTTTTTTTTTTTTGTTATCAGCATTTGAAATCAGTTGGACGGAAAATGGGAGTCATGAATCTGATGACAGATTTATCAGAAAATCTCACACCCTCATCGCACAGTCAGGACATCATCATCTTTTATTGTCAACAGAAAATATTGACAGCGGTCTTCACGATTTTTAAGAAGGGGGGGAAAAAAAAACATCAAAACGAAACGTCTGGCAGATGCAGGACGATAACGATGCAACAGGTCAAAGACGGAGGTGAAGGCAAGCGTTATCTCTGTCTGTCTTGTCAATCTCGCCGTGACAGGATGTTCCACAGGTTTCATCCAATCGCAGCCTCCTGTGGGTCCTCCTCGCGCCTGTCGCTCTCTCTGCGGGGAGGAGGGAGAGGGGGGGTCCCAGCTGACCTTTTTGTGCCAACAATGGAGCGCCGCGTTTATCCGTCCCGACCGTCTGTCTTTCCTGTCACAATTCAGCAAACCCGGCCAAGTCCTCGTCCTGCCTCTGCTTTCGACGCATCTGCTTCGTCGGGACCGAATTTTTAATCCTCTTGCAGGAAATAAAACGGAGGCGGAGGCAGGTTATTGTTCTGAAAAACCATTGATATTCCAAAATAGGAGACCTTCTGGGCTCCTGGCTTTGAGGCGGGTTTGTGCAGGTTACTGTGGGCTTTACAAAAGCCTGCATGCACGGCTCTGGCAGGAGAAGACAAGATGGTTCAGAAGGGGCTCGCTCTCCTTTTTTTTTTTTTGTGTGTTTTGTGTGTGTGTGGGTGGGAATGGAAAGCAGCCTCCTCACACACCGCCTGCCTTATGAATCTGGCTCCAAACTGACGGCCTGATGGCTCGATCTAATAAGCAGTCATCGGATATCAGATTCGAATCTCTTTCTGCTCTGTGAAATCTGAGACGCGAGACCCTTCTCTATTTATGTCACAATGACTATGCAATATGAGCGTGCAATATTGAAAGTGCTGAGGAGTGTGTTGTCATCCAATACTGTACATCTGCTCTCCCGGCAGTACACAGAGATCATTGTCTCGTTGGTCGCGTTGGGCGTCGCCGCGCAGACAAAGGTGTGTTTACAGAGTGCAGATCTGTCTCGGGAGGCTCGCTCGGTCCGTCTCGCCGCCGCTTCTGTCTCCCGGGCCGAGAGACGGGTCGGGAAATTATGAGCTCGCTCTGCTCTCCGCGGTGGCTTGATTGATGAAAGTCACAGGCGCAGAAACCCCTTCCCCACCTTATCACCCCGGCTTTTTATCTCCCTCCATCGCACTTCCATTACTGTTTCTATTTAATTCCTGGTCCCCTGACCACCACCCCTCCAGCCACTTCAAACAACTTCTGGTCTTTGTTGAAGCACAGATCCTCATTTCTGCGTCAGCGTCGCCTCCCTCTGAGCTCGCCTCTGTGAAATTGGATTGCTGATCCGTCGGCACTGAGTGGCAGAGATGTAATATGGGATAGCGGTGGCCGCATGTTCTGATGCCGGAGACAGCTGTTACAGGACACCGACGGATCACAGATGATGCTTGACTCCTAGTCCTCAAGACTGGAAACGCTCTCAGCAAATCTCATGACAACATAAAGGGGGAGCACGCTGAACTACAAACAGAGAGGCGGCGGTCAGGCGGACGTGCGCAGGGTTGTCAGATTTGCAAGATTTGCCGGAGTGTCGGGGGGGTGGGGGGGTCACCGTTGATCCCCGGGCAATTTGAAGTGGCTGTCGTCTTAGATTTGCTATTATCAGTTGTCACCGCTGCCAGCGCTGTGTCCCGCGGCCTCGCTTCTTTATCAGAGGGCGAGAAGGTTTGTGACAGAGGGGAGAGTGTCTCTTCACACAAATTTACTTCATGATTATCAAGCGCTCGCACTCGTTTGCCCGGAAAGATAAATGTTCCGGGCGCTGATGAGCTTTGATTGAAGTCACCGGTCTCCAATTGCGGCAAAGTTTCCAAAGCAAATGTGGTATAAATAGATCATATCAAAATATTATTATTTTGGTACAAAATTCGGCCAAATTCACAAATTGCACTCTCAGCAGTCATCCTCGCAAAACTGATGTCACAGTGATGTGACAATCTAAATATTTCCACTTAAAAATATATAAAGCAGGTTTTAAACCACTGATTTAATCATTAAGTCACCACTGTACCTGGTATTTAGTCAGCAGACATATGGATCTTATGTTTTTCTGAAATACTGATCACACTTGAGGAAACACACATTAGCGTCTTAATGTTTAAAATATTGATGCGCACCACGCTCCGGTTGGTCAGATCGGTCCACTAATTTCAAAGCGTCAGGCGGACGGTGAACCCAAAGAAGGACGCGCTGCTCTCCGGTTCACAGCTGCCATTCATCCATCTATGTAATTGAGCACATCATCAAATGAGCGGATCAGTTCTCCAGCCCTTCAAAGACCCACACTTAGTACCCATATTCCCCTTCGAGTGTTAAATGAACCCCCCGCTGAGCCTAGCTGATTGTATGTCATTTGGTTTTCCTCTGGCGGAGAAAAGACAGGAAAAAAAAAGAAAAAAAACACACTGCCATCCTTTCTCCTTCCTCCATCGCCACCCCCCCTCCTTTCTCTCCCTTTGTCTGTCCTGTTCCACAATTGGAGAATAAAGAGCAGTGGCATTTAAAAAAAAAGGTCCACATGTGGAGGAGGGTTGACATTCAAAGTGCTGCCACCTTAAGGTTAACTCCGTACGAAAGGTGACGGCGAATGCGGGCTTTTAAAGCATCAGTCATGTCATGTGGAATATCAGATATCAGCGA
>JBAJHX010000031.1:18406499-18428220 GCA_037176925.1 Amniataba percoides | reverse complement strand
GGGGGAAAAAAAAAAAAATCAAGGGTGGGGTTTGTGAGCCTCCCCCCCCCCCCCCCCCCCCCCCCCCCCCCACCACCACCCTTCCATTATGACATCCCCTGTTCATTTGATCCATTACTGGTGCTATTACTGTGAGCTATAGCCTAAATGTCATCCCAGTTTGAGTCATATTTCCATTTTGCTGAGGGGAAAAAAGACAGAAAGGAAGAGGAGGATGTCTCACAGCGCTGCCTTCTTTCTGTGTTGAGGTTGTTGTTGTTGGAAATCCTCCAGCTGCCGTCTCAATTAAGAAGCTGATTTTCTCGAGGGGGGGACTGTTCGCGAGCGTGTCCCGATGACGCAGTGCGTGTCAGAGCGCAGCGTAACGACAACGCTTTCAAGGTCAGATTGAAATTGGAACCATTTCATCACGAGGCATTATGGGAAGTGCCGCGCATCTGAGGAGGCAATAAATATTGTCGAACACGAGCCAGGCGCAGTCGGCGTACGGCGCTCGCGTGTGTTATTTTTAGGGGGGCCCGAGATTTATTGTGGAGTTGTTTTTCTCTTTTGTGGCGCTGTTTAAATATTAACTGTTGCAGATCTGTGACCAGCCGTCCTGTGATGTCATGATTTGATCGCACTCCTCTGCTGGCACGAGTCCTCACACAAAGTTGTTTGAAGAGGTTCAGAAGTATCACAAAAGGAGCCAACGTCATTAGCATAACATTTCATTACAGTAAAAGGGACCTGTAACAGCATGTGTCGGCAATTCGAATGCAAATAATGCACGTTCAAATGAAGGATGCGGCTCCTGGCAGGTGCGCTAATCTGCTTCCCGCCACAACATGACTTTTACACGGGCGACGCCAGCGACGGGGAGATGAAGAGTAGGATGCTGCGCGCGCCTCATCTGACAAGATCACGTCCTTCATTAACGCGAAAAAGGAGATTCTCGAACTATCAGACCTCGGATGTCATCATTCAGCTTGGCACACGTTTGACAAGAAACAGATGTTAATATCTCCGCTCGAAAGGGCATCCTGAGTTTGACACAATCAAGGACTCGCATTGTTCGCTCGCCGGGCAGAATTTCCATTTTTTATTTCCAGACCCACGTCAGATACCAATCAAAGGGAGGAATATGGGTTGACTTTTTACCAAGGGCGCAATCTTCTCGGCGGATATTGTGCTTTGTAGCAGGGCTGTTTGTTGACTCGCAGTCAGCCATGAAAAGTATTTGCGAGTGTTTCCTAATTCTTTCTCGAAGGGCAGTGAAGGCTGCTTCAGACAAAATCACAGTCCCGAACAATCCAACTGAAAATGAATTATTATCTTGAGCTTTGTGAACCCACAATGGAGATTATTTAAAATGAGGGTGATTCGTCCTGTTACTGCAGATTTTGTCTGCAAACTTGCCAATTTTATGCAGAGCACCGTAGGTTTGTATGCAGTTTTTTTATTCCCCTCCCTCGCTCTCTCTCAGGAGAATAAAAGCACTCTGAAAACCATGTGGGTGTGTCTGCGTTTCCCCCGGCAGAGTGATTACCTTGACGAGGTTAAAAATGAATACGTGTGGTTGAATAAACCATCTGCGATTCACTGAACGGCAGCTGCTGATTTGAACTGTCGTGCTAACACAATGTACGCTCAACGCGAAATACAGAAAAAAGGTAGAACATCTCAGATCAGCAAGGTCACCACGAGCTGTGTGAGCGTCTGTCCCCACGCACGTCTTACACTGGATTCCTCCAAAAAAAGTACATTTAGCACAAAGGTCTTTATTCTCATTGTATGAACACACTAAATGACGAGAAGAAATGGAAATATTGCGAACTGAACAGTGATTCTGTTGAAGCATACCAGATTTCTAATACAGCCAAGCTTTCCTCAGAAATGGCATTGAACTCTCACCAAATACAGAAATGAGGTTTTGATTCACAGCTAAAGCTGCAAAAAAATGTAAGGAATTCAAATTGATTTCGAAGGAGCAAAATAGCAGCAACGCATCAAGTTAATGAAGTTTACTGTGGTTTGGGTTTGTTTCACAATGTACACAAAAGTATTTTTACTGAAATACATTTATGAGTGTTTTCATTTGGTGTTTCTTTATACATTAACTCCACTATATTCATACTTTACAGATAGAGATTTTATCCATTTTATCAGTTTAAATTCAGTTCAGTGCATAAGAGGAGAAATATTTGATCGCAGCCCTCCATGTCCTTCAGTTAACACCTTATTATATCAGTAAAATACCCATTTTCCAAACACCAAATTGTGCTGAGCTATAGATCATCAGCCTCAATGCAGTAACTTTACGTGATGCTGAAGAAATCAATCTTTGAGTGCTGGAGAGTCTTTTATTCTTTAATTTTATTCTGCATTGTTTTATCGTGATTTTGCACAATAATTGCATGATTGAGCGTCTGAAGATCTAATGAACTTAATCAACCTTTGTGATCGTGAGCTGAAGAAAAAGCCAATCTGGATACAAATACCATTCATATTAAATGGTTGACACCCACGTATTTTTGTGCATATAAACAAAGAATACATTTCAGGTGTTGTGACTCTTGAAGCATCTTTGCTCTTTTAGGGTGACATTTTTTACTTTTTACTTTCTGTCTACAAAGCAGACGAACCCCAGTATCTTCTTCTACTCTCTTTAAGTAGTAAGCTGACATTTGGAAATGGCTTGAGTTAGTGATGCTGTCTCCTCTTGTCCACTTCCTGGCATAATGTTCCTTCCACCATGTCCGGCGTTCCTTATTTTATATTAAGGTGCCCCTCAAAGATCTAGGTTGAGCTATCATTACCAAGTAAAAAGGCCTTTTTTTTTTACTCTTTCTGCTGAAGGCACCTACTTAAAATTTATTGTGGTCAAAGAACATTAATATTTATCAGGCGAAAACACAAGGAGAGGAGAAGAAGAAATGTAATAGTTGTTCTAATTCAAATCCTTTAAATTTGTATTGAGCGAGGTAAGGATGTGACTAGAAATCTCTCGGTGTGTGACCTGCATATTTTCCTGCTAAATGAGACATGTTAAATGATGTGCCAGAGGGAAAATGGGTCTTTTCAAGCAGCACACACTGTTCCGATCATCACAGATAACCAAGCTGGAAGGCCAGGGACCTAATTTAAGGGCTATTTACCATACGCCAGATTTTCAATGGAGCTGCACACCGCTACTGCAATGAAGGAAGAAAAAAAAAGAAAAAAAGGAGAGAACCTGCAAGTGAAGAAAAGATTTAAACCTTGCGTCTTTCACAAATGCAATCTTTTTTTTTTTTTAATACCATTTACAAAGACACCAGTAATTAATAATTCATCCGTCTCATCTTCCGAATCCTTTGCTGTCTTGCACTCGTGGGGGAAAAAAAAGGCAATACAGGAAGAGGGGAGCCACTGTGATCGAAAACAAAAGAGGTGGGATATGATTAATTCCTGGGCACATCTCCTGGCTGCATCACCCCTGACTGATTCATCAGACTTTTGCAACAAAAGGGGCACCTTTTCTTTTTTGTTGTTGTTGCTGTAATCAGTCGTAATCCTAGATCAGCACATAAGCGGGATTTGTTTTCTAAACGGACAATTGTTGTCGCTTCTCAGCGGCTCCTCCACGGTGAAGGTGTAACAAAAAATGTTGAACAATGAGCTTTCTCTCTTCGTCGTCTATTTTTCTCATTATCTTGGCGTCGCTCTCTTTTTGTCCCTCCTTTCTTACATCGTCTTCTTTGGCCATTCAGAGCTCTCAGAGTGAAACTAAGAAATGGTGAGGCTGTCCTTCACAGGCAAAAAACAACAGCATCAGTCATTTCAGCAAAGTCCCAACAACCATATGTGTTTTACGTCAACATAACCAAGATCTCGAGCAAAAGAGGAAATATCGTGACGTCGTTAAACTGTTAGATGTCAGACAGGTCAACAAAAAGTCAGACTTTGACACAGGAGATCACACTTCGCTTCCCATTTTCTCAATAATTGTCAATAATTGGTTTATTTTACTTCAGTTAATCAAAGTGATTTCGATTGTAAACTGTGGCTATGTTTCAATTGTAAACTGTGGCAAAGGTCCTCTAACCTTAACCAAGCTGATTACAGCCTAAACAGCAGTTTTATTGCTGCGACATTGATTTGGGGTTTTTGGAGAGCAGTTATAAACAAAGCATTGTTTCTCTTTTTCCATTGAAATTTGGAGGACTTTGGCTCTGATGAGTCACCACAGAGTCTAATTAAAGAATAATGGCCGCTCTGTCAAGTTCTGCATACAACACTAATGGCACGTTGTAGTTGTTGTTGCGGTTATTGCTGGCGTTAAAAGTTTATTCGACAGTGATGGAGGATGTTGTGAACTATCTGAAGCTGCCCGTCCTCCTCCCCCTCCCTAAAAAGTGCCTCACCCGGGACCTTCCCCTCCAGCCAGAGTTACGGCCGCACTTGACTTGGATGAGATTGCGCACCAATGAGAAATGAGGGGCCCTTTCTTTTGTTTCCGCACTCAAATATACGGCCTCATTTCATCGGCTTAACGACCTCATTTAAATGAGCCTAATGACTCTCACTAATGTCCGGGCATGGCCAAGAGATTGTGACTGTTCTCGCAAGCAATGTCCTCTGCATGCACATTGTATATCTCCATTATGAGGCCTGGTCTCTACGGAGCACGCAGCCTATTTATTGTCTTCTCTCGTTGCTTAAGATTAATATTAATGTAATGCAATGGCTCCTCTGTTATGCGGTTTACAGGTTGCAATTTCTGGGGCATTTTGAGGCATAATATATATTTTCATTGTGATTTAGTGAAATGGATGTTTGTGCTGTACATATTCTTCATGCAGCTGTACGTGACAAAAATGATGTGCTTAGTAAATGCCAAAAAAAAAAAAAAAAACTTTAATACATCCATTTCATCAGTTGTTTTAAGTGTCTCCGCTCCTTTTGGTTCATTGCTTCTCGGCACTATAGTTTTTTGACGGCTGAATTGAGTGCTGGAAAGGTCACTGAAATGCTAATACCAAAATATAATTTCAAGTCGGCTCTTCAGAATGCACAGAGAATACACTGCATAAAGGGAAATGTTAAATCTCCACATCCAGACGCAGTATTAGCGCCATTAGCCGTCTCCGTGTCGCCCCCGATGTCACAGCTTGCAATGACTCCTATGCGTCTGGCTCGGCGCACGGTCTGAATTTCCATTAAAGATCAGAGTGTGAAACCAGCACTTGGCCGCTCTGCTATGGATCAATTTAAATAAAGGACCGTGCCTGGCGTCAACACAGATCGATACATGGACTGGGCTTCCTGATGCGGTCGTAACCACCAAAGCAAGGACCCATTATGCGAAGCGCCCGTGTCAGAGACGGACGTAAAAGCACATACAGTCGAATGTTTGACAGGAAATCAATGCCCTCTGATAGCAACTGAAGCCTGACAGCTCAATAAGCTTTGGAGGGGGAGATGTTCCCTCTTATTCCTCCTCGTCCTCCTCTTCCCAGCATATCCCATTCCTACAAGGGACTTAACAGCTCAACCCTGCAGACTATTTCAGATTACAAGCTCCTGTCAACAAGTGCACAGGGAGCCCTCAGTTGTGTGAGGGGAAATGGGAGTGTGTGTACAGCACAGGTGCAGCCGCCGACAACAGAGGTGCCTTTAAATCCCGCCTCCTGTGGCATCATTACCTCATTCGGATGCAGTAAAGGGACTCGTGCACACTCCCGGTTAAGAAGAGGGACATTTTTGGATGAAGTCCACCCTCAAAAAAAAACTTTATTCAAAAAACTACCTGCATCAGCTGCTGCAAAATATCTCATATTTGCAGATGTTGCAGTTCATGTTTTTTTTCCCTGACATTTGTAAAATTTGCACGTGTTTTTCTTTTTTTTTTTTTTCTGACATGCTCGCTTTGAACACAACCATAGCCTCGAGCAAATGCAGATCTCCGGCATTGTCGTATCCAAGGAGCAACTACTAATGGCCCCTGTTTTTGCATTTTATTGATCAGTGGGTGTGTGATGTGTCTTCTTACATAAGTCCGACGACAGAGGGGAAGACGACACCTCAGGTACTAGTCCCCACCGCTTCTTTGCTCATTGGTATGCCGGTTTTATATTTGGCTGCAGGAACAGTTTTTAGTAACATGACTCATCCATGTAAGTGATTAATCATCCAAGTCATGAATATTAATGCTGTCTGTCTGCGTCCGTGAAGCTGAAACACTTTCATCTCTTACTTTATCATGTTAAAAGAAACAACAAGTAAATGGAATAACACAATTAAACATTTTTTTTAATGCTGAAGGGACCAGATATTGGCCTAAAAATGTGTTTCACTAATGCTTTTTTTGGTTTTTAAAGTCCTAGTTTTCACAAATTTGATGTGTGCTTGTCCCTACTACAAAGACTCAAAGCAAATCTTTGTAAATCTGCCAATTTATTTGGCGCCGTGACTGATAAAATAGATACTGAGCTCCTATTCTCATGTTTTTAAGGTAAAGAAAAAAGAAAATGAGGAAGGACAAACAGATGCCAACCAACAAGGGGAATTTCTTCTTGACATACTTTACTGTTTGTTTGATTCTCTGCAGTACTGATCTTAGTCTGGAGTGTAACTTCAGCGTATGAGAGCTGAAGGGAGCCGGACACCTTCAAAGCAGAGACCAAAGGAAATGGTGAATGTTTGTGAATTACTGCATTGACAGGCTCGCTGCATCAGTTTTACCTTTTGAAAAATGGACTTTGAGGCTACGCAAAGCTTTTCTAGCATTTATGAAACAGGAAGAGCATTTTTAAACACCGACTTTCGAAGCACACTGAGGATGCAGTGTTTTGGAGCTGGTAGAAATGGGTTTATTTTATTCAAGCAGAAGTGAAAATGGTTCAATAATCTGTAATAATTACACTCCTTTGAATGGCATTTTGAAATTGGAAGACTAGATGTGCAGTTTCCTCGGGGATATTTGTGCAGACTTCATTTTTGTAATCAGGTGAGTTGGTTTGGACCACTTTTTTTTTTTTTTGTCCATCAAATCGTGTGCCGTTCAGAGACAAAAAAAAGCATGGAGACATCAACCGGTCTTCAAAAAGATCCGTATTTAACTTGTCAATTGTAACTTTCGACACAGGACGCAGACCTTGAAATTACTTTTGCCATCTGTATAGAATGGCATTAGCATATGAAAAACCAACAACATTAGACCAAATCAAGAGCAGCTCATTCACAGGCAGTTGAAAGGCTGCACCAAACAGACAAAAAAGCCTTTAAAAAGAAAAAAAAATCCTCCATAATTCAAGCGAAGTTCTGTTTATCCACCTGCCGCAATGTAGTTCATGGCTATTTCTCAGTTTCTTTAGGAGGCTCGGGTTTCTAATGATCCCAGCGTGTCTCTCCAGTGTATATCTTACCCCAAGCAGTGCGCTGTGTGGACTCCCCCCTGTGCTCGCAGGAGCACAGAGCTGCACTGACCACTTCATCTTGTGGGATAAACCAGTCTTTCAGTCTCCTCTCAAACCCTGGGGGAGCGTCGCTGGAGCTCCAAGACTTGGAACCTCAAAGGTTGGAGCGCTGCCACAGGTTACGCGTGCGGCTGCCTGCGTGCGCGCGCCGCTTTTATGTGGACTCGTCTTTTTTGGGGGGCTGATAAAGGAAATCCATATCCCCTCTTTTGCTCCGGCCGTGCCATTTACACAACACGGATCTGCGTTTAGAAGCACGAACGCATTTTCGTTATCTTGCTAGACCCTTAAAAGTTCACCGGAAAATGTAGTGAGTAAAAACGGCTGCAAAAATAACAGATAGTAAGAGGCCCGAGGTGCAGCGGTAATTATATACCTTAGTGGAGTCATGAGGGCTTTTGATTTGACAGCGCTGTAATGCAAATTCTGCTGTACCTCACTTAATACTGCTATTTTTAGGAGCCCGAATGAAAGGTGATAGGCACTCTGTAGCCGACTGGTGCGTTCATTTCGACGGCCGGGTTCATCCAAGTGGAGCTGACGCGTTCGGTCATTGTGTTCTCATAATGTTGCAGCGCGGCACCATTAATTAGACGCATTTGCAGCAAATACTTGCCATTGGCTGTGCCTCTATTTTCATTTTAATTACTCACACTTGTGGTCTGATTAGAGATTTTGCCTCCCAGGTACCGTGGTGATGTAACGCGGTAAAAATGCTTCAGTGTGTGCAGTTTTTTAGCAGACTAAATCCTATGGATGTGGACGGAAAGTTAAACACAGCGCAGGCCTGTTTACTTTACAACCATCTGGTTTTGAAATAAGCTGTTTGCAAGCTCGTGTTTGGGCATTTTGTCAGACCGAGCACGGGTGTTGGCCGGGAACCTGACTGTTCTGTACTTGCGGTCCCTATTGACCAAAAGATGCTTCTTTGTCTGCCAGATCTCTCCGTGCCCAGAGAAAGTCAATACAAGGCTCCATGGGATAGTAGCATCCATCTAACTGCCTGTCTGCTCTGTCAGTTTTATAATCTGTCCGTGTGTGCATGCATCACAGAATGAGCATCGAATTATCCGTTTAGCTCATGAAACACGCTCGCAGATCTGCAGGAGTCCAGCTCTCGGCCGTATATATCATTACTAGATCTTTTTCTTTTTTTTCCCCTCCATCTCGTACTCTCTTATTATATGCATCAAATCAAGCAGAATAATAGATAATCTTTAGTGACGATCTGCTCACGAACACTCAGTCTTCTTCTTATTGGACACGTGGGCGGCCGAACAGCGTGGTGTTTGAACCCTCCAGCGAAGCAGTCGCATCTCCCGCCCTCCCATCACTTCTATTTGGCAGTTACCATTCATGAGGAAACAAGTGGAGAGGGGCTGCGCGCATTGTATTGTGCAGGGGACACGAGGTTACGGTCAAGCAAAGCGAATACAGGAGAGGTAAGAGGGCGAAGAGCGAGGCGGCAACGCTAACCGCTGCAAACCGAGGGCAAGTGTTCTGCGAATTCCTTGAGCGCCGCAGCTCACCTCTCCTTGACAGCAATCTACCTATTTAGCCGCCGCAATAGCGTCGTGACTTTCACAGGTCCTTTCACACGTGCTGCTGTATGTGCTGCGTGGCGTGGAGCAATGGCGAAGAATTTCATGTGAGGGAAAATGAATGTGGTCCAATGCAATAAGTCTCCGCAGCATTTTCTTCCTGATTTCCCGCCGCGCCATATGGTCATCCGGTTTTTCGGCTTATATGCCAACATGTCCCGGTATTTGGTCTGCGGCGCTCATACAGTGTAAAAATGCGTTTAAAAATCTCCCCACACTGCACTCTTGGCAAAGTAGATATTGTTTCCCTTCATATTGCAATATCAATATAAATTCAATTTATTCTTCATCACTAAATGGCTGTTTGCCCAGTTAATGCTCTTTTATTATAGCCACACATCCACTCTGTGCTGACACACACACATGCACACTTGCTCGCAAGGCCACACATTTTGTAATTTTTCCTCAGTTTCAACGGCAGACGAGAGCCACGTCGTCGTCTCCGAGGCCGCTGCTGTGACAGGCGGTGGATATTTTCTTCCCCCCAAACACTCACCGCATATCAGGCAGGGTCATGGCCTGCTGGAGACCCGTGTCTCTCACTGTCCCGGCCAGTGCCAACGGAGGGCAGCGCGCCCCCCGACACCTTCCTCTGGGAGGTGTTACTGTGACACAAGGAAGTCTGTCCGAGCAATAGTCCTCCCCTTTTAAAGAAGCCTTACCGCCACTGCTTACTCCCACAGATATAAAAAGCATGTTCAGGGTGCTGCTGCGCCCTCTTACACTATCTGCAAGAGAAAAGAAAACACAAGGAAAAGAAGAGGGGCTGAGGTTGGGTTTGGAGGGCAAGCGCTGCAACCTCTGAGCACTCATGGGATATTAGGCGGGGTTTCCAGCCCTGCTTTTCCACTGAAGCTTGTCGGCCTCGCCCCTGCGATCACGCTTCTCTTTTCTGGAACGTGTGCGTCGAGCCAGGAGCTCGCCGAGCTGTCTGAGTGTCTTAGCTGGAATTTCAGTGGAAGTGAAGTCCGTTCCCCTTCAGTCGTTTGGCCCCGGGGCTTGAAATTATAGAGTCTGTATCCGTAGCCCTTTTCTGCAGCGCATCAATAGCATATGCACCCACCGGGCGCCGCGATGTGTGTTTTCATTATGTTTGTCTGTCGTGCTGCCGGGGGTCAGTGTTAAGTGTTGCCGGCTGGGAGGATCCCCTTTGTTTGGATTTTCAGTTTTTAGCGCACAAACTGCCAGTAATGGCTGACATTTATCTTGCAGAAAGTGATATTGCCTGGATGCAGATGGTGACTAACGGAGCTGACGTGCGTTTAAAGCCTCTGTATTTCTTTAAGGAAGCGGCAGGTGTTGTAAACGGTGACATCATTAAGAAAAAAATGGAAAATCAAATCACAGGAAACATCGGTTAAACATAGATATTGTTTTCAAGTCACAGAAATGTTATTTAGCTGCCAATTTTCTTTCTAATTAAGGTAATCTTTTTTTATTCTGACTGATTTCTTCTTCAGGACAGTAATAGTAAGAAAACACCAGCGTGCAGGCTGATTATGTAATGCAAGTACGGGTCCAAAATTATTTTTCAATTGTGGCTTTTGCCATCAGAGACGTGTGGAAGTGAATCTTTGAAATGATTTCTCAGCCCGGGTCAACAGGGAGGGATGTGATAAGAGCTGTGACAGATTTTTATCCGCAGCCACTTCTATTGCTGTTTAAAAGCGTCAGTTAAGACGTTAAGCCGTCCAATTCGCAGCAAAGTCTGTAAACACCACACAAGATTTACTTTTTTAATACTCAAAAAATGCGTGGTTTTGCACTCTCTGCGATGCCGCGGATGTGTCTAATCGAGGCATTAGCGTGCGATCATTTGGAGAAAAAGAGCGAAACACTACCTTCGTTCCTCCCTGTCTCCTGCAGTGCGCGGCCATCACGCTGAATACGCACCTTCTCGCCGTCTTTGGCGCCGCGCTGTTCGGGCTCGCTGGAGCGCCACACCACCATTTTAAGATGGCTGCCAAAAATGGCGCGGGAGTCTCTTTGTTTACCCGCGAGATGCTCTGCTATGTTGCAGTCTAATAGATTGGACACAGCCGCCCCGTGGTTCGGCTCCAGCATTCAGCAGCATTATGATGGAGACCCAGAACAAATCCACTAAGCAGTTAGGTGTCAGCGCGTTGTCATGGAAAAGAGATACCTCTATACAGTAAGTGAATAATGTTTTCGAAAGAGAATGAGTTGTGCGCGCCTTTTGTACACTCCTTTAGCGCTGCCGGTCAGTTTCGGACCACACTTGGTTGGAGCTTTTGGACGAAACAGGAGGAGGGGTAAAGGATTTTTTTTCCTTCTTTTTTTCCTTTCTTCCCCCTCTCCATTTTAGAAATACTGAAAATGATCTGTCAGAGGCAGTGGTACAAGGCTGCGTGATGGATGGGTTTGTCTTACTCTGCCTCTCAATCTTTCACTCCTTCCTTCGCTGCCATTCTTTCTGTTTCTTTTCTCCGAGGAAAGCCATTATTTCCATCACCCTCCACATTTCAGCCAAATTCACTGTATCTGTCCGTGCCTGGCCAAAGGGAAGAAAAAAAGCCATTCTTTCGGAGTTGAATTTCATTTCCTCGCCCGCATGTACAGTTTTTCATGATTCGTTCATGGTGTGGAATTACAATGCGATATTATTTTACAGGCACACAATATAGCCGGGCGCCGCGGTGACTGCTGTTTATTGAAAAAATTTTGATTATAATTAAATTTGTTTCCATGCATCTCCCGGGAGATAGTGGGCCTGATTGTGAAGGTGAATTTTCCGGGATGCATTTAAATTAACCCTTAATGGCGGCTCGGCGGCGGACCACCAGAAATCCTGGGGAACGCTCCCTGTCCGCCCCGTTTGGAATAGATTAGCTGATTAACCTATCAGGAAAACAACTGCACATTAACAGGCCTGATTACCACGCCGGCTGAGCGATATAACACGACGGCGAGCCTCCTCATCGCCCGCGGCCTGTTATTTTCCTCTTGTGCGTAAAGAGCTTTGCCACCAGAGGAACACTGAACCTTAAAAGGTGGAACATAATCAACCGGTGTAGCGCCGGCCTGCAGCCCGCACACTGCTATCTCATTGCGTCTGGCAGTTGTGCTAATAACATTTCACGAGATTAGCTTTTCACCGTGGTATTGTTAGTGACTTGCTCTGTGTGTGTGTGTATGTGTGTGTGTTCTCCATTTAAGGCCTCCCTCCCTTTTTTTCTTCAAAACCATCTTTGCTCTCACTACACCTTTTTTTTTTCTTCTTCATCTTCCTCACCCAGACCTGTTATTAAATCTCATAGCAGTTAGTTGATTTGATCAGAGTGTGCTGTAACGTTGTTTACCCCAATGGGACCCGGGTGTTATAGACATACTCATCCCTCTCTCTCTCCACCTCGCTCTCTCTCCTGCTATTCCTTCCTGAGTCAAGCAATAAAGTAATTTCTCCTGGGGAAACCAAAGCCATCTCTTAACTGGATGGGAGAGCTATACGTTGAGGCTGAACGTTATACTGGCCCGTACCGCGAGCTCAGCTTATGCGGCAGGTCCAGACTTTCGTGGAAGCTTCACCCTCGTGTTTATTGCAGAGTTGAACCGGGCTGGATCGAACAAAACGCGAAGGCAAACACAAACGGCCACGAGCAAACGTCTCTCTGTTTGTTTGGATGTGGATGTTGTGGAGGACTCAAAGCAATCAAAGCCCAGATCACCACGAGGCCCCTCCTGCGTGTGTGTGCCCGGCAGCAGATGGCGGCCGGTGGCGAGAGGTTCCTGGTAGGCACGTTATTGTTGAGATAGTAGAGCTCACGTAATGACAGATGTCAGTGTTTGCCGTGTCCGGGGAAAAAAACAGCCAATAACGCCAGCCGGAATCAGACCGCCGCCGTCGTCTCCCTGCTTCCCGGACAGAGAGCAGGAGGAGGGGGCGAGCGTGCGTTTAGGCCCTGATGCGTCTTGATTTTTCTCTTCCTCTTCCTCTCGATGCACTGATCCTGACATGTCCGCAGCATTCGGAGGTTTGAGGAAGGAAGGAAGGTTGAGTCGGAGGGGGGAGGAGAGAGGGGGGGTCCCTCTGGCTCTGCTGTGCGTGCATGTGTGCATCTGCATGTTTGATTGTGCAGGAGGGAGCAGATGGGCAGCTGCGTCAAATTCTGAGAAAGGCTTTACAGGGCAGCTGAGATGAGAACCGACAGCCACGCTGTTATTTATTTTTTTACTTTTTTTTTAGGTTAGAATTACAGTAAAGTATTGGAAAAAAAATCCCACTATTTTCTCTTAAATATAGAGCAAAAAATCGTATAAATTTAAAATGCAGCTTACATCCACTGGCGAGAAACTGACCTTATTTCTTGCACTAGATCTGAAGCGACTGATTACGCAATTGGTGCGCTGACGAAAAAATTAATCTGCAGCAGTTGATTGACTAATTATCTAATAAGTAATGTAATAGTTGTAATTTATTGTGAAAAAAACTTCAGCCTCTCAAATGTGAGGTTTGTGTACTGAATCTATCTTGGCATGGAGCTGTAGCTCTGACACACATAAATGAGTCATCTTTAGCTTCGGAAACATGAATCTGACATTTGTAAGTATTTTCCAACACTTCATAGACTAAACAGCTAATCAATTAGTGTTTGACAGATTGATGGATACTTAAAATACGCCCCATTATGTGTGCATATAAACCTAAACTGGTGAAATCCTACATGCACGTACACTAAATCTGTGTATAGGTATGCAAGCTCACATGAGACTGCACCGTGTGTGTGTGTGTTTGTGTGTGTTAGTGCCACCTTCCACACGTACAGTATGTGGTCCATATGCACGGATGTTGCTCACGGTACAAAATAACCTTTCCCCAGCCAGCTTGACAACAAACACAGAATGGCTTGGCACGACTCAAAAATTATTTATCTGGCTCCCCTCCTTTTCTCCAGCATGGTTTTTTGTCGAGTCAGAGGAAACCATCTGCTGCCCGGTGATAATGGGCGGCCGGGGAAGAGGAGGAGGAGGAGGAGGGGACGGGAAATGGCGAGAGCAAATAAAATTGAGAGAAAATGGCAGGTGCCGTCCCAGAACCTACAGTAGCTTCCTGCCTACCTGCAGCAAGTCTGCCGTCTTAATAAACACCCCGTCTGATATCTGCTGGCTTCTGTGTGTGTGAGCGTACACGTATTTTCACCTGCTGCGAGTGTTTGTGTGCATACACGCCCGTGTTCCCAGTGTGTATGTGTCTGTGTGTATTTCCTATCTAACCTTGATCATTTTCAAGTCAGGATTGTTCCCGAGCCTGGCTGATATGCTGTCAATGTGATGGCGCTGACTAAGAACTGGATTTTTTTTTTTTTCTGGTGCACTAAAACTGTGACAGATGGATTGCTTTTCAGAGGAGATTTTTTTTTTTTTTTTACTTATTCATTTATTTTTTTAAGGTAAATGGGTGGGAGTATTAATGAGAGAATATTATGAGGCAGGTGCAGGTCTAACAGGAAAGTAAGAGAGTCAATGCTGCGAGTTAATGAGGAGTTGCCCGTATAGAGGGGAAGGTAAAGCATGACTGGAGAGGAATACAGTGAAGCACACAGCGGAGGAGAAGGAGGAGGTAAAAAAAAAAAAAAAAAACGCTCATTAAAAACAAATAGTGGGCTATAGAAAGCAACTCCTCACCTTGAAAATGGTCAGAATTTCCCTCCCCGAGTCTCCAGGGCTCTCAGATGGAATTGAGCGCTCAGGGCTTTCTCTGAGTAAACCATTTCAGTTTTCTCTTGTCTGAAGCCGACAGGTTGAGCCGGACAAAAAGACCTGACAGCTTGTCTCCCCCTCTAAAGCCAGCTTCTTTCTCTCACTCCATCACTCTGTTTTCTACTTTGCCTTGAGATGTTTCCTTTCGTTGTTTTTTCCCCCCTCTCTCTCTCTTTCTCTCTCTTTTTTCCCTTTTGCCCCCCAGCACTTACAAACTGTCAGATAACTTTCAGTATGAATTTATCAAGTAAGTGACACTCATTGAACTTGTCTGCTGTTTGTGGAGCTTGTTTATTACGGAGCAGGTGTTGCGCCTCATGCTGCACGCCACCTAACGACGTCTTTTAGGCGCCGAAGGCCCTGCGAGGCGGCGATGAATCCACCTTTAAACCAAATCGATCTGATATGTAAAAGCTGGGTATTCATTTTTGTTATGAACCGAACCGTTTTGGATCGCCCGGGCTCTGTCTATCGAATGGACGGGGGGAGTTTTGTCGACACAGCTGTTGAGATGCATGATGGCGTGCTTGATGAAGTGGACGCCGGGTCAGGGAGGATAATGGAATTGAGGGATGGAGGGAGGGGATGGAGGGATCAGCCGGGAGGACGCAGGAGGGGCCCGGTGACCAGGTCTTTTCTATTAACTCTGGAGGCCGGCTGGGGCGAGCGGGGGAATCAGGCTCGGCTCTGCCCTCTCTCCCCCGCCTGGTTGTTAGACCGAGCGTCCAAACTGCAGATAGGGAGAGGCGAATATCGCTCAGGGGTCCAGTGGTGATTGACCCTGTGTTTTCATCAGCCTGGGCTTGCCTGATAACATTTCTTACTCCCCCTACCAGAGCGAAATATTAGAGAGGTGGGCGCAAAGAAAGGCTCGAGGAATTCTTGGTTTGGTTTGGCGAAGTAGCATTGGATTTAACGCCGTATACGCGTTGTCACCTAGTTTTTCATTTTCTTTTTTTGTTTTTTTTAAAATTACATTTCTCTCAACCCTGCAAAAGGATTTCTTTCTATTTACTCCGTTTGTCGTATTTGTGTTCAGAATTCTATTATCTCACTTGACTGAACACAATGTTTAATTCATTGCAAAATTAAGATATACACAGTCTCGCTGGGGGGTGGATATGCATTTGAATGTAGACCACACTAGAAAGTTAATTGTTATTAGTATATAAAAAGAGAAATATTGGTCTTTCTGCAAAGACTCTTGAGGCCGTGAACAAGGTTTTTTTTTTTCTTGTTCCCATTACATATAGGCCGTAATCAGCGCTCACTCACTGCTAATTGTACGCCGTGCTCCATCATCACAGCTCACTTCAAGACCTTAAAAAAAGAACACACACATTTCAATGGCTATGATTTGTTGTGTTTTTCCATTTAAGCTATAAAATGAAGTATTTCATTTAAACTATAGTTCAACATATGAGAGCAATTAACACACGAGCTGCTCTGTGTGGAGTCTGAACATCGCAGTGGTTTTTTGTTTTTTAGGGGTGTGCGAGCACATTACTTTGCTTTTTTTGTGTGTGATTTTATTTCCTCATACGATGCTCTAATGAGTGATGTTGTTGTCTCCTCGCTGTGCCGCAGGTCTCCGGTCTGTCTCCTGGAGACAGCCAGACCCCAGGACTGCTGCTGGCTCCGGGGGTGAGGTGGGGACAGACGCCCATCAACCAGCTCACACCCTGGGATACAGATGAGCCCCCCGCCAAGCAACATCGAGACAGCGAGCCCACCGGTAATGAATCACACGTGCAGGCATTTACATACACATGCACACGAACCAACTCTCACACATCTGCTGCCTCCACCTGACACGAGTTTACAGATGATGTAAGTTTGACATCATCCGTACGCCTGCACGCAGCAGATGTATGCATGTACACGCTGCGCACGCCGCCCTGTGCTTACACCTCAGACGTCTCTGGCCGGCTACACTACCATCTGATGCTAATGAGACGTCTTGGCTGCCTTGCCCTACATATAAGACATGCTCGCCTCAACAACACTTTACATACACAGTCATGCATAATTAAAACACACAAACATCATCTTTACATAAAACAGCATTATTATGCATGTAATTATAGAAATGTCAGTGTGTTACCAAGAAGTTTTTCCATTCACAGGCCTCCCAGTCCTCCACCGCCTTCACTCTGCTCTCCTTTTATTGTCCTTGTTAATGTTGTTGTGTCACTAACCGAAGCTGATTTAGTCTAAATTAAACAGTGAGACTCTGAAAGTCCTCCAAATGATCTCCACCAGGTCTAATTTAGATGTCGACCTTATTCTATTCATGCCCCTTAAAAGCGTGTACGGAGCAATAGTGGCACGGCAGACCCGACATTAATGAGTTAAGCCAATGTTGAAGTTTTTTACTCTTATTGTAATGAACTCACCCAGAATGGCTCTGCCCTCGAGCAGTTAATTTCCTTCCATTGCTCCGCTGGCCTCTGCCTCCTGCTCATCACAAATGTGTCTCATTTAAGAATAATACTGGCACGGAGCTTGTTCCAGTGGAAATTCCAGCTCAACAAATCCATATTGCGGACAGCTGCTACTCAGTAGTAGCAAAGCATCATGCCCCAAACATGTTTCAGCCCCCGCTGCTCGCCTGCACAACTCTCTCTAATTATAATTCGCATATCTTACATATAGATTGCTTCGTGGATTCATTATTTAGCAGTTTTGATCAGTAACCCAGGAGGAATGTTTCTGAGGCAGAAGTCATATGATGTTTTTTTACATGGGAAGGATGCAGTTGTGATAGGAGCTGTGTGAGGTTTTTTTTTTTTGCCTCTTGCGATGGTGAGCCCCCCTGCTGTGTGTCCACAGCCTCCTGCTGTGCATTGAGGGTCTGGCTGAATTGGCCATGAAGCCCTGGAGGTCTTAATATTGTGTGTAAGTGAACGAGGCTTCACTCCGTGCCCCTCTCACCCCCCCATCCTTCCCTCCCACCGAACACCCACACTATAGCTTGGAGTGAAGCGCGAGGAGAGTGAGATGTCACCGACCTAGCACGCTGTCGCATATGACACTCCAATCCCAGCATAGTGTTGCATATTGATTTGCGCGTGTGCGCTATTCCAAACTGTGACTGGCGTTTGCAACGAAGCCAGCTCCTCTCCACACTTCACTGAACTGTGTTGCCAGAAACTTCTCTGCCAACTGTGCCAGAATTAATCAACGGTTTCTTTCAACAGAAACTTCACTGTTGTGTCTGTTAAAGAAACTTTCGCTTTTGAAAAAGAAGTTTTGTTTCAACTTAAGTTTCTTTGTACAAAAATAGTCCCTTTTTTTGATGTCGTGCTTTAGACTTAGCAAATTGTGGAATAAATAAGGCTAAATAGATAAGTAAATGAGGCCTTTAGAAGGGTATGTGATGCTTGGAAATCTTAATTCTGATGTACGAGACGGCAATCACAGCCGCCGAATATTAATTCAGTTGCTTCAACTTGTTAAACTTTGCAGGAAAGGCCATGAATGTAGGTCAATGTTGGGTCACGATAATGAAATTCTTCGCTTAATTAAATATAAATATGTCTGGTAAAAGAGTGAAGAAATGGTAAGGGGACAAGGACGTCGACTGAAAGGGCAGAAACAACGTATGTATATGACGTTCTTATTAAGAACTCACCGCATCCAATGCCTGTATTTAAAATGTGGAGTTATTAGACTAACCCGTTTGATCAGAATCCTTTTTTTTTTTTTTTTAATCAAGATGAGCTACAAAAGAAGGGAAATTAAATATGACATATGAATTTTAATCGGAACTGGCCTCTCCTCTGGAGTCTTCCTTTCCCACCCTTTCCTCTTTCTGTCTTCTCTCTCCGTCTGTCTTTATCTCTTCCTCTCCATCCCTCTCTGCCCAGACTATTATATCAGCAGGGCTGGTATCATGAATAATGTGGGCTTCTTTTTTTTTTCTTTCTTTCCTTTCTTTAGCTTTTTGCATGCTGTGATTTAGCCTTTGGCCCCTTGGCAGACTGGTAGGCTATTTTTGGAGCTTGGACCACGGCAGGAGGAGCTAGAGATGAGGGAGGGAAGAGGCGCTCGGGCCCAATATGGCTGCTTCTTCCCAGCACAGGCTCAGCATCTAACGCCTCAGGGTAGAGAAATGATTGGCTCAGAGTGTCTGGGTAAACACAGACTCCTACACAGACAACAGTGTCGACGAACTGAGCGTGTATGCTTTCACATTCAGGAAAGCGTTTCGCTCGTTTGCGGCAAAAACAAATCTCTTAATCTTATTATAATGTTGATCTTGGGCGCTGATCTGTACTGCGCTTGAGATATTTTGCGTCTGATATTAAGTCTGGAGTTGCAAAGCAAACTTGGGCCGAGGCGGAGCGGCGTGCTGACGGTCGTGGCGTGGAGAGGAACGGGCTCAAGCAGGAATCTGTCTTCTCACTGTTTTCTGTCTCTGTTTGATCATCTAATGCCCGACTTAAAACCAGCACTCTGCCCTTGTTTTTGGATTTGTTAACAGCTTACCGCCATAACGCAAATCCTCCTGCAGTATGGAAATACATTTAGGTCACGTTTCATATGGTTTAAAAGCGGGACACACATCTGATTAATCTTTTTGCTCTTCTGTCTGTGTGTTTTGTCCGTAGGTCCGACCTGGGCCGCCCCGGTGGCGGCGGTGAGCCAGCCCAGCCTCCTGCCCCACACGTACGCCCTCCCCCAGCCGCCGTCCTTCAGCCACAGCGTGACCGCGCAGTCGCCCATCATAGGAGTAACCCCGTCCATCCAGACGCCCGTACCCCCGCAGCACCCGCTCATGACGGCGCACTTCCAGCTGACGCCGCAGTCCACCCAGCAGCCGCCCTCCATGGTCCTGAGCATGCCCAGCCAGCCCCCGTACCCCTCCGCCCAGCCCGCCGTCGCTCCGTCCGCCCTGACCGCCCAAGCCAACCAGGTGGTTCACCCGAACCCTCACACTGTGATGGGAAACGGCCACTTAACCTCTCACCCCGGCCTCATCCAGCCGCCCGCGCTGCCTCTCACCAATGGACAGGCGGCGGCAGCAGCAGCAGCGGCGGCGGTAGCGGCGCAAGCTCAGCCCACAGCCGCAGACAATCAGGACGGTCCCAACGCGCTGCAAATGCTGCGGACAGTCGGGATGGGGAAGTACGAGTTCAGTGACCCGGGACATCCTAAAGGTAAGCGCAGACAGCTGATGTACTCTGCACAGACGGGTTGTTTTTAGCGTTTTTTTAGAATCACTTTCTTCCAGATATGGGACCTGTCACGACGAACTCTGAAAGGCTAAATCAAAGCAGATCCCCTCAGCTGGCAGCTCAGAAGTGAATCCAAGCCAGGGAGGTGTTAAATCAATGTACTCTTAGCTCTCTATTCCTCGTGACCTCCCCTTATGCGAGGCCGTGCTGGAATGAAACGCGCAGGCCTCTGCCCTCCGTCTGTATACCAGAGCAGTTTCGGATGCCAACAGTCATAAACAAGGCTGCAAACACTCAAGCAAGGGGTTGTTAAAATACAACTTGCAACCAGAGCCAATTCACTTCAAAGCTGCTCCAAGGTCGCGGGGAACAGAGGTTCACCTAGAGGAGCGGCGAGACGGCTCAGTCGGAAACGCTGTAATACCGCCTATAGTACGGTTCTTTGGGAGGAAGAACACGTTGTACTGATCTCAGACTACTATACAACAGCAGCATCTGTACTGTTGGGCTCTGAAATTGCTTAAAAGTGTGTCAGGTTTATCTTTCCTCTGCTCTTACTTGCAATTCTCACAAGGCCTCCCTAAACACAAAGCAGGAAGAGCTTTCAGTCCCAGCCCTAACATCTCTCCCGAAATCGTTTGAAGCCTTGTTGACTTGCGCTGTGTTTGTGGAGGTGCTTCACAGCTCCGGCTCATGCCTGAGTCTGCAAGCCGTAAATTGGTGTTTGGTTTAACCTTGGAGTTTATGACGCAGGGCGCCAGAAACAGATGTTCGCAATTCCCCGACCAATTTTCACATTTAATGAAGCTTTTAATTTAGGTTTAGATTGTTTTCTTTTTCCTGACTCATTTTGATCAATAAAATGTGTGCAAATGAACTTGTAGATTGCAAAAAAAGCAATTATTTTGGTGGGAGCTGCCTGCGATACATTGAAATGAGACTGCAGGTAGAATTGGAAATGGATAATTAGACGGGCTCGTCGGCTCGGTCCGGTCTCTGTCGAGAGAGAGCTTCTTAGCGTCTGTGTTGAAGAGTCTGTCGCGATCCATTAACCGTGCACATGTCAAAATTTATTGACCTTCTTTTTAACAGGCCAAAGAAGCTAGAGTCTAATTGGATTTACAATATATGTGTATATATATGTGCACACACGTCCGTTTTACAGGGAAAGAAAACACTGCAGGACTGTTAAGTTCGGTTATGGAAACACGTTATGATAAAGTCAATATATTCTGCTGGTATGGATGCAGTTTGTCGGCTGCTCTTTCAAAGGCAGACAGGGAAAACATCCCTGTGTCAATTTCCAGACATCATACGCACTCGAAATCTAGCGTAGGCCTCCATGAAGGTCAAACTGCAAATAGAGGCACTTGAATCTCAAATCACCTCAACCTTTTTTTTTTTCTTCCCTCTCCCGTCTCTGCTTGGCAATGAATAGACATTAGTGAGCTTGCCATTAGGGTAATGTCACAGGGATGGTGGCAGGCAAAACGTCGAGCACCGGTGAATTAGCGGCCTTGACGCCTCTTCAGCGGCCTCCTGAGTGGCGGGGCGGACCTCCGCGCCGACGGGAACGCTGTACCGCCGCGATCACAACGCCGCCGCCCCGACCTCGCCTCGCCGTCCGCCCACTGCGTCGTTCTGTCTGCGCTTTTCCAGCTTTCTCATTATCTTCTGATCTGATCTTCTTCCCTTTCTTTTTCTCATTCGGTCCGAGAGGTTGCAAATCATCACCTCTCACAGGTCTCATGCGTTCAATTTTAAATCAATCAACGCTCACGCC
>JBAJHX010000031.1:18347450-18406399 GCA_037176925.1 Amniataba percoides | reverse complement strand
TAGACATTAGTGAGCTTGCCATTAGGGTAATGTCACAGGGATGGTGGCAGGCAAAACGTCGAGCACCGGTGAATTAGTGGCCTTGACGCCTCTTCAGCGGCCTCCTGAGTGGCGGGGCGGACCTCCGCGCCGACAGGAACGCTGTACCGCCGCGATCACAACGCCGCCGCCCCGACCTCGCCTCGCGGTCCGCCCACTGCGTCGTTCTGTCTGCGCTTTTCCAGCTTTCTCATTATCTTCTGATCTGATCTTTTTCCCTTTCTTTTTCTCGTTCGGTCCGAGAGGTTGCAAATCATCACCTCTCACAGGTCTCATGCGTTCAATTTTAAATCAATCAACGCTCACGCCAATGTGTTAAGAGTTCCTGCTGTCCAGCAGTAGTGGCGTAGTGCTTATATTCGGAGGCTAAACTCTTGGGACCTGCGTTTTCTGGCACTTCTTCCAGTTAGAGTTGAACATTTCTGCAGCCCTGTAATGGCTGAGGTGAGTATAAGAGGGTTGGCAAATCTGATCCCAGGGCAGAGATTGCGGGTTACGCACACATCTGGCATGAAACTAGGAGGCTAATGAAGTTGCAGCAGCCACGCAGATGGACAAACATGTCGTACCTCTTGTTCTTTTGCTTCTCACAAGCACTCACAGGCGTGTTTTTTTGTCCTCAATAAATATATACTGATAAAATGCAATAAAAACTCTCATTTCGTCACTGGCAGACACACAAACTAGACGGCAATTAACTCACACAAGCTGAAGCTACTCAGGGTTTCTGGGGTAAAAGCCAAAAATGGGAATAAATGAGCCCAAACTCACACTGTGCCTCTGACTGACATGCGGGAGACTTTGCTTGAATAGCTGATGAATTATCTTCCTGAAAAGCTCCAAAAAAAATCTTTAAACTTGAGAAGCTGTTCATTATTCTGACGGTCATTTAAATCCTGAGAGGAGATGCTGTAATGTTTGCTTGCGTCAGTCAAACATCTCCCATCAGAGAGTTTTTGGAAGTGATTATTGGAGAGTTTAAATACTAAAAGCCGCTACTTAAGTGATTGCCTTGCTGTATTAACAGATAGATAAATAAATAAATAAAAAACTCAAGTCTCTAGACACAATGCTGATGTGCAGAGGAGGTTTTGTGGCTTTTTGATGGCAAAGATCTGGATTTTGGAGGAGCTGACAGAGCTCTTCCTCCTTAATCCAGCTGCACAGGCAGGCCGCTGTGTGTGTGTTTATGTGTGCGTCTGTATACAAATGTGTGTGCGGTTGCACGCGTGCACAGCTTCTTGGGTGTGACTGCATGGATGTTTTGTCAGATGTCAGCCTCGCAGCCTTAAAGCCAAACACCACAGTGACAGAAATCACACTCCGTGTTTGATTTGGCTTTGCCTTCAAAGGGAGCAATTTGTCTTCGCTCTGCATCAGTGGGCACATCAACAACTATGTGCTCCTCTCTCTGTGGGTGTATGTGTGTCTGTCTATGTATTTGTCTCTCTCTCTGTTTACTGTATGCTACGTGCATTTGTATATGTCTGCGTAAAATGGCATATGTTTGTGTGCCTCTGCGTGTGTGTGTGTGTGTTAAGATTCACACGGAGCAGCTTGAAGGCAGATCTAACCTCATCACCTACTGAGATATGCCAGTCACCAGGCTGTGATCTGCCTACCTGGATTCTCCATCCTCAGCAGGGCTTTTCATAATACCTGCCTGTCAAGTGCACACCTTCTCCATGATTGTTAATTTCCTTCACACCACCCACTCCACGCTCCGTTTTTTTTTTGTTTGTTTTATTTTTTATTGTTCTCTCTTTCACATGCTTAAATAATCCCTCCACATCTGTAGCTGGAGCCACAGCGTTCACGACTGTCAGCACATTCTGTGAAACGCAGGGATGGAGGACGACTGACGTTGTTGTTTGAAAGGATGATAAAATAAAAAAAGCGGGGGGAGGTGAGGGAAGAAGAAGAAGAGATGGATACAGAGAGGGCGAACATGAGAGAGAGATAGAGGGAGATGCTGGGAGCGGAGTCGCTCTGTGTCTATTGACCAAGTCATTAAAATCGATGGCTGTCCTGATGAATATCAGCCGCGGGAAGCTGGTGCCGAGCTCAGCAGGGACGGACTCGCTCACTGCAAACGTGATCGAGCACCTTTAAAAGGCAGCTCACCACGAGGAAAAAAAAAACACATTAGTATCAAAAGGATGTTATTATTTCCTCACACTCGAGCCTGTTTTTTTAAAGGTTAGCAATGTTGTGGTAAGGTGTACCATACACCAGCCACTCAAATGATGCTTTCATGTTGTTTTCCCAGCTTAGCATGAACTCATGCGATCATGTATCGTGGCGGCTTTTTTTGTTGGTAAATGCCTAAAAATAAGATAAGATGAGATAAGATGAGGCATGTGTTGGAATTGAGATTGAAGCTTAGGGTCACGGGCAGACCTGTCAGGCCGCTCCTCGCCTCTGTTCTCATGTCAAACATCGTTTTACCGCTTCCTTCCACCTCACCGGCCTTTACCGGGCTTGTTCTCCTCTCTTCTCTTCTCCCTCACACACACATACGTACATCTGTAGAGACGCACATATGCACAGAGACGATCACATGCATAAATGCACACGAGGACGCAACGTACGCACGCGCCGGCTACGAGAGGCGTCACCGCGCACATCTGGCGACGCGCGGCCTCCCCCTCTGCCCAGGAAGTTCATCTTCCAGTCAGCTCACATCAGCCATCATCTGGGGACCACGCGGCTCCGGAGCTGCTAGCGAATGCAATTAAGATGCCTCGCTGAGTTAAGATCAGTGTTTTACTTCGCCGCGGTGAGACCAGCGCAGCCTTCACATCCACTGCCGGCTCACCTTTCCTCAGCTGTGACCGTTTCATCTCCCTTATCTGCCTTATTCAAACTTTGGCCTCAATAAGATTTTAATTATGTATTCGTTTTTGTTTACTTTTGGACCAAGCATATTGGCACTGCGGCATTACTGTCCGCTCGCATATTGGTTCTCTGCGCGTTATTGCCACGATATGACCAGTAAATGAGGAAATTATAGATCGCCAAATTGGCAAGGAAGGTTCTGTTTACAAGGCCGGGCCGTGTGAGCTGCTGCTCTTTATTTAAGGGAGATAGGAGCCTCTTTTCTTGACACTAATCTTCATCATCATAGGCTATTTTGAAATCGACATGCTATTTTTTTTACCTCATAAATGGTTTATGATTGATTAGATAATGATGTTTCACTTCTGGACGTGTCACCTCGGAGGTGTTTGTCTATAGACTGAAGTAGCTTAAAGTGCCAAGCAGACGTGAAGCATAGAGCATAATGGGTATTATTAGCAATGCATAAATATTCATTTTGATTCAACCGTTCAAGAATATACTGCTTGCACGACAGGCCCTTCAAACCAGTTATTAAAAACACAGCCAGTTTGTGATAGCCACACTGAGACCATTAATCATGGCAAGCACATTCATTAAGCCCTCCCTTCTCCCTCTTTCTCCGTCTCTCTCTCTTTCTCTTTTTGCTCGATAGAGTGGGGAAGATCTGGACTCCATCCTCGCTGCAAATCACACAAAAGCACACTTTTCACAGACGCACATAATACTGAATCTGGTGGAAGAGTTGTAGGTTTTTCTTTCCTTTTTTTTAAAGAAGAAGAAGAAGAATTCAATTTCCAATATGCTGACTCGGATCAGCGTCTGCGGAATAAGCAGTGGTAAATTAATTAAAGTCAGTGCGGTGTTGTGCTGGGTGATTATCTTTAAAGCTATCCACATCAGGATTAGCTAAAGCAGAACTCGGGTTATTATGATTCCAAAACAGTCTTAACATGAAATATGAAATGCATGGATTTCTTCTTCTTCCTTTTCTTTTTTCTTCTTTTTCTTCCATCTCTCGCACTGCATTCCCTTAATTCGAGGTGCCTCTTGTGGGAGCTGAGATGAAAATTCACAAGAGCTGGGAAACTGCTGCAAATTATTAATGAGGTTGAAATTTATTCCAATCACCGTGGATTCGGTGTGTGCAGGTAATTCTCTTAAATGCCATCAGCCTTCCTCGGGACCGCAGGTGAAAACCAGCCCGCGTGGTTAAATCTTGGCACATTTACCTTGTGGGCCTGAGCGCTCGCGTTAATTAACGTGCATCGTCCCCTTCTTTAAATAAAATGAGCACAGCTGAACACTCGCTTGTACCGTGGCGATATGCTTACGAGTAACCTTGGCGTGTGAGTCCGTATGGGGCTTACATATGAATGATATTGACTCAAACGTCTCATTTTTACAGGGAGGCGGGAGATTTGTTGAGCACGTGTACGTGACGCTGTCTCTTTAACTTTCGCTGAGACGTCTTAACTGCTTCCAGTGCAGCTTCGACTCTCGAGAGGGAGCAAGAAACAAGGAGGTGGAGAGGCGGCGGGCGGGGGGGAGAAAACGTGAGGCGAGCAGCGGCGGCGCGTCACAAGCGGAGGAAGGAAAGCTGCTCGCCCTCGTTCTTTCTCTCCCTCGTTATCGTATTTTAAAGGCAGAGGAGCCCCCGCCAGGAGCCCCATACATTATATCCCCCCACAGTTAATACAGGGACGGCGGATAGCTCATTAAGATTGATCATTCCTCGTCCACCTCCTCCATGCAGAACGCAGCACCGGCTTCATTAATCACCCGGATTTCAAGATAAAGCTCGGCAGTGGCGGCGCAGTTGCAGGGACCCCGGAGCCCTGACAGCCCCGGCTCCTACACGCATAATCACAGCCGCGGTTCGAGGAGCGTCCACGCCTCCTTCCCTCCCTCCTCCATCCTCTCCTCCTCCCCACCACAACTGTCTGTCTCTTCCTTTCATTCAGCTCCGTCGCCCCTCCCTCTGCATCCTCTCCACACACCCTCCACACTCACATCCACCTGCTTCCCGTATCCACTTATAGCCTGAGCTGCTTCTTTTTTTTACCTCTCGCTCCTTCTTTTCTTGTCGTCTGCTCTCTACGTCTTTTTTTCCTTTTTTATCTTCCCTCCACCTGTTCTTCGCTTCTCAAACTTGTCTTTCCGCCTCCCTGCTTTCTCTACTTCATTGATGCTGGAGTTGTTAGCCATCTCTCTAATAGTCTGTTTTTGTTTTTTTTTGTTTTTTTTTTCAGCCCGGTAATGCCTTGGTTAGCAAAGTGGCAGCAGCAGTGGAAAATTTAAAAGAAGGAAGGATTAAAGAGGAAATAATAAATAAATAAAGAAGAAAAAAAACAGGCCAGTCATCCCAGATTGCTCGTTTGCCTCTGACAGCTGGACCCGAGTTTCAGATGGCTGTTTTTCATTTGAAACGCCCAATCAGACTGTCGCTTTCGCCTTATTACCTCCACAAAAAGTCTGCACTTTTTTAGTCCAGCTATCCGGGTTGAGAACTGCAAGTGTTTAATATTTTATGGGAAATCTTTATGACTATTCATTTTAAATCAACTGCTTACCGTTTGAGCTCAACGCGCGCTCAAGGTTCCCCACAGTCGGTCTGTCGAAGCCGCGATGAGTGAACGACAGAGCGCTGAAGACGAGAGTTTCCCTTCTCCTTCTCGGGTCAGTTCGATCACTTTTTTTGGTTTTTGTTCATAAACAGAATCACAGCTCAACCCTCGAGAGTGCTGTAAGAAAATATAAAAAAATAGAGGAGCTAAAGAATGAATGATTCCACTTCACTCACTTTAGTCATTATCAAGTCCACGCTCGCAGTTATTCATCTCTATTGTAGTGCACGGCAGGGGGGTGCAAGATAAGGTCACTTTCTTTCTGCTGCCATTCTTTCAATAGATTTCTTTCTCCCTGTTGTGCAGGCACACTTTCTTACACTATACCATATTGTACTGCCAGATAATGAGCAAGTACAAAACATGGTTTAGTTTTATTATCAGACTGAAAAGTCAAACCATTGACAAGGTTGTATGGCTAAATCTGAAATGGACTGCCATGCCAAAAGCTGGCTAAAGGAGCTGTTATTAATACTTTTTTGGGAACATTTGAGGTGGTGTTGACAAAAGGTGGGTTTGTGTGATGGAGATATGATGGGAGTTTACATCCCACTCCTGCTTTTTAGTGCTTTACAGCCCCATTTTGATCTTTTTGTGTATTTGTGGGTCCCATCCGGTGTTATAGAAAACACACACACATTTCTAAATGTGTTGCCTGTGCATGTGTGACACTCTTAGTATTACTCATTGAGTATTCTGGAGAGGTCTGGATCGGCGACATTTCCCTCCGTGAAACGTGCGCTGCCCACAGTTGTGGTGGAACAAACTGGTTTGTGTGTGCAGCAGCGTCAAAGCGAATGGAAGTCGCACCTCAGATGGGTCTGAATCTGCAGCACCTCGTGTCAGACGCTATCTGGTATGACGGGATTAATTGCCGCGAGTCAAATGTCGATGTGTTATTCTGCGCGCCAGCCATGAAATAGGCGCTAATGCATTATCAATGAGGCCCAGTGTAAACACAGCAGATGTTACCAGGAAGCTCGTCGATAGCGGATGTTTCTCTCTAATGAGTAGGCGTAATTGCAACACGGAGGGAACTCGGTATCCAAAACAGTAGCAGATGCGCTTCAACATCTAAGCGTAAAGATCCAGACGAAGCTGAGGAGGATCAGCTCGCCGCCGTTCACGGTGTGCTCGCCTTATCTGAGGGGACAGGCAAACTTTTTTCCTCACCGCAGAAACTTTTAAATGCACGCAGGGCATCTAATAAATACTAATGACAGGACCAGACATTAGAAGAAAGCCCACCCCTCCTCCACCCCCTCTTCTCCCCTCCAACTCATTACTCCACAGAGTTAGGGCCGAGCCGCAGCCTTAGCATGTGAAGATGTATAATTCTTCTTTGACTTTGACAAATGATAATGGCCTGAATTGCGATCAAGAGATCTTTGTAGGCTAGCGGTGCACTTTGTAAGCTTGATAGACTTAAAGTCTTCCTCGGCGGTAAGATGGAGCGCAGCTAGATGCCGAGGCAGCCATATGCCACCTCCCTATTTAGTTTAAGTTTGCAGAGTGTGTTTTGTTGCTGCAGGCTGTGGCTCTGAATTGCGTTGATTATTATCATAATTGTACCCGCTCTTGTCTCTGGGATGCAGACGCTGTTTTCTTATGTGCCGCAGCTTGCTGGAGTGGAGAATTAAAAAAGAAAAGGGGTGAAAAAAAGCATTGCATTAGAGAGCTAAACTTATATTACAGCTTTACAAGGGCACATCGGCGATACATAAGCACTGGAGCATGCTGGACACAATGAGAATTTGTAGGGGCGAGTCCAGTCGTCTAATAGATTGTTTTCTATCCCCGCGAGAGAGAGAGAGATGGAGAAAGAGTGAGGCAGATGGAAAGGAGGAGAGGAGGAGGAGGAATGAAGGGAGAGGAGAGAGAGAAAGCAAGAAATCTGATGAAATGCAAAGAATTACTCGCCTGACTCCACCGTAGGCCCCAGGAGCTCATCTCAGGTGTGCAGTCTGCTGAGAAGACTCCCACATACAACCTCACCCCGCCGCTAACCTTTCTGCTCGGGCTGCTGTGACTTTCACAAAGTTACCCAGTAAACACACATTGTCTTCGGGGAGAGATGTGACATTTATCTTAAGCTGCACTGGTGACATGGGTGGTGTGTTTTTGTTTTATTTATTTATTTTTGTTTCTCTGTGTGTTTTATAGTGTGTGTGTGTGTGCCATTTAGGGTCAACCTGGGAGATATGCAGCCCCGCAGAGTATCACCCGCGTGCAAAGCTCGTACGGCATGCACACAAACCAAAGTCGTAAACATGGCCGAGGTGTAAGACAAGCCGGGGGAGCGTATCTGCATTCTCTCACACATTCGGTGGCATCTGCGCCCGACCGCCACTACGTTAACTGTGAAGGGTAGACGAGGGCTCGGCACAGCTGAGGCCGCTGTTTCTGGGCTGCATTCAAAAAAAGAAAAAAAAAGGCACCAGAGGAGAAAGTAACTTTAAACTTTTAATTAGCTCTTAAGTGGAGTTTGCACTTTGTTTTATTTGAGGTACATTTGCACCCGGCGAGGCAAAACAACTTCACAGTTATTCTTAAAGGGGACGTGCACACAATATCCACAGAGTATTTTTTAGCATTTAAAGCACAACCGTGCTTTATATTTATTTGAATGGAAGATCTGCTGCCTGCTTTTTCAGCAGTTGTTCAACTTTTGAGCATTTGGTTGTATTTACAGTCCGACTTTGTTGTCATCTGATGAAAAAATGATGCCGCTGCAGAGATGACAGCAGCGACTGACCGCTCAGTGTAATCTTTGCACTCTTTGCACTCCTGAGCTGAAAAGCTGTAAATACACAGAATTTTCAAGCACCCTACATTTTATGTCATTTTTATCTTGACTGTGTTAAGAGTCCTTGAGCTGCTTTGTGCTGCTAACGGATGAAAGAAATTAGTCACATTCGTCGTCAAAGTATGGATTTTTCCAGATTCAGATGCAGAACAAGCGCACAAACTGAAATACTGAATCACTGCAGTTTGGTCTTTTGCACCTGAATTGCAATTTCTTGGTCCTCACAACACCTGGATTATTGCTATAATGGCTGCAACGTGCTCTGCTGCCCCGGCAGTGCGCCTCCTAATGCCGTGGCATGTTGGTAATGCCTCTCTAATCGCCGGCTCAGCGCCCTACAACAACTTTCGTGTCCCGCCATGGAAGTCGTGCCCTCGCTTCAGTCAGTTTGAACTTCGCTGTACAAAAGGAGGACCAGCAGGTAGCTCGCATACGACTGCTAGTGGGGTTTGTGTGGAGAGTCTTAAAAGATAACGACCTGATTTGTTGCGAGTGTTTTTCTCCCACCGCCTGAGGTGATGAAAGTTCCAGTCTGCCGAAAACTCAGACTTCGGATGATGAAATGCCAGAGCGTGCAGGCTACCTGGACGAGGGCCTGGAGACAAGTTTGATATTTGCCGTAGTCGCGGTTTTCTGTATCTTTAAGGTCAAATCTTATTTTCTCGACAGAACAGGAGCGATCGTGTAAAACTGACTGACAGAAACTCACATTTGTTCGAGCCGTCTCTGTTCGGCATGTGGGTTATAAGAGCGACACTCTCAGCGGGTCACATGTGCCACTTGATGCTCCAGAAGAACTCGGACGCTCAGTCAACCCTCTCAAGGTGAATTGCAAATGAAACACAGTTTGCGCAGATGTTCTCTGAAAGGTTGCATTCGTACTGATACACGAGACCTGTGTCCAGATGATTCATTTCGCTCAATTAGCCGTGTTTTTCCACCGGGGTTTATAATGTGGGTTAGGCAGAACTCTGGCCCTCGCAGTAATTTATATGAAATAGTAAGTTAGCAATTTAATTAAAAGGGAAGATGGAGAAGTGTTGCACACCCACTCAGTTCTAATCAAATCCCCTCCAAGCATACAGTACGTTATCTACACCAGCCAGCGACTCCTCATAAGCACAACATTGTTATTAGGATTATTCCCTCATGACATTGTCTCGCCTAATGTCGCCTGTGTGTACTTGTGTGCAGGTACATGTGTGTTCCCGTTCTGCATAGCCGCATGTGCTGTTTGCATCAGCGCTTGTGCATTTTATTTATTTATTTTTTTTGCACAGTGACATCCTCTGTAATGCTTCAACACAACATTTGCTAATCTGCGATGGGGCCTGGTCCACTTTTGCAATTTCATGTGGCACACTGTTAAAAATAGAGAACTACAATCCATATTGGCATCTTGCCTCTTTGGCACTATGACAAATAAGCCAACCCAAAAATTCAAGGCTTAAACTTGGCTTGAGTAATAAAAAGTGGACTTTTTTTTTTTTTTTTTAAGCATGCAGGCCTGTGTTCCCAAAGCCATTTTATCTCAGTGCCCAAAAGCAGTTTTTATTAGAAGTGGGGAGTTCTTGTGCTTTCTTTTCATAAAGCTCCTCAGACCAACTTATTATAAGCATCTCTTGCACAGAAATATGAATGTCGCAGCAAGGAGCTGGAATCTGAAATGTTACGGCATTAAAGAATAATTGGGGTTTTATTAATAGATGGTTCATCAGTGTGGTTATCAGCTCATTTATCTAAATCCACGGGTTGGTTTTGGGAGAAATCTTTGTCATTTGTGTAACTGTAATTTGCATAATACTCAGAGAGATAGAGGAAACGTGCATTGTCCAATCAGAGGCTGTTGCTATGGGACATTTTGGACAATGCATAAATATAAATAAATATATCTAAGGAAACAAGCTGTGATCAACATTCAGAAATGAAGAACATTTCAATTTAATACATTCAATTAGGACTCTCTACCTACAGTGGCTCACCATATTGTCCATTTTCTGATTGGCTGTCATCAACCAGAATTGCTATTGGCTGCGTATCGACCAATCAGGGCCCTCATCCCGGCTGCACACCTCTGGCTGCTTCCAGTGGCAGAAACGCATAAAAGTGATTTATCATTGGAGTGCTTAATTTAACTAATTACTTTATAATTAATAGTTAATTCGGTGTTCATCACATCTCATTAGTCCATCTTTCTGCCCCGCTCGCCTCATTTTCTCCGCTGATATTCTGTTGTGAATGCCAATTTACCTTTTTTCTATACGTGCAGAACTGACAAAAACCAGATTGACAGACGCACTTGTGGATAAATTTGACCATGTCAACCTGGCAAATTAACACGAAGCTGCCTTCGAAGGTGCTGTCGGAAACATCAGATTGTTTAGTTAAGATTGCGTGAGTCATATGAAGGAGAGGGGAAATGCGTCGCAGAAATTTTGGATTTTCTGTGACGCCCAGGCTGCCGAGACGTGACATTTATAACGCAGAGCACGAAAACTCCACTGTTGGTTAAAAAGTCATGTTTCTTCAAGTGAAACATTTCAGAAACAGTCCATATTTTCACAGAGGACCTACAGAAGCAGCACAGTGGATGTGAAGTAAGGTCGTTTGTGAATTTATTTACTCCCTAGAACTCATTGAGCCGTTGAGTTTTCAGCTAATTTCACTTTGCTGTGATTACCTTTCAAAGTTTCCATCTAATTTTCAAGGTTAAATCAGCTAAATGATGGCTTTTTTTACATTTTTCAATCAGGCCTTTAATAGTGACATTTAAGCTTGAATAACTCGTGACAACACGCTGAATGGGAGCTGTGTGTGTGTGTGTGTGTGTGTGTGTGTGTGTGTGTGTGTGTGTGTGTGTGAACGTGTGGATGACCCGCCATGAGAGTAAAGATCATTACAAGGTTGCTGTGCAGCTTCTTCATGTGATATCCGATTAAGACGTTGGTCAGAGAAAAAAACAAAAAAAAACAGGTGGCGAGCATCGAGTTAGATCGAAGCTATTTTTCCACTTGTAAAAGAGTTAAACACGAAAACAGTGTTTCCATCTGTGAATGCTCAAAGGGGTTTTTTATTTCACTGATGCTGCATGGAAAAAAAACACGAGCACGCCATCTGAATACGGTTTGGTCAGGCCTGTCACATTAGTAGGTTGGCACCATATTGGTTTTCACATTCAGAGCAGGTTTAAAAAAAAACAGCCAAGGAGGAGTGCAGCACCAGTAATAACATGTCAGGATGTTATAAAGGGACCACGCACATACAGAAAGAAAAACAGGTTTCCATGAATATAAATCTTACACACGTGTCCGATGACGTGTCTTTGGATTGTGCGAGAATTCAAGTCCGTGCAATTACACCTGCTCCTTTCATGTTTTTGTGGCCTCTTGAAGTCTGCTTGGCTTTGCTGTCATGTAACAGAGCACCGGCGTTACATCCATACAACCAAACTAAGACATCCTTTTAGTTTCTAGACGTGTTGTAATAAAGGTTTGGGAGACACCGTGAGTCTCTTGGAACATTTTAATTGGAAGTGAAAACTGCCATCATGGCTTGATGTGTGTGTGAGTGTGGTTTTTTTTTTGTTTAAAATGCTTTCAGCCGAAATAAACTCTACGCTTCTCCTTTGAATTATTTTGGAACAGAAGTCATGTCCCAGTTATTCTTGTGGTGGAGTTATTCCTGTGGTGCATCTGTTGGGTTAGTCGCTCTCTGCAGTGATTGCAAAGAGAGAGAGAGAGATACGTGTGTGTGCTTTACTCCTGTTTTTTTTTTTTTTTCATTTTTGTCATTTACCAGGGTGAAACGAAGTTTGCTGCTGCTGCAAAAAATTAATTTAACACGTTTGGACAGGAGTTATGCTTCAGCTCAGATGCTCCAGCAACCAGTCTTCTGTTATTTTCACATGGATTTTCAAAATAAAATGAACCCATGCCTCGTTTTTAAAACCTTAAAATGAAAGCAGTTTGAAACACACGAGTATGATATTTTAATCATATATGTATAATTCAGAAACTGCATCTTCTTCCTTTCTTTGTAGAGATCAGATCAGGAGTTTGTATATTTAAAAAGACCACAACGTGAGCATCAAAGAGAATCCCTGAAGTCCTTTTTTAAAATATTTTCAGATAACATGAGCGTAAGCAGCACGGACAGGTTACGGCTCACTGCAGAGTTTCTTAGGTAACCGTCTTCCTCCCCCTCCCTCTTCAATTTTGCCAGTTTTAGGAGTCGTAACTCTGCTACAGTAAATCTTTTTTCGTGAACTGCGGTTTAAAATAGCTGCATCAGCCGGGGGAGGAGGTTCTTTTGAACTGTAATGTCATAACCGCAGCGCCGAATGTAAAATTTAACCTCCTGTGAACCGGCGGGCTCGTAACCCCGCAGTGTGTGCATACAGTACATATTTAACTGTCTTCAGAGGACGGTCAGCTTTTGTCACACACATTTAAAGAGACTGCAGCCTTTTCTGACCAAAGGAAAGAAGAGATGCATCCTCTTGTTAAAAAAAAAACCTGTTTGAGGGAGAGTTTGACCGCTTGTCAGCCGCTGCCCCCCTCCCCCTCCCTCCACCTCCCTCCACCTCCTCCACCCCCTGCCTGGCTAATGAGGAAGCCACTGCACCAGCCAGAGACCAAAGACTTTCTCCTCTTCTCCCAAACAGAAAAAGAAACAAGAGAACATTGCATGACATCCTGTCACGCCGCTGCAGCAGGGCCAACGGATGCTCCCAGGGCTCTATTTGTTTATGTTCCTCCTCGTCTGAGCCGGCTCTCGTGTTTGCTTCGGTTTTGTTCTACCACTGCCAGTTGTCTGCTTGCATGTGTTTTTTGTTTGTGTGTGTGTTTGTGTGTGCACGTCTGACCTTGGACCGGAGGGTGTACGTCGAGGTTTGAGTGTGCAGTGCAGGACAGAGCAGAGCTTTTTTTTTCTTTGCATGCCTATTGGAGAAGACAACAAAGGCCCAGTCGGTGTCTTTGAGGGCCACAAGTTCTTCACCCTCTCTATCCTCGGTCCCTTTTTCTCTGTCACATTGCCCCCCTCCTCCTCCTCGTCCTCCTCCCAGCCCCTCGGCTCAGTCCAGGCTGGTTGACAGCAGTGCTGAGGCTCAAGCAGCTCAGCTCAGCAGATTCGAGCAGCGGAAAAATAAAGCGTCCTCATCATGGACTATTCTCTGAGGCTATGTGGTGCCGCTGCTCTCTTACAGACTGAAATCAGGACAGCCAGGGACTCAAGCGGTCTCGAGGATTTCTGACGCCTCGCATGAGCTGATTTTCAGGGAGTAGGCACAATCTGTTGAGACGTCTCCAGAAATGAATGTGGCGGTGATTGTTAGAGGTATGTTTTTTTTTTTTTTTAAGGCTGTTTCGAGTAATTGCGCCCTGAAAGCGACCCAGGCTGTGGATTGGGAGCCACATGAGATCTGTTGGCTTTTTTTTTTTTTTTTTATCTACGTGGAGCCTGGTTTGTTCAGAAGATGGCATCTAGATGAGTGTCCTGATAGTGTTCATGACATTTTGCACCTGTGAAAGCCTGACATTTAGCCACCCTGGCTTTTGAAATGAACTGACCTCAGCTGAAGATGGTGGCGTTCCTAATTATGACTCATGAAATGATCCTTTTGAAAAGTGGTTTGCTCCTTTTGCAGTGTACTGTACCATTTTTTTAAAATACTGTGTGAACACCAAAATCTGAAATAGTCCAGAAAGACATTTTCAATGAAAGAAAACTTGTTTTATTTCAAATATGGTCTCTTTTGATGAAATCTAATGAGTTCTTCATAATTGCAGTCTGAAATATTCTTTCATGTTGAGGAGGATTGATTGCGCCAAACGTGCTGATATATCAAAAGACGACTTGATAAGACTTTTTTTTTTAGTTAAAATCGTATAACATCATCATTACCCAAGTGATTAAAAACAACTAAAATGTGTTTGTTTAAATTTTTATACTTTGAATTAATTTACAGTTAGTTATTCAGGGACAAGATCCCCAATGAGTAATATTTCCCAAATCAGAGAAAATGTAATTAATAAGCACTTAATTCAACACGTAATTCAACAGAAAAAATAAGTTCCCAAGAGAAAAAAAAAAGGGAAAAAATGTTTTATGCAACACATAACTTTTTTTTAATGCATTGCAATAATTTTGTATGACTTTATTTAGGCACAGTGAGTTCAAGAGGAGATATACTGAAGAGGAACTGAGCTTTTTTATCTTTATTAATAAGAACAAATTAATGAATGAAATAAATCATTTACTTTACTAGCTGAAAATATAGTTTAAAGACTAACAAAGACAAAATCATTATAGGTTTGAGCTAAGAGAAGCGAAGAATGGGATTTAAACATGTAAGTAACATCTTATGGACTATTTAAGGGTTATTTTTATTTTTATTTTCCATTATGTTCTCATCCTTCTCTTACACAACAAAACACTCCTACAGAAAATCCCACAGACACACAAGTAAAATGTCAATCTGGATATTTTTTTAATCATTTTGACACTCGTCTTACACCTTTGCAGTATATAATATACGCAACAGAAATTTATTCCTTCCTATTGTAACTAAATATCTTCAAAAGTTAGAATATGCACAAAAAGCAATGAAGTAGACGTTTTTATTTGAGCAGCTCAACTTTATTGGACTCTTCTGAGCAAGTTCAATCATAAAAGCCTCCATCTATCTGAGCACCAGAAATCTTTTCTTTTTAAATAGAAAGTAGAGTCAGTGATCTTAAGATCCAATGACCTGATTTTAAAAAACAAGGTTTCACTGCATAAAGAATGAGAAATCGAAAAGAATACATACATATATCAGTCAATCGAGAGAGTTATTTTGGAGAATTTTTGTGCAAATGGCTCTTTAGCAGCAGAGCTGATATTGAGTCTTTTTGGCCGTACTTTTGACCCGAGGTTGCAGAGTGGGGAGATTACATTACATTATCCAGCAACTTGTGCTGACAGTGAACTTTTGACCATCTCTTTGCCTGTGAATGCTGCGCGTGGGCGTATTTAGTGTGTGCAGTCAGAAACATGGAAACCATTTAAAGTGTTTGCCTTATCAAAGTCAGCCAGGGAGAAGCAGTGTTTTATATATATATGTTAAAATATATATATAAATATATATATCATCTGCCTGCTGCTGGACTTCCACTGTAATGTTTTGGACTCTGTGGAGTGAAATATTGATGATTAATATTAGATCATTTATTCATCTTTGTTCTGTTTTGAGTATTAGTGCACCACTTCAGATGGGAATATTATCACATAGTGTTTAGCTGCTGGGTTTCAGGCCCTCTGTTCTCTGCAGGGGGAAAAACATTTTTTTGGGAGAGTCCACTGTGAAAGCTTTTTTTTTTTTGGCTTGGAAAGACTTCTTTTGTGTGCATTTACTATGAATTATGCTCATGTCCCGCTCTTCTTATTCTGTTGCAAGTTCTTCTTTGAAATGGAATTTCTCAAACGTCCCTACTTATCAAAAGGCTTTTGTGCAGGGAAGCCCTTTCTGATCAGGCTCCCTCAGTCCAATCTGCTTCTGACCTGCAATACTGCTGCTCCTGCTGCTTTAAAATGAGCTGTAAGGACACTCTTTTTGTCCAAAAACCTGCTTTAATTTTATCTTGAAAAAATGTAATCTAATTATATTGACAGTAAACATCACGTAAATGGTAAATTTCTGCAAGATTTTTTGCAAATAATTTCACTTTAACCTATGGACCTTGGATTTTCTTGCATTGAACATTAAGTTATCATTTTATGTTTTATGTGATATTGCATATAATTATTCCCAATTATTAATTTTTTACTCTCATTTTGATAATGGTGCCATTCCTTACGATGGAATCCAAACACCCAGAGTATAATTGAAAAAAATAAGTGTATTTAATTAGTTTTTTTTATATTTAATGTTATTTTATCATTAAAAATGTTAAAAAATAATTTTAAATAATTAAAAAATAATTTTGAGTTAATATAGACGTGGCATTTTTACTGAAAAATAATTAAATAAAAAAAACAAAAATCAACAAAATTATATAATTGAATTGAAGATTATTTTTTTCATTTTCAGGGATTTTTTTTCCTGCTCATAAGATATTAGACATAGTCAGAGAACACTGAAAAACGAACAGATTGATAGCTTTGTCATTTAGTGACTTTGAAGACAGAAAATCATTTTCATACGTGGTTTAGAAAAGGATCATGTGCTGCCTCAATAAAATAAAATACAGTAATCCTCCACAAGCCTAAGAAAGAACATTATAGCAGAGTTGTACATTGAATTATTGACCAGCTAGCATGGATTGTTCCGGGTAATTAAGCTGCGAGTGTCGGTGGGAATTGATTGTTGAAAGTTTAAAAGAGAACAAAAAGGTCAGAGCGAAAACATCAGCGTCCTTTCTGCTGTGCAACACTGAATGTCATCCAGTTGTTCAGAGATATGTGGACGATTACATGTTTACTGGTGCTGCAGAAAAAACACGATTTCTCAGAAAGGAAAAGACGAGAAGGAAAACAAGACTGATAAGAGAGATAAATGGATTATAAAGCTGACGGATAAGTTGTTTTGTGATATTTGTTGTACATGCAGGACTTCACAGGTCTCAAATCCTCTTCATCTTCTCGTTCTGGAAATTTTTGCATTTAATTTTTTTTTCTATTTCGCAGCTTCTGCTCATTTTGGATGTTTGGATGCTTTTAATTTTTTTGAAAAATAATGTAAATTTTGTGAATCGGATACATTATGATGGTGCAAAGTTTTAAATATAGAGCTGTAAGTGGAGTTTTATTTTGAAGAGCCTATTTTAGACTTTTCCCAGCATGGGAAAATAAAAATTATGAGACGGTTTATCTTCTCAAAAGTATAGAAAACACACATATCGACTCCCTGACTTTGCACCTTTGCATTTTGCAGTAACAGACATTTCAATCTTATTTTTACTTCTCTATTTTTTGACAGACAAGATGGCGAGTTCTCAAAAAAGAGAAAAAATCCAGAAATTTTACAATCTCATGAGGATGTATCTCAAAGTTTGGGTTCTGTGTGAAAACAAAATGGTGGATCTATGCATGTAAAATTACACATAGTACCCTAAAATGGCTCCAGGTTCAGCAAACCAATGGCGTGCAGCGTGCCCCCTCTTTACAGCAGCCAATCACAGCTCGGTGACCGACTTGCTGCACCTTTATAGCGGCGTGGCACGACGAGCGCTGATAGGTTACTGTAAGCCGCACCCGAGGACCACAATTGGACGGCGGCGCTCAGATGTTTGACAGTAGAGTTACTAAGGCTGAACAGCAGAGTTGACACCGTTTTCATGCCCCCTGCGTGCAGCGTCGACCAATCAGGAGGAGCCGGCTCAGGGCGTTGTTGTTGTTGTTGTTGTTGTTGTCATTATTACTACTGTGAACGGCTCGAGGGCAGGACGCTCATCACGGTTTGAAGAAGTGTTGCACGGTACACTCCTGTGAGAATTCCTGTGTAAACCCCCCCTCAAAACAAACCACACATACCACTACTTTATCCAGCCTGCACTGTCTGCTGCAGAATCTGACAGCCCCCCCAAGAGAGATCCTCCTTTTCAGAGTATTGAGACGTTTGCTGTTTCAAAGGCGCTGTGGTCCCATTGAACACGTCATGCCAGACCTCCGAATGGGGGTGCCATGTGCGGTTTCATGGTCCCCGCCTTGTGATGAGATGTTTCTGTGGGAGAGGGTGGGCGCTCACCGGGTCCACCACCCACCCCCCCGCCCCCAACAGAAGCCGTAATTATCTTTTCCATCAGGCATTCAGGTGTGTCCACGCAGCTCCGAGGGAGGTGGCCATTGTTTGCTGACAGAGAGGAGTTCTCCCCCCCCCCCACCTCCACGCTCTCTCTCACTTTCTCTATTCTCGGGGCAAATGGATGGTATGCGGTGTGGCTGATTGGAGGTGAGAGCCATATCGGTCGCTGGAGATTCACTAATGCAAACTCAAAAAAAAAAAAAACTGTGTATTCACTATTCACAGTCCGTTCCCGCACAGTAATCAGATCGCTGGCCGACTGACAAACAGCGGTGGAGAGGAATGTGGAGAGAGGAGAGAGGGATGGATGAAAGACAAGGCGAATGGCGGCCTTTGTGTTTGCATGTGTATGGCTCACTCTCACTGTGCAGCTGTGCATCTAGTCGAGGTACAACGGACATATTGTCAAAAAATTGGATCTATTATTACCCCACCACCACCACCACCACCACCATTTGGTATTCAGCATGTTTGATAACCAGGTCATTTTCTTTTCTGGCCATTAATTCCTTGATGCGATAACTCTGAAGGATGCAGCGCGCGGAGAAAAAGGCTTTTTACCAAAGCGGCCTCTCTGAATTGCACCTTATTTGTCATGTGTCTTTATACTGTATAATTTCATCCACCGAATTAATTCAGAGCTGAGCTCCCAGTGTCAGTCAGGAGAATGGAAGGAGCTAAATGAGTGGATATTCCAGCCAAATAGAGGGGCGAGTGTCATTCCAGGTTAATTAAATCCCTGCTTTGAGTCTGCCGTAAACACAGACCTCTTTTCAGTATGATAAAGACGTACTCCTTTATTTCAGTTGCCGGCACAAGTCTCATCAGTTTGCAGCATTTAACGACTCTGTGAAACACACACACACACACACACACACATGCACTTCATAGCTGTTACACACACGACACACATGGCCAACGTTGGGGTCGACGCATTGAAGCAGCAGCAGCGAGGTCCGGTGGCGTCCAGTCAAACGTTTCAAGACATCAAGATCAAGAGAAGATTTGCCACCTCTCTTATCTAAATGGTTGCGTATCTCACACTGCGCGTACGGTTTATCTTCTCCCAGCATGAAACATGTGCTTTTTACACAACCGAGGCTGCGCTTCGTGCCAAATAGGTATTTACTTTCCCATCACCTCCTGCAGTTTTGTGTGAAAAAGCTCTGCTAATGCTAAGGCGACAGTATGGGAGCGTAATGTTCCACATTACACCGTCTGCGGCGCGCCGTTTGAATCTCCCAGCTCTTAGTGGCGTTCTCGATAAGAGATTAACAAAGCCGCGGTGCTCCTGAGGCTGTAGAAGGAGTTGCTAGCCTCCTGCTGGTTTTCACTCTCGTCGTCCCCTCATGGTGCCTCATTAAGTCGCAGAGAAACAAGCGCCTCCGACCCGACGCCGCGGTGAGGCCGGGCTGCCGACGCCGTTTTATACGACCAGCTCGCAGAGCGCCGCGGCCTTCGACGACGCGTTGGTTTGCTCCAAGCGTGTTCTCTCAGTTGGTGTTACATCCCTGCTTTTCTACCCCCCCTCCCACCAACCCTTCTGCCTCCAGAGAGGAGGACGGGTGGGTGGGTGGGTAGTGGGGTATTTTTATGTTTTTTCTGGAGTGAGTGTTGGGATTTTGGGGGCTAAGCAGTTGTTTTCTCATTGAGCGACGTTTGAAGGTCAACTCCTCACCGAGCGGGGCACTTGTGAGAAGCCAAAGAATTTCATTTCAGTATGAATAATGCATTGACAGTGTCTCTGTTTTCAGCCCACATCTCTTTTTTTAGACGCTTTTTTAATCTCATTCAGCTCCCTTTCATCGAAGTTGTAGTGCTGCGGTGTAAAGGTCAAATACAGTTAAACAAGTGTCTTTCCTCATAATAATTCGAGTTTTTGATCTCATTCCTAGTCCTTATGTTATGCACTAGCACGCTGTGAGTATTCCCAGTACAGTATAGAGTATGGAGCTAATTATTTCCTTTTTTTTTTAACTTGCACCCTCCTCTGACACTTACTTATATACACATGTCATCATGCTTTTGCTGAAATGTTTGATCAAATCTGCACATGTCCCTTCTTCTCTGTCATTTTAATGAACATTGTCTCTGAAGACTGCCCAGCAATATTGTGTTTGCACTTTTTCCACAATTCTTTATTGATTTATTTATTTATTTTCGTTCTGTTTCTTGTTGCCATGCTATTGTTGCTCATGTATGTACGGAAGCCAGAAAGTTTCTAAACCCAAATGTGGCGTTGTCTGTTTCTTTTTCTTGTTCTACAGAGATGTTGAAGGAGTTGAACCAGCAGCGCAGAGCGAAAGAGTTTACAGACCTGAAAATTATTGTTGAAGGCAAAGAGTTTGAAGTCCACCAAAATGTTCTAGCTTCCTGCAGCTTGTATTTCAAGGACCTGGTGAAAAGGTTTGCCTTCGCTTCCCCTCCCACCAGCTGTTGATCCAATCTGTTCTTTTCATAGGGCGCATTTGTGTCGCTTTTTCTTTCTTTTCCTTTCTTTTTTTTTCTTTTCTTTGTTTTTTTCCCTTCCCCTCTCTCTCTTGCAGGTGTGGTGAAGACTTTGGTTCCTTGCACAGGGCCAGCAGCCATTCCTTCCTCTTCCCGCTCAAATGAATGTATCTGAAACTGGAAGAAAAAAAAGGTCAACCCTCGTCATTACCTTTCCTCCCCATGTAGGGCAATTTAACCACATTTCCATTTTAATGAGCAGTGAAAATGTTCCATGACTGGGGATGTTTTTAAAACTCACCAAAGGGGCCAAAACAAAAGAACCATACATTGCACACTCTGGGTGGTAATTCGCCGAAGCCACGCTGTCTTCTGAGGGATTTTTGTCTTCCCAAGCTGCTTTATTTATTTTTCTGTTGCTAATTTTTGACTTTAAAAAAAAAAAAAAAGATCCTGCTACAAAACAGCCTTTTCATATGCTAATAAATCTTGGTTAGTGTAATAAAAAAGACATTTCAGAGTCATAAACGCAGGACAAAACAGAAGCACATCTAAGACAGCTTCCCGAACCACCACTTTCACAGGTTAGCACCACCTTTCACTAATGTATTCATTTGATGTGGATCTAAGTATTCCCCTACTATCCTGCCCTTCATACTCCATATTTTTTTGTCTTCACGGGCTGTTTTGTTTCCATGGGTGCCTGTCTGCATACAAGTGTGTGTGTGTGTGTCAGATGCAGACCTTTTTAGTGTCTCTAGATGTGTGTGTGAGTGTATAAAGTCTGATAGCGCAAGTGTGTTTTTTTTTTTTTTTTTTATCTCCCTTGTTGTTACGGGGAGGGAGAACCATAATTCCCTAATGTCCTCATCCTTACTTCAAATCCTTGCAGGTGTTTTCGGCTTGATTGAGAGTCCCCTGGACCCAAAGTTGTTTTTGCCACCTTGGTGTTGTTTGTGTGAGTGTGTGTGTGTGTGTGTTTGTTCTCGCTTGCGTGGCTGGGGATGAAGCGCCGAGCCAAAGACAAAGACAAACAGAAAGAGCCGCGCGGTAGCCCCCGGATGCCTCGGGGTGAGATTACCACTTTGCCCCCGCAGCCACGCCGCCTCCACCGCGAGCTCATCAGAGAGCGGCGAGGGCTGCTTATCGGCCGCCGCCGCTCTCCTCGCTCGCCGCTGATACACTTGTTCCTCCTGAATGAAGAGAGAGAACAGAGGTAGCAAAGCCGGTCCTACTACAGAGCCGCCCCCCTCCCCTCCTCGCTGTCTGTAGTAGGACCACTCATCTCCATGACAGCTACACTCGTACACACCCCATGAATAAAAAAAGAGAGACGCCAAGGCTTCCTTTGACCTTGACAATAGCAGAGAAGCTTCCTGAGAGACTGGAGTGACTTTGGAGAGAACTGAAGGCCCCATGCTGGTCACCCCGTCTATCAGATTGTCTCGTCTGTGCCTCTTATCCGAGAAAGAGCCGGATCATTTATGCGTAAAGATGGGGGCCCCTGAAAAAACACCGGGGCTCCCAGCGGAGCGGGCTGAATTTCATCAAGCTCATCCCCACGCCTGCTGCTGCACTACATTGTCTGATTCTTCCTGTTTAATTTGACAGTTTAATAGAGCAAATTCTCATTAATTGGTTAATTAATTGTAAAAGTACTTTGATTTATTGTCACAACACTGTCATTTTTCATGAGATTATGTGTAAAATAGAAATCTCCTCATTTGGCGTCACACTGGAGAATAACTAATGAATTTGTTATACTAATTGTTAATTTTGAAAGACGTCTTTGGCTTGATGTAATGAAGTCGCGATCATCAGCGTCACTCTAACACCACACCCTGCAACGGCAGCAGAGGTTGATTTTTATAAAGCCCACGGCAGCTCGGCTTTATGTAAATGAGAGCCGCGCGAGAACGGGAACGCCGACGAGCTGACAAGACAAGAGAAGGACACAAAGGGGGCAAAAACAAATGAATGAAAAAGCGAGATGATAATAGCAGAAAGTGCGAAGGGAGGGAGGGAAACCATTTTGGTCGTAGCTGTGAGGCGTTTGCTGTGTCGCGAGCTCGGTCAGAGAGGAGAAAGCGGAGCCAAAGGCCTGTCTGTCATTGAGTTACGGCCTCCCATGTGCGGCTCAGGTCACTTTTTCAGTACAGCTGGAATTATGCTGAGGCTACACGTGGCTCACTACTGTCCACGTCTTTATGAGGTCAAATCAGAGAGAGGGAGAGACTTCAGCTCGCTGCATGCTCCGTATCCCGCACATCTCATTCAGACCCCCTGTCAGCTCGCTATAAACCACCACTGTGTGTGTCTGTGTGCGTGTGTGTGTGTGTACAGTGTGTGCTGGAGATCGGAGGGAAACGAATGCACTCGAAGCGAAGCGCGTGCACGTGTTTTATCGCGCGGGTGCCTCGGCTTGTGCGCGCCTGTAGGACGCAAGGACATAATTCTTGTGTGTTATCCGGGCAGGCTGCCATTAGTCAGAGAGAAAGTAGAGATGTAATACTGGAGGGTGAGGGAGTGCACATCACACTTATTTTTCCGAGGCTTCCCACACACACACACACACACACACCCAATGACTCACTTAAGAAATTCAAGTCTTAACTGGCAAAGAGCTGAAATTTAGCAGCATGGAAGGTAAAAGTAATTATGAAAATTTGGGAAATTTCCTTTTAGGGAGTCTCCAGCTTAGGCATGAATTTTGAAACGGTGCTATAAATGTTCTTCTCCCCCCCAAAATCTGCCCTGAAACTCTCCAACCAAATCCTAAAATCTGCTGCTCCTCCGCTGCCCAACCTGAGCTCGAGTGTTCAGGCCTCCCCTTTCGGTGTGAGGCTCATTCAGCCCGCCATCTTTCCCCTGTGACACCTGAAGGGTGTAATGCTGCTCCGCAATGTACGGGCACGTCTCCCCTCACGCCCCCCCCACCCAAAAACCCATTACCCTCCCCTTTAAAGGGCTGATGCGCAGAGCAGGGAGACAGATCATCTCTGGTAATTCCATTTTACCCCTCGGGATCTTTCCAATGAGCCTTCCTCTGCAGGCATTTAATTTATGGCCGCGGCATCTCCGCATCACAGTAATGTAAAAAAAAAATCTCCACAATCTTTTGACAGACATTTTCACGCCGTTTGTTGAGTTTTCTGTGTTTCTTGTGAGTCAGATGGTTCTCCGACAGCGAGACAGGTACAGAGCTGAGTTAAAGCGCCGTTACAGCGTCAGGCCGGTGTGAACGCTGCAGCATCAGCCCCGAGTGCACCGTTAAGCCCAACCTGAGGTGAAGGGGGGGGCGTAGGACACTGTAACACTCCCCCCAGATTTCAGTTTTAGCTAGTTGCATTTTAAGGGTCAGTTCATTCAAATTACTCACACTTACCTGAAGCGTGAAAAGTGACTTCTTTGACTTCTGCTGCCACCCAGATACGCAGGAAGTGAGTGCACTTTTTGTTTGTGCAGGTCCACTCACAGCGTTGAAAAAGTCAAGTAGCAATGGGCCTCACTCAAGTACATTTTAGTATTATTATCCTTAAAAGGTTTCTGTGAGGTTTACTCAAACGAGTGCTCCGAGTAGTCTGATTCTTTAAAAGCTCTTAGCTGCAGAGATGTTCATTGTTCAAATGTTTTGACCAGATGAAGGCTGTAGCATAATCAGTGCCCCTAAACTTACATGTTGCACTTGACTTGTGGCAAAAATTTCATCTGCAAAGAGGGTAAAAATACCAGTTCAACACTGTGGAGCCACAAATCCTGCAGACAGGAATCAGCAGATTCTCAGGAAATTAGCTTAAATATGAGAAAAGTGATGCAAGTTCCCTTTAATCAGATGTATGAACAAATCTTTGTTTGAATTGTTCTTGCACGAGGGCCAGTGTGTAGATAAGTCACTGAATACATTTTTAACAGGGACTATTTCTTTGTCAGAAAGTACTTTTAATCAAACCTATATTAATAACTCCCCAAAAAACAGGACATCATGTCTGGAAAAAGATTCTGCTGAGAGCACCACAAGATAACCTCCATTTATTTAGATGAAGGCACGAAATCTCACAACCTGCTAACAATAGTCACAGCACAGCCAAATATCCAGATGGGTGAGAGTTTTTTTTTTTTTTTTTTACTATTTCTGTGAACTCTCCCTGTAATAGCCTGCAGTGGCATCACAAAAGTAGTTAAGCAGCTCTGATTTGCAAATTAAATACTAATTTCTAACCCACTGGCACTTGCAGATCTTTCTTTTTTTTCCACATTTAACTGTCATCACGCTTCAAAATAAACTTTTATTATAAAGTAAAAAGTTTTTGTATAGACAGTTCTGTCAATCCAATTTCCACGCTCAGTTTTCCCCCCTCTCTCACGCGGGTGGCCGTGTGTTCACACTTGGACGGAGGTTTGGGGCTTTTAAACTCTCCACCTGTCACCCCGTCCTCGCTGTCCTTCAGAGCGTCTCGTTTCCTGCCAGATAGCTTCGAAGTCTCCCGTATTACTATGGAGGGAACAATACCGCAATGCAAACACAGGCGAAAAAAAAACCCTTGAATTCTGGCGCGTTATGTTTGTTTATTCTTATAATTTATGCCCGATGCATGTTGTGACAGGACATATGAATGTGAGCCATTTTTAGCGCAGACAGCGTGGGCTTTGCATCTGAATACGCCTCTATCTTAACATATCTCAGCAGCGTGTGCACATCTACAGAATGGATGGTCTTGTAAGAACAAGCTCAATGTATTCGCTGTAAAATTGCTTTTTTTTAAGTTGAAGGAAGTGTGTGTGTGTGTGTGTGTGTGTGTGTGTGTGTGTGTGTGTGTGTGTGTGTCTGTGTGTTGCAGCTCCCCTCCTTCCTCTCTCCGCCTCTGCTCACCACCATTTTGACAGTCTCTGCTGATTTTAAGACTTCCTCTTGAATAAGTGGTGCATTTTTCACAAACAAATTTCTTTGCCTGAGTGTGCCCATCTTTCCCTCACCCCAACACACACACCCCCCCCATCGCCCTATCTCTCCTCCTCTGCCTCTCCTGTCCTCCAAGCCTCCCTCTCTCACTATTTAAATTCAAGTCTGCAATCAGACGCGGCAGAAATATCCACCTCTTTCTTTTTTTTTCTTAGAAGCTCTGGAAAAGTCATTTCCATAACATAAGTGCTCAGACAAAACAAACTGCCACTCGAGCTGGTTCCTATTGCACTAATTGAGCAGGTTGATGAGCATGCTCTTCCTTTATTTTAAGCTCCCCTCCCACCATCAGCCTTTTCCTCCCTCTTTTCTCCCCCACCTCCCTCCATCACTTTAACCCGAACAACACTCCCCCTTCCCCTTCTTTCTGTCTTACTACCTGCCCCCCCTACTGCAGGGCTTTGTGCGGAAAAAGGGCAATAACACTATGTGGCTTTTTGCTTTGCAGGAGGAAAAAGAGTAACTGCCTTGGTTTTTCCAGCCAATGTCCATCCAGAGACAAATGCCATTGTCTTTTTTTTTTTTTTTTTTTTTTTAATTTCATTTTTTTTTTTATGTCCTTCTCCCCTCTCACCTCCTGAGTGCGCTTTAAATGACGACTAATGTCTCAGTTCATACACTACAGGCTACTGATGATTATTGCAGCGGGGACAGAGGCTCTGTTTAGGTGTGATGGTGGTGATTTTTTTCAAGGGGGTGGGCGCGGGATAACTCTTATTTAAAAGACCAAGGCACAGTCATGGAACAACCCAACCCCTCCCTCAGAAGGATGGCTGCTGGCTCCCTGTGGAAGAACCCGTCTCGCCCTGCCTCCTTTCCTTTTGCTTCCTCACCATCTATCCATCCTCTCCAATTCCCCTCAAACCTCCCCCTCCCCTCTCATCTTCACTCTAACCATTTCGTCTACCTGTCTCATCCTGTTTGTTTTCGCCGTCCGTGTCTCACTAAATGCTGACTGTTTGTGTCATGATTTCTAATCCAACAAAACTGGTTCCAACAGAAAAGGAAAAAAAGACGTACACACACTCAGAGAGAAACAGACAGAGCGTTATCATTGCGCTACCATGAGTGACAGAAGCAAACAGCCTCCATCCATCTTAATGTAGGCTACTTTTCATATTGTTGATGTCCATAGCCGCAGGAAGAAAGACCCGGTAGCATGCCTTCTGCAGGGCTTTGATTCCATTTATTTTGCCCTTGAGTGGATTATTGTTTCACATGGGACATTAAACACGGGTGGTGCGGTGTTATTTAACTCTCTCATACCTCCCGTGGGTGGTGGTGGAGGGGGGGGTGGAAGCTGCATGTGAACTAATCTCTGCCATTTGATCCCCGGTGAAGTCACGACGTGGCCCAGTTCTGAAAGCAGCCCCCCCACCACCACCTCCCTCCATCCACATCTCAGGCTCCGCATTACGAAAGGGATATCATATTCTGTTTAATTTGCCCATCCAAGCACTCCGCGGCGGCACCTCGCACGGTCGGAGTGGATGCCGCGCTTTGACACCCAACACACACACGGCAGCGACCGTAGGCCCGAACCGGCACACTTTGCATTCTGTCACATGTCAGCGTATCAACTGTGTTGTCACCTCCTTTCTTTCTCTTTCTCTCTCTGTTTTTTCTGTCTGATAGCTCATAATGTTCCCTCCCATGTATGCATGTCCACCTCCTTAAAAAAAAACAAAAAAAAAACTATGCATACATGAAAACACACATGTGATACGCATGCCTGTTGAAACAAAGCAATAACTTTTTGTTTGCCTAATCTTTGTTCATGAGAGGACATTTTGTTTCAGATGCAGCAGTGTAGTTATAAATCTGTTAGCCCCATAGAAACGTAGAAACCATCCAAAGTTCTGTTTCCCTCCCTTTTTTCACTTTACGTTGTTATCTTATTGTGTAATGATTCTCTTATTTTCTCCCCACTCTCGTACTGGCCCAGGTGTGTTATGGGTGTCGTGCGTAGCATACACGTATCTGTGTCCCTCTCTCCTCTCTTTTTTTAAATTTTATTTTATTATTTTGTAGTTTTGTCTCTTCGCCTCTCCTCTCAGAGTGTCCCTAACTCGCCTCTCTCTGCCGTGATTGGTTGATCAGGTCTTCGGGGGAGACGAGGAGCGGGGAGGTGCTGGAGCTGAGCATGAGCAACATCAGCGCCGACGTGCTGGAGCTGCTGCTCGAGTTCGTCTACACGGGGTCGCTGGTCATCGACTCGGCCAACGCCAAGACGCTGCTGGAGGCCGCCAACAAGTTCCAGTTCAACACCTTCTGCAAAGTCTGCGTCTCCTTTCTAGGTAGGAACAGCTCAGTGTGTGTGTGTGTGTGTGTGTGTGTGTGTGTGTGTGAGTTATATGCCTGTATCAGCAGGTGTGCATGCTCATTGGATCAGGTATTCCTCTGTGACCTTTGCTGATGCATCGCCACAGCCTTGTGTACTTTCATACGTCGTCATGTTTCATCACTACGCGCGGCCTCGCAGGACGTCTTCTGCTCAACCTAAATTTCCTCCCCGACTCCTTTTTGTCACGTATCCAAAGCCAGCAGCTGGGTGAGAATCCAGCCTGCTGACGCTCTCGGTCGGGCACGGCGCCTCTGATCCCGTCCCGGTGGGCAGGACCGAGCGCCGGGGCAGATTTCTAAAAAGGTCAGGGAACAATTGTCACTTAAATGTCAAATCCTCTGGCCTGAACCGTGATGGAATCGGAAAAAAAAACAGCAGATTGATACACAGACAAGGTATGGAAAGGATGGGGGGGGGCTTTTTCAAGGGGCCCAAAGGGGTCACATGAAAAGCAAATGGCATGTTCCAGATTTTAGTGGCTAACCAACCAAAAAAGGCAACCAAAAACGCCGCAAATGTCAGGTTTTGCATTCCATTTAATAAATTGTTTTGGGTATCAGTAACACAAGGGAAGTGCATGTTAGTAAAAAGGTCAGCGGCGGGAAAGGATTGAAAGGGAAGCAAAAGAGAACCAGCGGCCCACACTATTGATTTGTTTTTCTCGATTTGGGCAAAAAGAACAGGGGGGGGGGGAAGGGGAGCCCATTTGTAGACTTCATTGCCGGTGAGACGTCAATTCATTCTTCCTCGACAAGATTCATGACATTTCGGCGCGTTTAACAGAGGGAGGGGGGGTAAAATCAGGCGCAAGCGCGTGTCCTTGAGCAAAGAGAAATTGATACCGTGTCAGATATTATTGAAGTTTGTAACAAATGCGCTGAGGAGAAATAGCAAACATCTCCTCGACCTACTTATACCACTTTGACTTTTATTCCCAGAACTTAAGATTCAAGCAAATAAAACAGAAAAAAAAGTTACAGATTTTGTTCCTGCCGCTCTGTGAGAAATCAGAAGATTTGAGGTGAATTTATCGAGGTGCTGATCACGATGGGAGGGGTTTGCAGATATTTCCGCCTCCTCTCGGCTAACACACTGGTTTTGCTGGCACACTTTACTGCAAGAAATTAAAGTGGAAACCTGGCCGGCGTTGAGGAAACTGATGAAAGGATTACACAACATAATGCTCCGAGTATGCGAGCATCCGTGAAATAACTCTTCATCTGCTCAAATGGCAGAGGGACGTTTACAGGCAGGCCTTTTGTTTAGTCCCTAACCCCCACTTTGATGCAGCGTGAAGCCCTTTTATTTGGTCTTTTGCTTTTGGCTTTTGTTTAGTTGTGATTTAGCAGATGTTAGGTGACCTTTATTGGCTGATATTTGTTTAGGAAAGACTCTCAGACTCTGTCTTCAGTGATAAAAGGCCTGGCGTCGCTTCCCTTTGATGGCCATTGTTTAATCAGGCCTCTTTCAGTGGCCGCTGACCCAGTTGATCCATGCCTGTGCCTGCATGCGTGTGTGTGTGTGTGTGTGTGTGCGTGTGTGCGTGCAGAACACCTCTGCCACATTTCCCTCTCGTGTGATAAATGGCAATGCACGCCAAAAAGCTACAATCACAGACTTGCCACCTTCAACGCCGGACTCTTCCAAGAGATCACAGACGGTGGCGTAAGCCGTCTCCCTGCTGGCTCGGCTATCAGGGAAGTTTCATATATATTCTCGGCTTCGTGTGTGTGTGTGTGTGTGTGTATGTGTGTGTGTGTGTAGTGGACTCTGAGATCTGACAGGACTTCTTTAAAGTGGCCCGGCTAATCCCAAATCCCGTTCCCTGCCATCCGCCGCCGCCCCCCCGCCTGAGCTGTGAGCGATCGATTCCCGTCGTTGTTTGTCCCCGGAGCTGTTTTGAGTTATTATACTTGTTCTCCCTCAGTCTCAGGCAGATACACACCCCCGATACGGGTACGAGCTCGCACTACCTGCTGCCGCCTTTTTTAGCCTTTTTTTTTTTTTTTACATCTCTGATCTTTGTATGGATGTCTGAATGATGTTTTTTCTTCTCTCCGTCTAATCAATCTGCCTGTGTCTTTGTTTCCTTTCTTGTTCTGCATCTCTCCGACCTCGTTCATCGACTGCAGAGAAGCAGCTGACCGCGGCGAACTGTCTGGGAGTGCTGGCCATGGCCGAAGCCATGACTTGCACGGAGCTCCACAACATGGCCAAAGCTTTTGCACTGCAGAACTTCCCCGAGGTGGGTGGAGGTTTGCCGAACGGCCCTGCTCATCGATTGACACGGAGGAAACTATTTCGTTTCAGGAAGCAAATAAAGCAAATAAAACTATTAGCAAACAGCAATCAGATCTAATTGAAGTTAAGACCTTGTTAGATAACCTGAAGTCAAAATAGGAACTTTCTTTTTGAAAGACACTCAAGAACAAACCTCGGCTTTCTTGTAGCTTTGAAAAAAAGGAGATGAATCACAGAAAATCACACAGGATGGAAAATTGCTCTGCTGCACTCTAGGGTTTGAAAGTACGTTGCTTTCCTGACCTCACCTTTTGTCAGATTCACCGGCAGGTTTTTAAAGAATAAAATCTTTCTAGTTAACCTTCAAGGCTGTTAACAGCTATTCTTCAGAAAAAGGAGTAGTTTGACAATTTGTGAACCGGGCCTAATCGTTTTTCTTTCTGAGATTTAGATGAGAAGATCAATGGCACTTTCATGTCCGTCCATCAGCCAGGAAGCTGCAAGCAGGAGCCCGTCAGCTCAGGTTATCTTTATATAAAGGTGTAAGCTCGAACGCAAGGCTAACAGCATCTCTAAAGTTTGCTGATTAACAAGCGACGTGTTATCGTTAGCGTGAGGTTGCCAACACAAGTGGAGGAGTCAGACAACACATCTTATTTACTACAACTGCAGGCTTTATTTCTGCTGCCCGCCATGTTGTTTGGATGTCTGAACACTGACGGTGAAATATTTGCTCTCTCTACTTATATTTATAGTGGGATGATAAAAGTAGCTATTCACTTTCTGCAGAAAATATGACTTTATAAACTTAATAGTTAGATGGATCGATGTGTTTTGTATAGTTGAATCCAAACTGCATCATCGTGCTTAGGCTACAGAGATTTTAAATGAAAACAATATAATTATAAAATAAATTATTATAGATAAATAGAAATGTGGATGTGTCATCTAGTGTATTTTGTTCTTCAGGTTGCAGGACAGGAAGAGATATTGAACGTCTCCAAGGAGGATCTGGTGGCCTATTTATCCAACGACAGTCTCAACACGAAGGCTGAGGAGCTGGTCTATGAGACGGTCATCAAATGGATCAAACAGGACCCCAACTCCAGAGTACAGGTAATAAAAAAGCCTCCAGTCTGTTCTGACCCTGCGGCGTGCTTTACCGAAAACGAGCACACGTGTATGAGCGCCACGAGACGGAGAAGTGGGATAAAAACCCTCGTTACCGCCGACAGGCACACACACCGGAGGCGTGTTAGCGCCGTTGTTCTATCGACTATCCGAGAGGCGCGCAGCACAAAGACAACCAGACAGGCGACTCTTCGCTCTCTCTCGGCAGCGTTCATCAACTTTGTGCTTCGGATGCAGCCTAACGCAGCAGTTGTTCATAATCCCAGGAGTGCTTTGCCCTCAGAATGGGCTCTATTCTTAGTTACACTTCATTTGTTTGTGAGACACTGTACTGCATCAAAAAAAAGAACAACAAAAAAACAAGCCCTTTTTCTGCTCACATAACACACATTTATTCCTCGAAGCTGTTAATCATAATCAAAGGTTATATCCTCTAGATCAGTATTGACAGTGCGGTACGACGGGTCAAATTTTAACAAACCCAGAGTCGATAAGCTTCAAGGTCAGAGCGTCGGCCCACATTCACGAGAAGGTAAATGGACTGCACCGTAGATGGATATCCATCCGGCAGGTAGAAACCCCGGGTCATGAGATTTTTATGGATTCAGCCACAAAACCCATGAATTTAAAGCCGATGATTTTAAAGCATTTTATCGCCCGTTTTAAAAATGGAGGTGAGATTATTATCAGATAAATTGCACCGGTCCATCAGCGGAGGAGTCGTTCGTTCAAAGTAATGTCTTCTCATCAACCACAGAGAGGGAGAAGCAGACGATATCAGCTGGATCAGATTCAGCTCAGGCCTCCGTGATCAATGTTACTTTATTGGCAATCGCTTTTTACGAGGCACATACGTCAATATTTGAATTTTTCACCTTTTTGGATTAAACATTTAAGGTTTATCCTTTGATATGTGGCACTCTGAGATTATGGCGAAATCTATCAGAGTGTGATAGATGAACGGTGAGGGACACGTTTCTGAAAGCGGACGCCTGCCAGTTGTTCGCACAGACGGCTGTAATTGAAAGAGAAAAGAAATAGCTTCTCACATACGTGGGTATCAAACACCTGCGCTGATAAATCCGCTGAAATTGGATTTTTGCGAGGCGAAATTTGACTCGGCGGTCCCGCAAATTCACGAGGAGCCATAACGAGGCTGATGCACAGTTTTTAGGGAGAACATGCGATCCCTGTCATCTGCATCAGAAAAAAAAACACACTCCAGCCAGCTCAGCCCGGCCGACTCCTGCAATCTCACACTCTAATGGAGAGGTGCAGAGGTGAGTTACTCAGATGAAGTAGCAGAAAAAAGGAAAAAAAAAAGAAATGGAACATTTTCCCGGTTGTCTGAACAACCCGCCGCGCCGGTTCCTGAGACGAGACACCCGGGTCACCTCGTCTCCGGAGAGAGAGAGAGGTGGGAGGAGGGGCGGCGAGAGAGTCAGAGCCAGAGAAAGAAGCAGAGCAAGACAGAAGGACAGAAACGGGCCGGGAGTAATTGAGAAACGAGAGAAAGAGATGGTGAAAAATGAAGAAAGGGGATTGGAGAAAAGAGCCCCTGTGTTCTAATCTGATATCCGGCGGTTTGTGCCTCTGCGCACAGCCGTGACATCCAGGCGGCGGAGATGTGATTGAGCTCTCGGTCAAGCTCAAATCTCCTGCCCATGTGTGACCGAACGGGAAAAAAAACACAAAAAAACAGCAAGCCTGATGCCCGCGGAGAGGAGTGGAGAGCCTCGGGAAAGAGAGAATAGGCAGCTTCCATCATGCCACAGGAGAAGGCCTGCGCGACCCCGAGGGGCCGAGTTTGCACGCTCGGTCCGGCACCGGTTCATCATTTCACAGCTCTCCCTCGCCTCCGTCCTTTCTGCCCCTTTGGAGGCAAGAGAGCAACAGAAAATCACTCCCCCAGAACCGGTGACACTTTTTAATGACATGTCAGGGGCAGGATGTCAAAAAAAACAGAGCAAAGAGGGAGGAAAGGCTTTGAGCTAAGTTTGCATTCATGTGAGCGTGCACGCGTCTTTGTGCGTCTGTGTATCCGTGCATGTGCTGCGGGTTGTAAGCTGCAGGCTATAGAGTGGAAAAGTGGCATATTGAAGGCGCTGGGCAAATAATATGCAATTTTCCCTCTCCGCTATGCTGTCACTAACATCCGATGGCACCAGGAAGCGGGGCCCGGACATCGCTTAGAGACAGAGGAGGGAGAGCGTCTGAGCGTTAATAATGGTTTTGCTATGAGACACAAAGCCGCCGAATGAGAGGACAGAGCCGTTTCAGTTTTCTCTGATTGAGCGTCACTGAAGGTGCGCCGCCCCGCCAGCCTGTGTATACGTCTGTCTGCGCATTTTAGTGGAAAAAGGAGACGTCAGCAGACAACAGAACGAGGAAACGCGCTCGCCACAGAGGAACATTTGGAAGAATTTCTTGCATTCATTAGACAAAATAATTATCTGCAGCAATTTCGATAATGGAGAATCTTCAAATCTTCGCTGGGAGTTAGATGAGAAGATGGTTCATATCTGTGTGAGATGATTAACAGACAGATGTTAACTCTTTGGTGAGCAAACAAATCAACCAGTAGCTGTTTCCACCCTTTTTTATGAGGATATAGTTTCTTTTATATCATCATCAGTTGAATATGTTTGACTCTCGAGCTGCAGGTCGGGTGAAAAAGCAGTTTGAAGACAACAGCGAGGAGCTCTTTTTTCATGGCCAACTAATTATTCGGAAAATGAATCAGAACAGATTAAACAGAGTATAGGCATTAGTCGCAGAATAAATTACGCACACTTTAATGTACTTCTTAGCGTGAGGACTCCTTTAATGATTGTGAAACGTTGCAAGTGAGGGTGAAAAACCGCCTCCTCGTTCAGGTGCCGGCTCCATATGTTACATAAACAAGAGGTTGGAAAAATGGCGTCCTGCGTCGTGTTTTTCTCTGTGAAGGTGCTGACAGAGAGAGAACCGTCCTTCCTTTTTTACCCGGCAGTCTTTTGTGGGATGACCACAGACACATGGCTCCAATTATAACAGGCCAGGCTCTGCCAAATCCCTGAATAGGACCTCCATTACGCCTCACTTCAACATATTTCATAAAGGATCCTATCTTGCCAGGTGACTCAACCTGACAAAAGAGGCTGATTAATTGGCTCTTTGGAAAGTGGCCAACTAATGTAACAGCTAAAAAGGACAGTTAATGGTGTATTTTCCTGATAAAAAAAGGCCAGCCTCGCCATTAGCGAAGACCTCCCGTCCACCCATCAGAAATAACAATGGCCTGCCCTGACATTTGCAGTTCCCAAGCCAAATTAATAAAGTTAAAGGTATAACTTCTTAAGCTTGAAAGTTACTAGTTATGATTTTGGAGATTTTATACAATTGACTCTGGTAATGTAATGATTTGTATTTTTTCTCTTTTTTGCCTCTAGCACTCATTTAAAAAGAAAAAAAAAATCATTTTCCCAGAACAAATGATGCTATCATTATGTAGTCAGAGTGTGAGATTATCAAAGGACAGAAATGCTTTGAGGCTGTGTGGGGATATAAACTGAGTTTCCCGCACTGTTTTACGATTCATTTACCTTCAAAACTACAAGTGACCCTTTCACCACAAGCGTCACTTTTAATTTAGCAATTCTCCTTTTAAGCCAGCCGAGTTCAAAGCGGAAACTTTTCGTCGCTGCGCCGCCTCTTAAGAAAAGGTTAATTACGTTATATGAGGAGCTTTAAGTCGCAACGATCACGCTCGGAGAGGGAGATGAAACCGAGCGAGGCGGAGGCCGTCACCAGTGTGACCTGTGACAAACGCTGCACGCATCCTCCAGGAGACGCGGCCAGACGATGGAGATTGATGCGGCGGGGAATCGTCGCTTTTTCTTCTGCTTCTTCCTTTTCCCTTTCTCTCCAGCTTGCACACACACACACAGGATGCACAGGATGTCACCCTTCATCTCCCAGTCCTGTGCTCAAGACGTTCACACGAGACTGGAGATCACTTGTATATCGGCCCCGGGTACAACTCATGTATTAAGAGAGCGGACGGGATCTGATGCAGGCCGCTGAACTCTGGACCTCCCGTCTCATCTGTGTCCTTTCGTCGTCCCAGAGCGCACCACGTCCTGATGTGTGCAGCCAGTTGGAGCGCGGGCGTTCAACCACAGCAGCCGCACATCCAGAGCGAGTCAAAAGGGTCTCGTTTTCCACCGGGTCCTTCTTACGAGAGCGCGAGGCCTGCACGAGCTACACGACGCACGGCGAACAGACAAATTAGGCCGTCTTTTCCTAGGAAACGATCTTTTGTTTTCCCTGAGATTCATGAGGAATAGTAAAAAAAAGTACAGCATCGTATCATGGAGGAGGAAGGAAATTGCTAGAATGTGCAAGGAAACCACAAAACGTCATAATTCAGCGAGTTGAGAAACAAGCCAGAAAGTTTTTATGTTAATCCACAGCAAGCAGTCACTCATATGAATATGTTTTGAGCCAAATGAGCGGAAGAATGCTTTTTTCCCCCTACATTTTCTAAATGAAGTCATGCTGAAATAGGCCTCAGAGGAGAACACATTGCACCTGTCAGTAGTTGCTCAGGGCAGCAGTCGGCGTCTGTCGTTCCCTGCATCACCCCCCCCCTCTATCCTACCCCTCCATCATCCACCCCCCCGGCTGATATGCACACACAGTCATGCAGCGGCCGCAAAAAAAATAAAAAACGCGCTCGGCAAAGCATCTCTTGAACCCAAATGAAGTGCCATTTGCAGCAGCATATTTTACTCATCCGTTACGTGTTACCACAAGACAAAGCACATGTGTGTGTTTTCGCACGTAAACCTGCACACACTCAAAGGGGACACTGAGCTGTGGTCATTTCGCCTGAGTGGGTTTGTTAGCAGTGCGAGCCTAAACATGGGCAAACACTCTGCTGAACACACACTCGTGAGTCAGTGAGTGTGTGTTTCTTTTTCTTTTTTCAATATTTATTTATTTATTCTCCATCCTGAGCCGTGTTTGAAGCGGCGGGTTGTCCATTTTTCACACTAAAGCAGACGCGCACTCCGATCTGCTCAGGGCAAAGCAAATAGATATGACCGTTCATGTGTCATTTATTTGACGCCACCGTGGCACTGAATCATTTCACACACACACACACACACATACAGTGAGAGGCGTTAGTCCTCGCTGACAGTAGTGGAATGGGAAATGCTCAGTGGACATTTGTCATCTGTGTTAGCGGACGGCGGCTTCCTGGCTGCTTCTCCGCTGCCTCTGACAGATCTGAGTGGCTCCCTGTTAGACACATTATCCCTGCCTTTCACCAGGCTCAACCCATTCACATCCTCTGTCCACCTACCTGAAAATGTGTGTATGTGTGTGAGAATAAGAACAAAAAGTGAGGGTTTTTCTTTTTGCTTGGCTGTGCAGCAGCATTTTCCTTGCAGATTTTTTCGATTCGGTCTGATGGGGATTTAAGGACATGTGCACCCACTGGCTCTGAGATTAGTAACCTGGGGGTGTTTGTGTACTCGGCTGGTGGGTGCAAGACATTGGAGACCATTGGAGAGGTGAGGTCACACGGTGTCATCTGGGTTGCACATAAGTATGCAAGTGGATAAGCATATGGAGTCCTCATGAATTATCCTCATCCGAGGGAAATCGAAGGTGGAGAGGTGGGGGGAAGTGTGTGTGGGTGGACAAACTAAAAGTAGCCTCTCCATATGTCACTGACTCCCGTGGATACTTTCCATATGTTCAACATGTTGGAAAAACATTGAACTCCTCGTTAAGAATGCGAAAGGATCCTGCTGTTTCTCTCCCTTAAATGCACAGCAGTCTCGGTGTCTCTCGGTCGGCACGGTAGCTATTATCATTTGCATCCATTAGGTGCCATCTCTGTTTAAAAGCGCACGAGGATTGCTTGCATGAGTAGGCGGGAGGATGGAAAATGAGAGGTCAAACCATTTGTCTGAAGGGACAGCTCGTATTGGCTCTGCGTGCCCGAGAGAGAGAGAGTGATTGCTCGAGAGGCCGCTTGGAGATGGAGAGAATTGGAGTCGGATAGACGCCGCTCGCTCTCATCTCCGGAGCAAAATACGTCACTCGTTTTAGCCGAGCATTGCCGGGGGCTCTCATTTGCCTGGTGTATGTCGCACGTATAGGCAAATAAAAATCTGACCCTTTTAGCGCACAGTTCACGTGGCGTGCATCTTCCCTGAAAGCAAGGCAGGCGAAAAAAACTCACCTCGCTTTTAGAGAGGAAGGTAAAAAGCCTCTGTGCCTTAGCTGCTGTCAATATTTACTAAAGACGGGAGGTCAGGGAAGGTTACAGTCTGTTTAAATATCAGATCTCCTGCTTACTTGTTGGATTAGCTCGTGAGATGCTGCAGATGCACATAAATACATCTCGACTTACCAGGCACACATAAAGCACTCCAACAGTGTAATGTTTGTGAAATCCCACGAGTACGTCTGCCAAAGAGAGAGGGGAGATTTCATCCACGAACAAAGAAATTTGGCAGCTTGGGTTTTGATGCGGAAGGTTCAGACAGGTGGAGAAAATGGAGGAATGAAAAAGGGCCAAAGCTTTTATAGAGGTGGCTGTAGATTTTTATCATAATGCCTCAACAAAGGGATTGGATTAAAGGATTAATATGGTGCAGCGGTGTTTTGCAATTTGTCAAGAAGGATATGCCTCTTTCAATAAAAGAACCGACCGCCCTGCAAAATCTTGTATTACTTCTCATTTCACCCTTTCAAAACGTCAGATTTTTGTCGTCAAATGCACTTTCTAGAAGGATGTTTTTGGATGGGCATGCTCTATAGCAGCTCTATGAGACTCGGCGTGCTCAAAATGATGGTACTACCATTTATTTTTTGCCCGTAAGCATCCTAACATTGACAGTCAGCACAAGGATGATGGGAGTGTTGGTTGTTGTCACTGTTATTTAGTCATAAACCAAATGATTTGACAGAATTTTGACATGATGATGTGCCAGGTTAAAAGTTACAGACAATGATTACATTTCAATAAGAGGAAAACGTGAAAATTTGCACCAATTTTCATGGTGATCCACCCAATAGTTGTCGAGACTTGTCATTCAAAACCACAGATGTGATCCTCATGGTGACGCTCGAGTTCAGGCAGTGAGCTTTCCTTTGTTAGTTGTCTTCATCATCTTGGTATTGTGAACATTTGCAGCGAATGTTAGCTTATTTGAGAGACATCAGGTGAACTGACTGACTCTAAACTATCATCCATAAACTTTTGTTGTTGCATAAATGGACTGCATGTAAAGCATATTTAATTAATGCTTCTTCCATATGAATGATTGAATTGTGTTTAGTAGGTGGCAAATGACTGACAAGGAGAAGACATAATAATTAACAACATAAATGAATAAATACAGTGAACCGCGCAGTCCCACAGCATACATGAGTGGTTCATGTATGCCGCATGCGTGAAGTAGATTTACATAAAAGCATGTGATTACAAAAGGTGCCACCACCACTTAGAAATCTGGCACGTAGCTTGTTCGGTGTCTGTTAAATAAAAAAATTAAGAAAGGCACTAACTGCACGTTCCACGAGCGCGGTGCAAAAAATGCAAAAAACGTGCAAAAATAGAAAGTTAGGCACTCAGAAAATAAATAAAATAAAGAAAAAGTGAAGATAAGATTGCATGGCAGTATGAAGGTGGCAGCAAAACTGTCTTTGTTTCTTTAAAAAGCACTATTTCAAAAGAGAAACAAGGACCTTGAGTTAACAGTATCTGCAATAATTCCTGCTTGAGTAGTTTCTGGCACGAAGCAGGTCTCTTTTTTTTTTTCTTTTTTTTTTTTTTGTGGGGTCTGACACTTTGGATTTGAATATTAGCAGCAAGTGTGCAACTCTCCCTCATTTCCATGCCGATATATGCGTGTGTGGGAGGAAGAGCGAGGAGCGGGAATGGAGGTGCAGAGAGAGAGAGAGACTGAAAGTGAAAAAAAGAAGTGGGAAGAGATAGTGAGTTAGAATTAGAGGTGGAGAGTAATTTTTTTTCTTTTCTTTTTTAAGACATAAGAAGGTGGAAGAGCAGAGCTGAGTTAAAGTAGAGGGAAAAAACACAGCCAGGCATTATAACACCACTCTCCATCAGACACACACACACACACACACACACACACACTGAAGGGATACCCCTCTCTGTTTATGGCACAATTGAATCCACTGTTTAATTTATTCAATCAGAGGTCGGCCTCTGTGACTTTACATCATCATAATATCTTCAACAAGACTCGCTGTCGAATCAGACCAATCAGATTAACAACTGTGAGCACAAACAGCACATGATTATCATAAAGTACGGTCGTCTCCTCCTGCATTCACATTTGCAAATCTGTATGTGTGTGTTTGTGCTGTCTGTGTGTGTGTGGGTGTGTTTTTGGGTGGATGTTTATGTGGTAGCAGTCCTTACCTTTTTCAGTGCAGACCAGACGCCGTCTCTTTGAGGGAGTTTTACTGCCATTTTAAAGATGTTTGGCAAGTGAAAAGAGGCTCCGGCAGATGTGCAGGAGCTAAGATTAGCAGATGGTACTGTAGGAAGCTTGTTTTTCTTTATCCTGCTTAAAGGAAACTTTAACTTTGCATGTACGTATGTCTGCGGGTGTGGTTTTTTTTCGAGGCTGCTAATGAGGACACATGCACAGAGCTGAGACGTGGCTTTGTGTGTCCACCGCTGCCTTGAACTCTCGACCCGGCTTCGCTCCGACTTCATCTGCTCTGCGGATTCTGGGAGCGTCGCGTTCCTGAAAGAGCGCCCGGATGACTGATTCCCCGAACTCCATGATTCCCGCTCAAGGTCACTGATGCCGAGAACACCTGCGACAAGTCATGACACTGTTGAATAATTATACACACAGATGCATCTGCGGTTACGGGCCGGTCTCCAGCCCCCGGCCCACCTGAGCTGCAGAGGAGATCAGGAGACTCGGATTAAATCCCACACGACATGCAACCTCCGCACCAGGGAAGACCAGCTACAGAATTCAAGCCCGTCCACCTGCTGTTCCAAATAGGAGCAACATTTCCACATGCACCCCCACCCCAAGACATTTTAGCACATTTATTTCTGCCGGGCCACCGAGGGCACCACCTGGCTGGAACTGCCCTATATACAGCTTTAATTTAGCTGTGAGGGTCATCGGTCAGTGGCGGACCTATTTCAGGTGACCTGCAGATGTACGAGCACGATCTCATGAGCCAAAACCGATTTTAAACACAGCAAAATGACGCTCGATCCTCCTCCTCCTCCTCAGATTTGACTAATTTCACAAATTCAAAGGATATTTTGTCTTTAAAAAAGCATTTACTGTCAAATATATGTTTTCTTTTTTACATCCGATTACTGGCATTAATGAGAAGATGTCATATCACCAAAGCAGGTGAGGTTGTGGCAGAGTTGGAGAAAAGTAGCTTGTAATAGGAAAGCAGAGCAGTAAGCCTGAAGCTTAAGTCACCTCCATTTGAGTGTGACATGACTCAGTAACTAGTGGGGCAAATCTCTCACTATGGGGGCACTTTAATTGGAAGGAGTAGCTTCTCCCGAGCTAGTGATTCTCCCCTGAAGAATATCTCGGTATGCAAAGTAGCTTGCTTTGACTCTACCTTCTCGCTGTGTCTGAGCTGAGGCGCTGGGAGCGACCGCCGCTGTTTATGTGGGTATTGAGCTGTTTGTTTGATAAACTGTGAAGTAAGCTGTGCGCCTTCGTGGCGAGGTGGGGGTGGGGGGGTATACAGTCCCACGTGCAGGACGGCGTTTCGCTCGGAGCGCCCTCGCAGAGAGGAAATGTCATCAGCAGAGTTTTTTTTCTCTTGACCGTCACGGAGCCGTCGCTCGCTTTACTTCACGTTTTGTCTTCTCTCGTCCTCCTTGTAGAGCCTCACTCGTCTCGTCTCGCCCTCCTCCTCCTTTCTCAGGCCACTCTCCTGCTCGCTTTGTCCTTTTCTCTGCTGTCTTATTTATTTCCTCCTCTCCGGTCCCGGGACATGGGTAGAAAACAAATGGGACACATGCCAGAGTGAAAAAGGCCTCAGGTGGGAGAGGGAGCCGCTTAGGCAGAGTGTCAGCTTATTATTTGTTCTTTCCTGAATGATGTCGCTCAGAGTCTGTTGTTTTTGTCACTCTCTGTCTCTCTCTCTCTCCCACACACACCCTTGTGTGTCTCGGTCACGTCGCTCCGAGCCGAGAGGTCGGCGGGGTCAACCTCCACCCAGCTCTCTGTCGCTCCGTCCAGGCTTGTTTACAGCTTTTACTGTCGACATAGATGAGACTCCCATGAGAGGGGGAGGCGGTGGTGGTGGAGGGTGGAGGTGGGGGGGTACTAGACCAGCACACTTACACACACACACACTGAGAGAGAGAGAAAGAAAAAAAAAACACATTCAGCAGCCAGAGCTATAGACCCGGTTGCCATGGCAACAGTCCGTCCTGCCTTTTTCGTCTGCACACCTATACAGTATAAGCACACGTGAATGTATGCACACCCAGCAATGGAGCAGACGGTGCACACACACACACACACACACACACACACACACACACACACACACAGGACACAAACATTTGTGCTGCCGTAGCAGAGGATTTTTCACCAGTTCGGTTCACCCCACGACATTAAATCTCTGAAAAGCCTCATCGTCACGCTCGAGCCCTCACCTCAAAGCCGCCTCAAAGGGAAAGGTGCCAATTATGAGCCGTAATTGTGTAAAATCAGCCTTTTTTTTTTTGTTTTGTTTTGCTCAGCCTTAAAAACGTCTCTCGGCTTGAATGGGCGGTGATTAACCACGGGGACGCGTCTTAATTTAGCAGCAGAGGAACATTAGCTGTCTGTTGAAAGATTTAATTTGGAGACGGGGGAAGAAAGAAGAAGAAGAAGAAGAAAAAGTAGAAGGTGCAAGCTGTAAGATGCCCCCCGCTGCCGCGTCTCGGCTCTCGCAGCGTGACCAAATGCGCATACGAAAGTGAGCTGGGCGAGCGGATCTTCATGAAAAACTTTCTCCCAGAAATGTTATTTGCGGTTTCGTCACATCGGCGATGAAGAACTTTTAACGAGACTCAAGAGTCGCTTGAGAGTTCTGGAAAAGAGTGGATATCGTGGATGAAAAACTCATTTTAGAGATTCAGCGAGATTTTTTGCTGTTGTTGTTTTGTTACTGTCTTTTCATCCGTGCTGGGGCGTTTTGTCCTGCACGAGTATAGAAATAGAAATCTGACACAAGCAGGGGTGTTAGTCGGAGGCTTTGAGGGCCTGACACTGACGCTAACTGATCTAATGGTCTCGCTACCAGCAGGTTTTCCTCCACTCTATAACAGCAAAGGCTTTTATCCGACGCGATGCTTTTCCTGTCTGCTTTTATGTTATTATTAAAGTTATTTGCACAGCAGAAAGTAACTTAAATGAGGTTGCGAGTTAATGCAAATGTTTGTGTGTTTACTGTGTGCTGTTTGTTTAATGTCGCACATATAAAAGCTCCTTGATCATCTGTGGCGGTTTGACTGTCAGCAAACACTAATTTAACAATGTTTGCTTTTATTTCTTGATTTTTTATTTATGTTATTTAAGCATCACTCCTCACTCCTTTTTTTTCCCTCCCTCCCTGTTCGTCTCCTCAGACTTTGTCGGAGCTGCTGGCGGTGGTGCGCCTCCCCTTCATCCACCCGTCCTACCTGCTGAACGTGGTGGACAACGAGGAGCTCATCAAGTCGTCGGAGGCGTGTCGCGACCTGGTCAACGAGGCCAAGCGCTACCACATGCTGCCCCACGCGCGGCAGGAGATGCAGACGCCCCGCACCCGGCCGCGGCTCTCCGCTGGTACGTAACAATCACAGAGAGGCCGGCGAGACCCAGAACAACATCGCCGGGATCTGCACACACACACACACACACACACACACACGCGCACACATCCACCTTTCATACTTTACTGCATCGAGACGACAGAGGGGTCAGGGTCTGCGATGTATTGATTTTTTTTTACCCACAACTGGAAAGCGATGATTTAAAGCCTCATAATGTTTTCCACACAGCTGTAAATACTTAAAAGTACATGTGGGCAACAGGTCATATTTCCAAATGTCAGTGCAGGTTTTTCTTTTCCGCAATCAAACAAAATGGCTACCGGAGCCAAAAAAACTCTGATTGAGGTTACCATGAAAAGTTGAAAGTGGCCAACCACTTTTTTCAGGCTACTGAACACCCCTGCTCTTTTACAGCAACACAAACAATCTTTTAACAACTTTTTAACACCGGCTCGGCGCAGTTGGGCCCGTCCTCGCCTTCTGAGCAACCCGGCCAAACCGTTCGCCGTCCAACCCGCCGCCCATGTCCAAACCATTGAAGACTGCGTTTGTTTACATCGTTAAAATCAAAGAATCATTCATGGGATTGGAAGGCGCCTGCAAATTGCTTTTGGCCGTTAGATTTTTCCCTCAGGTCAGCCAGGACCCCACTCTTTCCCCCCGTAAAGAGCCGCCTAATTATAGCGTCTGCATGGTATTATGAGCTTCGCGCCGGCACACCTTACCATTCGGCGCGGGTTATTTTCTGCTTGGTAGGATAAAGATAATTGCCTAACAAATGGCACTTTATGGAGAGATCAGTTTACCAGCCAACACTGTTGTCCAGCCGGTGTGTTTATTTGCCAGTAAACAAACATTGAGGGAATGGCGTCGGGGTCAATATTTCTGCATCTTTAATTGGCTGTGATGCAGTCGCGTGGGGCCTCTATAAAGAATCATTCGCCTCTTGAGAAAAGACATTTGTGGCATTACACACACGCGCGGCGTCGTCCCATTACTCATCACCAGGCCGGTAGTTTCTCTTTGTTCTCAGCACTTTCTTGAAGCATTTTCTGTCAAGGCCCATTTTGCGGTGTTTGGTATGTGCATATCTTATGCGTCCTGCCTCCCCATTATGCGGGCTGAAGTGTGTATTGATTCCCAGCAGCTCCTAGCTCTGTACAACAGAATTATATAAATGCATAAATGCTGCTGGGATGAATACATTCATGATGCATTATACTCCAACGGCTCAGCGAACGAGGAATATATGTAAGTTCTCCCGATCAAGTTTTTGGACTCATCTGAAGCCAAAGATGTTATTAGGATGGACTGTCTGCGCCGGGCATTTGATTAGCGGCTGTTGGCTTCTGAAAGTAAAGTGGAGAAAAACGGAGAGTTACGAGGAAAATACGAATGTACCTTGACATTTTGCATAGCTGTATGTGTGTGTGTAGGAGTGTGTTTGTGCGTCAGCAGTGATTGTGTGTGTGCATATGCTGCTCGGCCATCTGCTGCATCGGACAGGATGGGCGCCGCTCAGCAGGGCGCCTGGTCACTGGGTGCTGCACGGGAGACTTTGGGGGACTGTGCAATGCAGGACAGCGAGAAAAGATAAAGGAAAGACTGGAAGGAGAGTTTGAGGTTGTTGTCGGAGGGAGGCGGGGGAGGTTGTGGTTGGCACACAGAGGACAGGAAAGTGAAGATGCACGAGAGAACAGGAGGAGAGGTCGGGATATGGTCAGAGGGAGGGAGGGAGGGAGGGAGCCGGGGGAGGGATCAGAAATGAAATTTGAAGGGCAGACGTTTGATTGAGTTTATTCCTTGAGCATGTGTCTTCTTGTGTAAGCAGTAAGCGAGTGTGTGGGTGTGTGTGTTTGTGTGTGTGTATTTTAAATGTGCGCGAGCAGATGGGGCACCACCTGAGCTCGGTTGATAAGTCTGTTAAGCGGAAAAAAGAAAGGAAAACTGCCATCCGTGAAGCACTTCTTGCTGAGCGCAGTCAATCTGTGAACTTGTGAGTCGCGTGCATATGTGGGTGTAATATAGTGGGTGTGTTTGTGTTCGTGGAGTGTATGTGCGCGCGTGTGTGTGTGCGCGTGTATTAACACATGTTTTAGTGCCTCACACATTCAGGCTTTTTTACTAGTGATAAATTTGAGTTGAGTTACATTTTTCGGCCCAGAAATTTAATTTACTCTCATGAGACAGATTTTTAATTAACACTCTTTCACATCGAGACTTATATCTGTGAATCCGATGATGGAGGTTTTTACTGACAAGTGCAGGTGTTGGCTTTCCATTCGGCAGCACAGACCGACCAGCACTCGTATGAATATTTTAGAGTCGATAAATAAATGATAAATATCAGGTATATATATATTTTTTAACAAATACATAACATAAGAAACGTGTTCCATTAGGATTTCAGATGACATATAGTGAACGTTCGAGGCTATATGTCATCTGACAGATCCAGGCTACCAGTCTCACTTTGTTTCTAGGCTTTGTCTAAGCTAAGCTAACCACAAGCTGTCTGTCACCTTTTGTTGTTGTTTTTTTTTTTTTAATAAAGTCTTCTCATCTAAACTCCAGAAACCCCAGAAAGCAAATAAGCACATTTCCCAAAATGTCACACCATAACGATTTAGGTGTTGTGCTCAAACTGTGCAGGATTAGCGACTTTTTCTATATTACCTCTAATATTGTTGGTATTTTTGCAGTGTAATATATTCGTCGATATTGATGACGATATTATATTATATTATATATGTGAATTTCCCCACAGTGGGACTAATGAAGGCTATCTGAATCTGACATGAATGCCAATAGCAGTGTGTCTGTGGTGAGCTAAAACAGGCAGCTCAACAAGCTGTAAACACACCACACATCATGATTATTATTATTGTGAACAAATTAGTTAACTCGAGTTGTGTTGTAAATCTACCAACTCCTGAAGTATGTAAATGTCGCCGCTGTGCTCACTAGCTGTGTGTCTGTTTGGTGAAGGTAGCATGCAGTGGGTTTGTAGGAGTGTGTGCAAAACAGTGCAGTTGTGGCACAGATATCCATACTAGTTAGTTAAAAATGCATTAAAAAGCTAAGAAGCGAGGAGAGCTGCAGCGTCTTGTACACTTCTCTACAAGTGACACCTTTCACATTGCAGGTTGTCAATTCCTCCATCGCTCATCTTTAAATATGGATTAAGGCAGCTTTGAAATATTACATTATGATAAGAAAAAAACATAGCAGAAGTGTGGATAGTATCTTATGAATTATATAGTTTCATGTTTTTCCCAAATTGAGCGCATACATCATGTCATGGACAAGAAAATCATTAATATGAATATTAATGGCCTATGAAGATACACTCCGCAGTGCGTTCATAAGATGGAAAAGTATGAACCTTTTTTTTTTTAGTTTAACAAAAAGGCATCTTAATGAGCACTTGCTCCATTAGCTGTGCGCTCTAAAAAAGTTATTTCTATCGTAGCTGGATGGAGCCAGCCAGATGGTTTCCATACACCCTTTAATTGTCTTGTTTTCCCAGGTTTTTTCTTTATATGGAGTCCTGCTGTGCTGCATTGTTGTAATTTATTTCTTTACTTAATGGCCCAGATTTTATTGATGTTTGATTTATTTATTTTTTTATATCCGTCAATCCGGCACATCACCACATTGTTTCGCTCGGCGTGCTTCTGTGCAAGCTTGGTTAGAAACACAAAATATCCGCACAACAATGCCAGACAAGAGTTGGACAGAGCTCCTCCTCTCTCAGGATTATGACAAGGCACGAGCCATAAAAGTCTGAACTACCGCCACGATATAAAGTTTATTCTTGAGTCGCCGCACTGACTGAAAACGAGATGGTCCTCTCTGTCTCGCTCTGCACCTACTTTGCATTCTGGAGCGTTTTATTGAGTGGATGCTCTGCCCATTAATTTTATTAGATGCTAATTAAGGAGCCAAAAGGATATTCAGCATAGAAATGGGCTGTCTGTGATCTTCAAAAATAAACACAATTTAAAACTTGAAAAGACGCTCAGCATGCTTCAGTATTTGTTTGACGGAGTGTCTGCATGTCTGTTATTCTGTCTCTTCTTGTATAATGCGTGCACCAGTTTTAGGGATGCTTGTCTTTACCTCGTTGCTGCAGCGTTGAACTTTTCAGGGAAGGGGATGTTTGTTGTCTTCCTCATTTGGCCAGAAAAGAGTCTTGGGTAAAGTGAAAACTACGAGTGCCTCATAATGAATCCGCAGTGTTTTGCGTACTGTATGCGTATCCATTAGCTGCTAATTGGTTAATTAGAGTGTGGATGTGCATCTGATTAGCTGTCATTAGACTTTCCGGGGGATCAGGGGGATTAAACAGCCGCCGGTGCTGCGAGTTTACTCACAAACCACTTGGTCTTGAGTCACAAGATGCACGCCGTTACATCTAAACGCGCGTTTGACTGCTATTATGGCGCAAGAAAAGTTTTAGTGTATGTAATGTGTGTATGTGTGTGCACGCTGCTCGATTAAAAACCATATATTATGTTCCCATTTCCTTCTCTCCACATGTGACGCCGTGCTCGGCTCAGAGGAGGGCGGAGAGTGCCAGGGCAAACTGTTAACTCAAGCCAGCCAAGTGGAATAGCACTCAGACAAATGAGCTGTAATGACTGGGAGACGCAGGGGTCCGGCTCGGTTCACACTGCCTCGCTGTCCCGCACACACACACACATTGTTAAACCTTTAAATGCATACGCTGTGGGAGGGAATCCTTAAACAGTAGCTTCGTTCCCTCTCAGCCCGTCTTCCTCTCTGTCCACTTCATCATCTGTAATCAAGCATTCATGTATCTAAAGGCAGGAAAGTTAAGGCGGTTGAGGCAACTGAGATGAGAGCAGGTTCACTCCGGCCTTCCTGCACAAGCGTTTTATCCATCTGATCATTTCTTATATTAGATTACTTACATTAAAGTTCCCTCCCCCTTTTTTTTTTTTTTTTAATCTGAGAACACAACCCCAGCGTGCGTTGCAGCAGGGCTGAAGCCGCTGCCTGAATCACTCTGGAGATGTAAATATTAAAACCATTTTACGTCTTATAAGCAAGCCAAGTAAAACGACTGTGCCGCTGGCCCAGAATGGCTGGATTTCATTACATCAGGCCGCACAATAGCCTGGCTTGCACCTTCAGTTTGGAGACAATAAAACCGGGATATTCTGCGAGGTCCGAGGCCCCCGCAGGCGTGACATTCATCTGCTCATTCACACCTCCGCCGGCCGGCAGCTCCTCGGAGAGCGGTTGTAGCGCGCTGCCGCCGCAAAAGAGAGGGAGTACAAGATTCACACCTTGTAAAGAGAGCATGAAAGATCATCAAATGACTTTCTTCTGAAGTCTGCCACCTACTGCTTCTGGCTCCGGCCCCGATTAACGCTCTGCCTCACCGATCGCCTCGACGTTTCCTCAACTGTTCCTCGTCAACGCTGACAGTGGCTCCTTTTCATGGGAATAATTGAATTTATTTGTCATCTTTCTCTCTGGCTGCGCGGCCTCAACGTTAACCATTAAGCAAGGCGATCACAACGGGGAAACTGTCAGCAGTTTGGAAAGACAATTATAAGCTTTGCGTCTTTTTTTTTTTTTTATGTCAGGACTTTGTTGATTATTGTCCTGCTCTGTGTAATTATTCAGCCTGGTTTGTCTTTTAGAGCCAATGCAGCGTGAGATTACTCTGTTTCACCTCTCAAACTGGAAAAGCGGGATGCAGGAGAGTGTGCCAGAAATGTCTTAATCGCTCTATGTGAAGAGTGCCCTTCAGCGGATCCTCTTCCGATTTTATTTCTGGAGTCTGAGATGGTATTTGAGGGAGGGAGAAAGGAAGAAGAGCGAGCGAGCGAGAGAGGAGAGAAAGTTGGATGCAGCTATTCACCGGAGAATTGGAGTATGAGTTTTTGATATTCCTGCGGCTTATCGGTGAAATCTCGTGCAAACACATCTATCTCGGCTCATAAATGTAACATGGAGGCAGTAAATCCAGATTAGATAACCTCTGGTCTGAATGTCTGCGGGGGCTGCTGCCAAAATCAAGGTTCCGTCCGCTTGACCTTTTGACTAGTGACTACTGTCAGCCCGAGCTACCGCCGAGGATGGAAAGGGCGAGGGAGAGCAGGGAGGAGGAGGAGGTGGGGAGGCCGGGTGAACGATCGCCCCGGCTGTTGCCAGAAAACTTGACTCATTCTGCTCCTGGAGCTGCAGTTCGTGCTCAGACCCGAAGCGAGCAGCGTTTTACAAGCACACGGATCAGCCTCGGCATCGCTCACGCCACATCTGGCACTTTGACCCGCCGTACCTGCTGCCAGGCTGGAAGGCCCCCCCCCCAGCCTCATCCAATATTCAGCAGATGAGGCGAGCCCGGTTAAAGCCGAATGTGCCGATGGTGCAGATTTGGTTCTGTTCGGGCTGCCGTCGATTCATAATGCATGAGATTTAAACGCTGGAAAGTTTAACGGGTCACTCAACCAAATTACGTTTTCTCACTCACTCCTCCAGTCGTGTTCATCCGTGCAGATAGTTTTTGGGTTTTAGTCGCCCAGGATTTGAGTTTTTCTGTGTCTCGGATTTGTGTCGTCGGCCCCGGTACGGAACATGGAGGCGAGATGAAAATGTGCAGCGCTCGCAGCATTGAAACATCGCGTTTAAAAAATTCAACAGGAACATCTCTTTCCAGTGACACTGTCCCAGTTACCCTGGAAAATCCACAGAACAAACCCTGAACAGTTTCCACAGGGACTATTTCTTTGGTAGAAAGTAGTTCCACCAACACTGGGGACAGTGTTTCTGCATGGCTACATACCATTAAAGGTACGTCGGTAATTTGATAGTTTGAGGACACTTGAGGCCGAGAAGAAGGTTCGTCTTCACCTCAAAGTACACCAGCCTATCACTGGAGTGCAGATTTTTTGCTCAACCGATGCCCGACAGACAAACAAACACCACAAAAACACACACACACACACACTTCATATGGTGCACATTCATACACACTGCGCCTCCCCGGACCTTGGCATTATTTGGGAGTCTTTTGCCCCCTGATCCTCACCATAGCAAATTAACACCCTGGGAGAGAAATCATTGGATTAGGAGAGGAAGAAGAAGAAAAAAAAAAGCAAAAGAGAGAGATTATAGAGAAGCGGCTGAGATAAGAGGGAATGGTTATGGACCGGCAGTGAGATATAAATGGCTCTGAGCCCTGAGAGACAGACTGCCAGTGTCACTGCGGCTGTGATACCCAGTGAGTAAAAGTCTGCAGTCACCCACTATATTTACACACACACACACACACACACTTGTACATGTGACACGTCGTTAATTAACACGCAGACACGTTTCATTTTCATCACACTCGGCTCGACGCTTCCTCTTCATTGTCGTCCGCGCACTCTTAGGTGTTAAGTGCTCGACTGCAAACCAACCGAATGTCCTCCAGGATGATAATAAAGCTAATGAAAAGTGGAGGTCAAACCGTCGTATTCAGATTGTGTGAACAATTATTTGACCAGTGTACCTCTTTATAAAGTGCACTGTTGAGTGAAATCCCTTTTGGATTTCGTTGAACTCGCCATAAAAAAAGATGTGCACAAAATATAAAGGGAAGCAGAGACACTGGAGAAAAGCTTGTCATCTCTGGGACTCCTTGAGACGTGGATTTTGCCGAAGAAGCTGCAACATACTGTTTGGATATCTCTATTATTTTATACTTTATTTCTACTGGATAGTCACTGACTTAATCTGTAGGGTTTTGCAGTGAGGCTCCCTTTACTGGTGAGCTATTTACGTGTCCTAAGTGCTAGCTAAGCATCCATCGATCAGTCTTACTGTTGTGGAGTCCTCAATTATATTAAATGATCTTCATTAGCAAATACAGGTTGCTTTGTTTTTATTGAAATTTGTAGATCAACCACTGTTTTTTGTCCACGTTGAGCTTTAAAGTATTTTTTTTAAGCATGGAAAACGCACTGATGAAGATTATGTTCCACCTGATTAAGAATGCATTTTGGAGCTGGCATTTGTTAGGTATCTCTAACGATATCTAATCTAATCTAGGAAATCTTATACTTGCATGTGGATACGATATGCATTTCAGAAAGACGCGACTTCTCGGGTGTCATCGCGTTTGTGTCACCCAACCCGACCCCTGCGAGCGTCCCTTTTGAAGAGCACCTGCAGAAAAGTGTGGCTGGTTAAAGCGAGGTCACAAAGGAAACACTTGGGTAAAAAAAAAGTGCACGGGGTGAGAGAACAGGACTCAGTGAGGGAAGATGAAATGGAGCGTATCTTTGGGGGGGGGGCAAAAAAAGAGCAAAGATTCCCGGGGTACGAGAGAGGGAGCGTCTCGAGCAGAGAGATGGAGGCAAGTCTCCCGTGGGCTGAGGAAAAAGAGGGAGATTGAGAAAGAAAGAGGAAGGTGTTAGCCCGCAGGGTAAAAAGAAGAAGGGGAATAAGGAAAGCAGGGTCGCAGCAGGGTGCAGAGAGCAAGGAGACACATAACAAGGTGAGATAAGGCCCAGGGTGGCAGCAGGAGAGAGGAGAGGACACAATCTCTCCGTTCTGTCTTCATCTTTTCATCAACCTCTCTTCTTCTGCTGTGACTGTATGTATATGTGTGTGTGTGTGTGTGTGTCCACGGTGAGGATCCAGCCTGCTGCAGCGTGGGGTGAAGCTTGTGCGGCGTGCTCCTGTCACAGATAGGTTTCATTTAGTTGAAGTCGAGTTGGGCGGAAGCAATACGCAGCGACTGTCAGGAGGTGTTTTTGTGTGTGTGTGTGTGTGTGTGTGTAAATGCGTGTGTGTGCGTCACGCTCCGTGGGTGGGCATCAACTCCAATTTGAGATTCAGCTCTTACACAAGCCCGTCTGTCCCCTCACAACACACTTTTTTTTTTTTTTGGTAGGGGGTGTTTTTTGTGCCACACAATTCGCAGCCAGCAATGACTGAAACCTCCCAGAGAGATTGAATATTGCTCTCTGTCCAGATGTTACCTTTGTAGTTTCCTGTTTACGCTTGACGCACGCCGCCTCGCTGTCCTCTTGTCTCCCATGGTTGTTGTTGTTCTTCTTCTAGGCCATTTCCTCGAAGCTGTTATCATCAGTATTTTTGAATCAATCTATTAATGGATCAAATGGCTGCACAGTTGTGACAAACACACTGAGAATTTTTACCCATTTCTGCAGTTTTAGCTCAGGAAAGCTTAAACCTCTTGCTATTCCTTTTCCTTCTCCGGCTTCCTGACCTTCCTCACTGGTGATATTTCCAGATGCTCCAGAAAATCTGCAGCGAAAATCTCTTAAAAACCCAGCTGGACGTTACCTGCACGGCACCAAATGGCAGCCAGACAAAGAAAAAAATGAGCCGGCAGAGAACATAGTGGAGCGTTTAGCGGCGGAGAGGAGGATGTTTTCCTGCTCGAGCTAAAAAGGAGAGTACACGTTGGACTCGCTTTCATCCGGCGGACACAAAACAAGACTACAAATAAATGCGGCTCCTCGTCTGCGGGTCGAACAATTCAGCGAGTTGATGTTTTAGTACGTTTTAGTTTAGAGGAGTGTAGTGTACCTGTGAAAGTACAAATAAAGGCTGAAGTTACCAACACCTTCTGCAGAGCTGCTCAAAGTAGAAGATGGGATTTATACGAGTTCACATCCATCTGTGAATTTATGCATTTGGTCATATATATGTGTTTCTTCTTGAACTTGCATTGATTTTTTTTAACAGAAGTGGGTTAAAAATACACCAGAACTATAACAAAAGGTCAGTAACAATCAGTTTCTCTCCAAACTGCCATGGGTATAAACTCCATCAGGAGAAGAAAAAGGAACAAAAAAAAAACCAGGAGCTGTCAAGACTCAGTTTTCCCTCCATCCCCAACCGCTCGTCTCCATCCTTCGATCCTCCATCCCTTCATCCCTCCACCCAACTCCCATCAAACCTCAGACTGACTGACAGCCGTCCCTGCGAGGTTTCGTTTTCGGAGGAAAAACTCGCACGTACACGCGCCCACGCAAACATCTGATCCGGTTTCCCCCGTCGGCGGCGCCGCTCTCCTGTTTTGCTGCGTTCTGACAGGCCGGTGTTGGGTTGTGTTAGCGTGTGCGTGCGCTCGGGGGGCTTCAGGGGTCAGAGCCGCGCAGCAGCCTCGGCGCCCAGATGTGAACTCTCCCTGACGTGTCCGGCCGAGCGGAAAGCACCGAGAACAACCCGGCACATGTGCACGAGGTGATGATAAAGACCTAGAAGAAGCTCAGTTCGACACGTTGGGGCCGCATGTGGATTTAGATTTTACTCAGCGAGGGTTCAAGTTGGTTTGGTTGAAGAGTAGAAAGACAACAGAAGACAAGAACGCTTTCTTTTTGCATATTTGGACTAAAGACGAAAAATTCCTGCGGCATCAGGAAACTTCATATTTGTACATCCTCCACCATGTTTCAAGATGAAATTGAATTTGATGTTTCTTCTTGAACAATGTGAACTTCTTACAGATATTAAAATGAACTTCCAACAGTGGAGCATTGATTGATGTGCGTGCGAAGAAGAAGAAGAAGAAGAAGGAGAAGAAAACCACAAATTGGCTCAGACGCGGACACAGAAACTTTGCCAAGTTAATTGAGGCAGTCAATATCAACAAACCGAAACAGCTAATAGGATGAAAGGAAAAGGAGATGAAAAGAGATGAAAAATGTAATCCCATGAAGGCGCGGAAAAAAAAACAGCCCAACTTTTAAAATCCAATAAAGTTGAATGAAAAAAAATAGCGTGTGATAGAAGGAGAACAAACACATCCAGCAACAGCAGCAAACTAATCACGAGGAAGAACAATAGCAGAACAACGTCAATATAATTAATGTGTGCGTGTAGGTTCGCTTGGAGGCTCATGAGAGGGAAGACAAAGAGCCTGTTCGCACTTAATTTTTTCTCTCTCTCAAAACTGCGACTGTCCTATAAAACTACACTCCCATTTATTAGCTGCGTATCCAAGGTCTGCTGGAGGTCTTAAGAGCCGTTTGAGGCTCTGAAGCTGCGATGGGAACAAATTCAACTCCAGCCTGTCTCCAAGTTCACGTTTCTTTTAGGGGCGACTCCTCCAGCATTTTACCACGATTGCCTGTCACCATTTCTTCTCCAGCCATCACTTTCTCTCTCTTTTTTTTTTTCTTCTTCTTGCCGAGAAGAGCCAGGCGAGCTTTAAGCTGTCCACTAAGTCTAAGCTGTATGTCCACGATATGTCTGCGGCACTGCTTACCGCTCTGTCTGTTTGCTCAGCCTCAGCAAAGCCCATTGTAGTTTCTTCTCCTCTTTTACCCTTTTTTCCCCAGCCTTCCCAGAGAAAATCTCTCTGTTTTACCAGCTTTGAAAGAAAAACAGAAGCTTAGGAACAAAAAAAATAGAGGTATGGTTGTGGGGTTTTTTTTTAGAGAAAGAAGCAGCCGCCTATGGATGTGGCTGTCAGGAGGGTGTCTGTGTGGAAAATGATCGATCCGGGCAGATGAACCGGTGGCGAGCCTCGGGTTTGGAGTGTATGAAGATTAGCTCTCCCTCGCCTCCCACTTTCTTTTCCTCTCCTCTTATTCCCTCTTTGTCCCCGGCTCTATCTCTTCCCCCCCATCGCCCTCTCTCCTCTCTCTCCCCCCTCCCTGGCTCACCTCCCTCTGCCCGCCTGCCTGCTGCTTACAAACACACAGCTCATTTCTGTCTGGCGGCTGCGTCGTCTTGCCTTCTCGCCGGGGCCCTGCTGCCGAAGACTGAGAGGACCTGAGACACGCATGTGGCAGCCTGCCAACCTGTTTGTGTGTTTTGGATCACTGGTGTCTTTATCAGGCAGCTCAGCGTGTGTGTGTGTGTACATGTGTGTTGGAGAGGTTGCAGATCTTGTGAGGAGTAATAGGGGATGAGAGCCGAGTGTTTTTTTTTTTCCTTAAGTATCTTCTTAATCGCACAAGCCCCTCGTCTCGTGCACAAGAGACGAGACGCACATCTGCATACAAACACACAAATGTCGACTCTCACCTACCAATCCTTTTAGGCCACACACAAACAGGTGCGTGTTTCGCCGCGAGCGCGCAGGTTAGCACTCATATTATGTGTAGGAAGGGAAAATAAGAGCGCTGGGCAGCAACGAAGAAATGGCAGCCTCATCAGTCTTCATAATTGAGTTACACTTCCCCCGTTTAACTCGGTAGTTTCCTGTGACCAAGAAGAAACTTTTCCACTTTGCATTTTGTTTTTTTGCATTTTCCCAACAAGCTTATTGACTTGGGGACTGCCAAGGTCTGCTGAATTCAAAAACAGCGTAGACTTGTAATGCCGTGTGTTGTTGTGCGTTTGTCGTTTCTTCTCCTTTGAAAGTCAATTTTTTTGTTTTTTTGTTTTTTTTAAATGGTGCCGTGATTGAAGGGTATAAAAAGGTTCACCTTGCACTTGAAAGCTGTATATAAATGCTTAAATGTCACTCAACATGCAGCAAAAACACCATGCCTGCCTGCACCGAGGTTGTCTCGGGGAGGCTTTTTATTCAATTCTGCCTCTTATTTACTTGTGGAAACCTCGCCTGATGGCCTGCCTTCTCCCATCTCTTTCCTTCCTTTGTCCACCCCAATCATCCTCTTCCTCCTCCTCCTCCTCCTCCTGCGCCTTTGTCCTCCAGGTGTAGCCGAGGTGATAGTTCTGGTGGGAGGGCGTCAGGCGATCGGGATGAACCAGCGCTCCCTGACAGCAGTCACCTGTTTTAACCCCCAGAACAGTAAGTGGTACCCGCTAGCGAGCCTGCCCTTCTACGACCGCGAGTTCTTCAGTGTCATCTCGGCGGGAGACAACATCTACCTGTCAGGTGAGCTAAATCGCCCCAATCCGCCGCCGCAATTGTAGCTTTCCTGTCGCAGTTGTTTAGAGCAGGACAGTCACTTTATCACACCTGCACCACTGAAACATGTTATTATTTAACTCTGAAAGTAAAAAAAACACTTACAAATTCATTATAAGATTGTGATGTTCAAATGAGTACAGGAAACACTCATTTACCTCAAAAGTGAGTCCATATTTTCATTCTTATGGTTAAACATTTGGCTTATTTTGCTGTCCACCCACCACTTTGGTCCAGACTGAAAAACCTCGACATCTTTCACAAACTTCTGAAGCTCAGCGGTGATCCTCTGACCACCATGAAGTTGACCTTCATGTTTTTTTTTAGAGAAATGTTTGATGAATTGCCATAAAATCTGGTGCGCACATTCATATCCACAACATCCCTTATATCCTCATCTGATGGTATTGTTGTCAAATTCCCAATTTCTCCCATATGTTGGTGGCTAATTACCTTCAAAACTAATGATGCTGACCTCGGATGTGCTTGTGTTAATTAACTAATGCACTTTAACGTCAGCATTTAGCTCCAGCCGAAGCCTCACAGGACCAGCAGTTTTGCTTTAAGTCTTTGAAAATTTAAATACATTCACATTTTAGATCAAGAAAATCAAACCATGTTTTTTCTTTCTTTCTGCTTAAGTCACTTTTATCATAATGAGTCCTGACAACTTGCCGTCCTTGACATTTACATTCACTTAATGAGGATATTCTCACTTTGCAATGGTTCTTTTTTACCCAAGCCATGGCCAGCTTTTGGTGACCTTTTGTGGAAGAGTTGAAGAGTTTTAAAAGGGTGGCAGTCCTCAAAGCTCACTCATCTGTTGCTTTGAAAGCACGGTGTTGCTGCAGACGTCTTTAATGTCTTTTCTTTTTAGGAGAGTCCTTTTTGTGTAGAATGTCGCTCTTATTTATCTCCTGTGGAGCTTTTTTTTTTTTTATTTAACTTTCTTTTTCTGTCTGGCTTTACAGTCGCTGCAGTGTTCTGCAGTTTATTTTGTTCCATGGTGGCACGCTGTGCACTCTGTGACTCCCTCTATGAGACACCTTTAAGTTGCTCCTCCTGAGGTAGACTGAATTTCTCCCTCCACGGTCCATTTGTGCGAGAATCCTGCACGGCTCTCAGACCTTGACATTACACCATGGAAATGCAGCAGGATTTGTCCTGCATGTACCTTTCCTTTCCCTCTTTTCATATAAATGTAAATTTGTGTTTGGGCATTGGAACAGGTCTGCATGTGTCCGCTGGGACTCAGACAGCCAGCCGGTGGAGAAATCAGAGGTTTTCCTAGCCAGCCAATCGACAGGCGCGGGGCTGTAACCTTCCGCACACTCGGCGCAGGGTCACTGAGTCACTGCTGGTGTTACATGTCAAACTGCACGGCTCACAGGGCCGCTTTGAAGAGAGCTGAAACAAGCACGGTTTTGATGGTTGGCCGGTTGACTCGTCGACACAGCAGCAAACAACTCTCAGTCAGTTAAAGTCGTCCAAGTCTGTCACTAAGTTATGAAGAAACACGCCGTATATCGGAGCAGGGATTCAAACACTGAAAAGAAAATAGTCAGAGAGAAATAAAAACAAATATGTTTCAGTACTTTATTCATTATCCAACCATTTGATGTTGGATAAACAAGTTTTGCTTGTATGCATAGCATCCATATAGAAGTCATACAGCCCTTTCAAAGTTACTAAAGAGTTACAGGAGCTAAACTGGGAGATAAAAGTTCCTTTTGCAGTCCTGTGTGCATATACAGTGTCGTTGTGTGGGGAGCACATTCGAATATTTGCCCAATAATGGAAGCATATTTGATTCCTCGGTCTCCGAGCTGCTTAATTTGAGAGCCGGCGGTGCACCTAGAGCATTCACGGCACTGAAGAAATCATCGTTTCACCGTGTGTTGTGTTTGTTTTCTCCACCACATCTGCAGGAAAATTAAAAAGCAGCCATGATGATGTTCTCTGCAGTTAAACACGACGCTGCATGTTCGACGGGATATAATGAATGCAGAAAAACTACTTAAGAGACTCTTAAGCAGAAACATTACCGCCAAAGTCAGCCTCCATTTCTTTGTAAATGATGCAGAACACACATGAATCAACCACGGCATCCGTGTTTGACCAATCAGCAGTTTTCAGCCCTAAATACACGCTGACAGTTCCTAAACTGCGTTTAAAGTTTTTCCCTTGAAGCAGGAACATTTTTTAAACATGGAGCCGTATACAGGAACTAAACGTGGTTAGTTTTCTGGTAAAAACACAAGTAAAGTTCCTGAATCAGAAACACTTGTGCCCACTGTGATAACCTTTGTTCTTTGTACCTCAGGTGGCACAGAGTCCGGCGTGATGGTGGCTGATGTTTGGTGCTACATGTCCCTGCTGGACAACTGGAATCTGGTGTCCCGGATGACCGTGGCGCGCTGCAGACACAACAGCCTGGTGTACGACGGGAAGCTCTACACCATCGGGGGACTGGGCGTGTCGGGGAACCTGGACCACGTGGAGAGGTAAGAGTCACCTCCGGCAGCTCGCAGGTGGCGATAGCAGAGCTGCACAGATTCTGCAAAAGTAGGCGGATGCTGAGCAGTCCAGTTCGGCAAATGAATATTCACACTGCGCAGCGAAACGTGGCAGATGGCGCCGGCATGCAGCGGCGCAGCGCAGCATATTGCAGAAGTGGTCGGACAGGTTTGTTAGCATTTTCTGCGAGAGCAAAAGGTGCAGAGGAACGAATCCGAGCCGGAGCATATTAAACGGTCACAGCTGCGAGTGTTGTTGCGGAGCGACGGAGCGCCTCTTACTTGTTTGTGAGTGGAGCTTGAGTGAGAGGATTTGCTTTCAGCGGGGAGCCGAGTGGTGCGCCGTGTCTGATTCCATCCACTTCAGCATCGACACATCAGCGACACTTCATTCAAGGTCGTCCACTGTGGCCTATTCAGCTGGGTCTTTTTTTTTTTTTTTTTTTTTTTTTTTTTTTTTTTTTTTTTTTTTTTTTTTTTTTTTTTTTTTTTTTTTTTTTTT
>JBAJHX010000031.1:18323989-18347350 GCA_037176925.1 Amniataba percoides | reverse complement strand
TCAGGGGGGAGTCGGGGGGGTGGCCGTGTTTGGTTCCCTCCACTTCAGCATCGAAAAACCAGCGAAACTTTATTCAAGGTTGTCCACTGGGGTTTCTTCAGTTGGGTTTTTTTTTTTTTTTTTTTTTTTTTTTTTTTTGCATCTCTGTTGAAACTCTTTAACCAAAACACCAACAGATAGCGTCCTCGTAGAGAATAATGAATTCCTAGTGGCATGAGAGACGAACAGGGATTGTACAGATTCAATAATCTCATTCAGATCACTTGACATTTGTAACGCCGGCCCCCGTGTCATATTTTTTTCCCATCTAACCTGGGCTGAGGAGCGAGATTCAGCTGAGAGAGGGGGGCCGCCTCCCCTGCACGGCAGAGCGAGATTAACCAAAGCAATCAAAAGAACATTACTGAGTATATTAGAGCAGGCCGCTGCCGCTCATTACCTAGCAGCTCAATTGATCTCCAAAGCTGTTCGCAATGCACAACAGTCCTCCAAATGAAACAGCCTAATTTGATATTTCCCCATAATGCTGCCATACAGTGTCGTTATGACAGGGGGTAGATGGAATATTTGCCCCATAATGGAAACGCATTTGATTCCTCTGTCTCTGAGCTGCTTAATTTGAGCGCCGCCGGTGCATCTGGGGCATTGGCGGCACCGGAGAAATCAGCATTTCGCCGCAGCGTTGTGTTTGCGTGCGCGTGCCTTTTTTTGTGCAATCATGAAGCTTCTCCGAGGGCCCTCAGCAACTGGACTCAATTATCAGCACCGTAAAACTTTAACCTACTTTGCCTCTCTCCAAGAACTGCCAGAGGCCTCCTCTGCTCGGCGTTACTGCCCCGGCGCTGCACTGGCTGGGGACGAATAACACACGAGAACAAAACAGTTGAACTCTGATAGTTAAGAAGACAATGCACGCCTGCTCGGGCTGAAGCAAACCGTGTGTAGTGCAGGGTCAGGGTACCGTTCGCCGGCCCCTATCATGTAAAAGCTAGCCGGTCTCTCAGGCTGTTTGGGCAAATTGTCAGAGCAGTCAAACGGGCTTGTTTCTAAGCAACCCAGGCTTTTTATTTCGTCTTCTTCTCAAACCGCGACATGGAGCAAGAGTCAGAATTGAGTCAGATGGTCTAAAGACTTAATATTCCTTCACTAAAATGCTTAAATAGATGTAACTTTGTGCTTTTCAAGAGGGTGCAGACAGATTTATTTCAGAGCTGGTGCACCTGCTGATGTATTGCATTGAAATTCCAACATTTTTTTTTTTTTCATATTTTTATAATGATTACTGCATTATTCATTGGCTCCGATTTCCATTTAAAATGCGTTATTTTGGTAGGTCTACCTTTTCCTTTTTCCCTGACAAGATGTATTGACCTGCTGTGACTACCTCTGCCTTCCTGTTTGTTGATGAATTGTAGATTAATCAACTTGCAGATGCTGGCAGTGTAAGCCGAACGCTCCTCTGCAGAGACCACAACATCCAGCCACTGTATATTTAACGTGCGGAGGGAAACAGCTCTTACCAGAGAACAACATAAGTACCGTAAAGCTCTGACTGATTTTTTGCCTACCGCAGATAAAACCTGTTGAGTCTCTGTGAAAATACTTCACCCCAAAGTTTCAGCTGGGAGGAGGAAATTACATCCCCTCCACACATTATATTTTCAATAAGAAACACATTATATGCTCGTAGCCGACTTAGATATCCGTTGATATTTTTCACTCTTGCATTAGGAAACAGATTGAAGTGCAGTGTCTCACTTGACATTCAGATATCAGCCTCTAGAGAGAAAGTGCATCTTTTCTTTGTTGAGTCTGCGGAGCAAAGATAACGTGGTGGCTTGTGCATAATTTACAATAGAGTTTTTTGTGGAGAATTTACTACTATGAGCGTTTAACTAAGACTGAATGACAAACGTTTTAAGCCGTAATGCACATTTACACCTTTGAGCAAAAGTCCTATCACCTCAATAGCCCTCCTTTTTAAAAAAAAGATGGAGTAGAAAAGCTGTTCGACAACCTTACATCACTTCTTAAGTGTAATTCGTCTCTGCAAGCAATAAAGGAATTTGGTGACAACAACAACAGCGACGAAAAAACACAGACGGTCGCCTTTGTCGCGGGCTACAAAGCTCTGGCTGGCAGCTGAATAACCCCACTTAGCAACAACAGTGTCACATAAATCCTCCGAAAGGATCCAACCTGAAGCAAGACCTCAGATTCTGCACAACCGGGCGGAGGACGGCCGGATACCTTTAAAAAAAACACACTGCCGGCAGAGTAAAACGTGATTTTTGAAAGAAGAATTGACATTACTAGTTTACTACTATTTTACAGTAACAGCAGTGCTTGGTTATTGGAAGCTGATGTTTAATCTCTATGGAGACATTGACACATTACAGATTATTACTGAGTCAGTTTGCTAACTTTCTGATTTTTCTCAACTTGTTACAGCACATTTTATATACATCACTGTTCAGCAGTAACATCACTTTAACATTAATGTCATTTGTGTGATGCTGCACAGGTATGAATGGGTTAACAGATTAGCGAGGCTCGTCTAACAGACACAGATTTAATTTTGAATCCGATTGACTGGAGTCTTAATAGTAATGTATTCCAAGATTAAATATTTAACCAACGCAAAGGAAATGCTGCTGTGGGGGGGGCGAGTTTTTTGCACCTGAATGCGAATGTTTGTTTTAACGAAGGAAGAATGAGCTATTTGGAGGCTTAAGGAGGATTTGTGACACTACTGGAGGTTTGTGACAGGCAGCTGGCAGCTGGTCCGTCGACTCAACACAAAAGACAGGTGCTATAAATCACACACAATCGCAGCAGCTCGGGAAGGAGCTCGACAGATAAACAACAGCAGCTTATTTCATAAGACTTTATTTAATCTATCAAATTGTTTTTTTTCTTTTGTAACTAAAAAAGCATGTTTAGATGGATTATTTCTCTGATCTTAAACTGTGAGAGATGTTTTCTTTGAAGTCGCTGCAGGTTGAAACCTTTCTTTATATTTTTCATAGGAACCACCCGAGAAGCTTATTTTATAACCTGGCATTACTCCTACATACGATGCTCAAAAAACATACATTGAAAGCATTTTTTTGACCTTTCCTTTTTATTTTCATGCCTCCACCTGACAAAAGCCACAGCGGGGAACATTATGTTTGTTGAGACAGTCCGTCTGTCCGTCCATCGCGATGCTTCAGGAACGTCTCCAGGGAGTTTCTTCACATTTCTAACATGGCTTTTTTTGGCCATGACTCAATATTTTTTTTCTTGCTTGTGTTGTACGTCGCTTTGGATAAAAGCGTCTGCTAAATGAAATTCTACAATTGTAGAATATTTCGTATGCTAATCGTGACAAAATATTTCACACGTCTGATGGGATTGAATGATAAGATAGAGAGAATTTTTAATCCAAAAGGTGAAAGTTCATCTCACTACCACAAGCTCATTTTGCTGACACTGAGCTCTCAATCTGTAAAGATGATCTCTAAGTCAAGACTGCGCATTTCTCACTGAAAATGATACATTTATTGCTCTTTATCGAATTCTTTCAAAGTCTTCATCACATAAATGATGAGTTTGGACAAATTTGATTGACAGAGGCAGACTTACAACCAGCAAAGACAATAAAGTTTACATATAAATCATCACATAAATCTCACAGCTGTAACAGCTGAAGATTATCAAGATCACTTTCAGTCCATTCCTCAAGGCATTTGTTCATATCTGCTTTGATAAATGAGCCCCATTAAGTGCTGATCCATTATTTTGTAGCTAACCACCAGATTTGGCAGGTGTGGCTCTGCTGCGGGACACAGTTGGCTCCACTGCAGCTCAGTACTGTCGGGCCAAAACTAAAGATAGTGGAGACTCCAGCAGGGAGGCAGCCAATCCACAGCAGGACTAAACCCTGGCCAGTGGAGATAAGAGGACTGTTACTCAAGCCGTTTCTCAGTCGCCTCGGCTCGGAGGAGGAACTGCACAGGTCTGAAGTAACACTGAGAGCTAATGACATTCAGAAATCATTAGTCAACGTATGTGAATGGCTGCCTTGTTTGATATGCAGATGGCTGGTGGGGATTGTATCTGAAGGCAGGGGAGCAGCATGAAACGCCGTGACAGCCAGACTTGATTTGCTTCGCTCATGGAGTGATTGATGCGGAGATTGTTTACACACGCAGCCAATCTTTTTCATCGCGTGTGCATCTGCATTTCTGCACTCCTGTCCTGATTGTTCCTCGAGCGTATGTACATAACAACATGTATGCCTCAGCGTGCACACTCGTGTTGATTTGTGTGCATCAGCCGGACAGACCCGGGCCCGGCTCCTCTCTCACCTTCCAGCTCCGGCTGCCGCCACCCCGACTCCTGATTAGCAGTCCTTCCCTGCGTCCCTCGCCTCCCCCATCTCTCCATCCATCTCGCAGAGGGTTTCACGCTCCTGACCGTGAAATTCACCCACATTCACAATTATGTCTTCAATCAGAGCCATCTCAAAGCTGGTAGGATGCAGCCTTTCTTTGGGAACGGCAGGAGGTCCAAATCAACACTCAGAGGACCGAGCGGGCTTATTCCTGTCTCCGCTCTCTACACTAATGACTGACAGATTTTTAGGGATGGGAGCAGTCGAGTTCGGGAGGCTTTTAACTTGCAATCAGGTACCCTGGGCCCGCGTGCTCCTCAGCATGTTGATCCTTTGGCAAACCAATATGATTGCAGTTATTGAATAATTCATGGGTGTCTAATGATGTGTCAATCACAGATGGTTTTGTTTTATTTATCGCGCACTGTGCACAGGTTTGTGCGTCCTCCAAGCTCTATTGCAAGTTAATATTGCATGAAGACAGTTAGCAACATGACACTGAGTACAGCAACTAGCTTTTCTCATCAGGGATGTTGTGCTGTTTGGCTAACAAGTCTGGAGGAGAGCAAAGCAATTTGCAGACATCATGTTCTCTGGCTTTTTTTATGGCTTTTCAACCAAAATGACCTTACAGATTTGAGTAAATAAATATGCGGCCATAAAAAAAAATTCTGAAGAGAAAGCTCCATTGTTCATGTGTTGTTTTTCAGCTTCATTAACTGGCACATTTGTTGTTGTATAAGTGCGCCTGCACTTAACCGCTGTGTATATTCAGGCATCTGTATTCTCTCTCGTCAAGTGCAGAATTGTGTTTTTTTCCATCTCTGTTGTTGAGCTCCTGTAGAGTCATCAGCCTTGCCCTGACTTAAGAAACGCTTTTATTCCACTTTTAAAACATCCCCGCTCTGTCTGTTTCTCGAGTTTTACTTTTTCCTTCAAGTGGCGTTATACTTTTGACCAGCATAATGGTCCGTTTCAAGAATGTTGGCTTAGCCTGACGCAGGAGGTGAATAGTAATGCCTCGCAGACCTTGCGGAGGAGCGTTCAGCAGCTCTGGGGGAAATTTCATCAACTCAACCATGACCAAGAAGATACGGCGAGATGGAGATTCCAACGGGAGGTTTCATCATGCCTCACGCTGCACACAGTTGAAGTCCTCTGTGAGCTGCTCCTTGAACTGACAAGTCCTTAAGTGCTCGATGTCCGCGGGCGGTGCGCACGCTGGGCCGCCAGTCACCCAGAGATAGGTCTCCTTCTGTGGGACACCCGGGGTGGGAGAGTCCCCGCGTCGCGCTCGGAGAAGGAAGAGGCTGCAGCTGCCCTTTGAGTCGTGGTGAGGCAGGGTTCACCTCCCGGCTGCCCACAGGAGAGCAGGGTTGGAGGGGGGGGGCGTCTGCTTCTTTTGTGCGCTGCCAAAAAGAAGCTGTCAGCATCCAGAAAGAGGAGATCTCGCCCGGTCCGGCTTGGACATGATGCAAATCCAGCAGCAGATCATGCCACCTGCACACACTTTAAAAACACATGCAAATACAACGAGCCGGACTCTTTGTCCGTCTCGGCTTCCTGCCCAACAGCACTCTCTTTTGGAGGCGGCAGGGAAATAATCGTCAGGGCGAGGATGCTAATAACAGCGAAGCGCCCCGCCGCTCTGCAGCCCCGGGTGCGCGGGTCCCTGCGGCGAAGGAGTCGAGAAAGAGGGAAGGGGAAAGAGAGAGAAGAAGAAGAAGAAGAAGAAGAAGAGAGGAGTGAGCCAAGAGGAGTTTAGTGCAGAGCCGACGGGGGGAGATGAGAGGAGTGTGCGGCGGCCCCCAGGTGGGCCCGTGAGCTCTGAGTCGCAGTGGAACCGATGGGCTCACGTGAAGACGCCCTCGCTGCTCTCCTGCAGCCCCCCCTCTGCAGTGATGAACCGCTGAGCTGCTGTTCGTGTTTCATACGTGTGTGTGTGTGTCGCTGTGGAGATCGGTTTCCACGTACTAGGTCAGATGAGGCCTGGGGCTAGTTTTGGATTGGGAGGGGGTTAAAGTGTGCGGGGGGGGGGTAGCCGGCCCCCGGTAGCCGCGCAGCATGGCACTGTGGTCGGGGACAACAGGCTCCCACAGCCCCCCTGCAGAGGCAGCTCCCCCCTGCCGAGCTAATCCCCTGCTCCTCAGGATTAACTAACTTCACAGCGTTGGCCCCTACTGCGCTGTCAAGGCGCCGTTTCGCCCTCCAACCCCACCCAACCCCAGCCACCACCACCACCGCCCCACCCACTCACACTCACATACACTCTCATTACCCCCCCTTTCCCTCTCTGAAATGTCAGTGTTGATTTTCACTTCTCATGTCTCTCTCGCCGTCCTGCTCGCTGTTTACTTCTGCACGTATTTTACCTCACAGCGTCTTTTCCAATCACGCTGCCGAGTTTTAGTTTTTTTAGCCTCCATCACAATATAAACATCTATTAGCAAAGTTCGACTTCCATCAAAAAACTTTAATCCATCACAGTGAACGTCACAGCCATGGTGACATTTTGTTAAATTGCCGTAATGAGGTAATGCAGGGCGGACTTTTAAAATGAATTTACTCCTTAAACACTTAATTAGCACTCAGGCTGGCAAAGACTCAAGCAGTCGATCAACGGGGATATTAATCACCAATAATGTTGATGATTAGCTGATAGTTTAGGTCATTTGTCAGATGATCTGAAAACCAGCTTGCTTTTCTTAGTCATCATACTTTTTCTTTCTTTTTTTTTTTGCTTATTTGAAAAAAGGCAGTTAAATGTATGATGAACATCACAGGTAGCTGCAGCTCTTGATCCAATACTTCACCTGTGACAAATATAATGCAGATTTGATGTGACTGTTTGAAGGTGGTGAGCAACGATGCATATGATGTGTAGTGAACCAGCGTGATTAAAAAAGCTAAGCTACATCTTGGTATTTAATATTAAAACTTATTCTTCATGCATGTCTGTGTTTTTGAGCCTCTCTTGGTTTGTTTTTTTGCGAGCTGTATGTTCATGCAGTCACTTCCTGGATCCACAGTGTCGTGTTTTGAGATTTTGGGACTGAAAGGGCCCAAATCCGGCAGATCGTGACATCTCTCTCACACTCCTCTCTCCCTCCCCCCTTCCAGTTTCCTCTTTTAACCACAATCTCCAGCCTCTTCAGCACCTCGTGTCCCATCGCTCCCTCCGTCTCTTCGCAGCGCTGATTAGGTGGGCAGGAAGATGATGGGTGAATTTTTTTTTTTTGGTGGGGGCCTGTGAGGCCGGCGATGTGGAATCTGTCTGACACGCTCGAGCAAAGACAGCGTCTCCTCTTCATTGTCTTCTAATGGGGCGCTGAGGTCTCGCAGACATGGAGGCAGGTGATGCGCAGAGTGCGTGTGTGTGTGTGTGTGTGTGTGTGACAGTAGAGAAACACCGGGGTGAGCGGCGGCAGGTGTGCCGGAGGACGGTATTAAGGAAAGGCAGAGGGAGGCTGCGGGTAATGAGTAGTACGAGCTGTATGTGCTTCTGCCGCGTTGATAAACGATAGGCAGGCATCTCGGACAATTTCCAGCTTTTTACCAACAGGCAAGTCATTTTTCTCTCACCTTCTCTCTGCTCCCATGACTTTTCCTATCCTCTTTTTCCCCTTCCATCTTTCTCTGTCAGAAACACACAGGGACACACACATAAAGAAAAAAAAAACTTGTATTCCCTTTGTACCCTTCACCCCCCCCTCCTCTCCTTTCACATGTCAGGCTGCCCACCCAGTCGCTCACACAGTCACTCAGGTTGCAGCAGTGCGTTGCTGGCTAATTATCAGCGGTTAGGATGTGACAGATGCCGTTGAGGTGTTGGCAGTCAGTTCGCCCCTCCCTCCCCGACAGGAGGAAGCGGCGGCTGACCTTTAGAAAAAGCGGAGCCCTGGCAAACCTCCGCAAAATCCAGACAGCCGCACCTCGCCGGCACCCGGGGAGGCATCGACGCTGGAGGTGGGAGGGTTAGTTGTTATATATAGATTTGTCCTGCATGTGTGTGTGTGTTTCTGTAAGCAAGGTGAAGGTGCTCACATCAACAGACAGTACAATTTTCACATTGTGTGCAGGTCTTCATAGTGTATGGTGTGTGTGTGTGTGTGTGTGTGTGCGTATTCATTTATTGACATTTATTGGAGTCATTGTCGTGTCCTTGATTAACGCTCAGACTTCCTGCACATGCTTACACTTTTTTCCTTTTGTGTCTCCTGTTTTTTCACATACATATGAATTTTCTCTGTGTGCTGTATGTTTATCTAACAGCGCACATGTGGATGTTCTCTTTGTTTGGTGTTAATTACTTCATAATGAAACTTTTGCAGTTATTGTCACTGTTTACATACATTACAGTGGCGACTGTAAGTGTGAGAGTGTGCGGCCTCTTAGAGACACACAACCGAGTGATCAAACTTTGGCTGCGGCCCCGTTTTTCTCCCCCGCAAGTTGGGTGTTGGTTTTAATTTTAAACACCACCCGCCCACCGCCCTGCACCCCACAGCGCTGCCCTACATGGCTGCTATCAACGCGGGGGCTTACTTTGGTAATGAAGTGGGGTCTCAGTCTTCCATCTCCTGTCTAGTTTTGAAGAGCGCGGAGCAGTAATTGGTGTACGACCTACACCACCGGCAGCACTCATGTCCCCTGTCCTACGTGACATTCCCATCCAATTAAATCTGCGTCTACACACACACACACACACATACACACACACACACACACAGAGATACTAAAAGAGCGCACACTCACCATTATCATGGCTCCCCAAATTCTCTTCCAGATAGTCTTTCAAGGTGCCTTTTCAAGTGTTGAAGAGCATATCCACAGTTTATCCACACGTAGAATATGTGTGTGTGGATGCATGCGTGGACAGATTGTGCGCTCACACACACACACACACACAGTGGAAGCGGACTTCTGCTCTGAGTTCATTCACAGGGATTATGGGTAAATCTGTGTGGCCAGTGGATGGATTGCTCTCTGTTTCACGAGGATTAGCTGAAGGTGACACCGAGGTGTCAGGTCTGTGTCCATCTGTGTTTGTATATGCTGCCATAGTCTGGTGTTTTGTGTGTGTGTGTGTTTGTATCTGTGTGCGTGTGTATCTGTGTATGTGTGTGCACGCTTTTGCATGGCGTGCACACGTATGTCTGTGTTATTAGCCTGAAATGTGCAGTAATCCATCAGAGTTAATGAGTTGTGTGTGTGTGTGTGTGTGTGTGTGTGTGTGTGTTCTCCTGCAGCGATGGCAGCCGAGTGGGTTTTGCGTGTGTGTCTCCTGGCTGACCTTGACTTCAGTCTGTCAGACGAACACACTCCGAGGCCGCACATACGGAGAGCAAGACTCCATCAGATCCCCAGATGTCATCGTACACAATCTGTCAGATGTGCGCATCACGAGCGAGTAACGAGCGAAGCGGCTCTGCCCTTGTGGGGAACGAGAGAGATTTAGGAGTTGGTGAATGCTGGAAGAGTGTCAGAGGTTAAATCAGTGGCTCCCGACCTCGAGGTCGGGACCCCCCCGTGGGGGCCGGAGATAAATCTGAGGGGTCACAAGATGATTAAACGGATGGTCATTAAGGGTCATTTTCCAAAGTACTGCAGACTTTCACCTCTCCGGGACTCTGGAAATCCCTCAAATGAAACCAACTCCCGCAGTTCTCACAGCTTGTGTCCACGACCTGTGACAAGAGGTCACGTGTAGATTTTTTTTAAAGGGGTCAAAAGTCAAATTAGTCCAAAAGCTGGCGCTTTGAAAGTTAAAAATGCAGCCTGCGCATAATGAGCTGCGTTTGCTGACAGGAAGAGATTTACACATCTTTCAAATGAAACTGGCTTCCACCACAAAATCTTGCATTTGAGTAGAGATATGTCGTTACCTTTCACAATAAGTGCATATACAGATCTTAATTTAGTGTGAGACTCATTCTAAGCTTCATGATAACTACTATATCTGAAGCGTAATAGTTTTATATGTATGCATATGTAGATAAAAAGAGACGAGGACAAACAAACAGTCGGTGGATCAGCCCCGTCTGCTTTCAGGCTTTTAGTCTGGAAACACCAGTCGTTCATGTCGTGCATTAAATTGAAGAAGAGACCGCTGTTTTGTCTCTGCAGATCCCCATCTGAAGCCGTGAGCATGTCAGTGAAAGCGATGTGCCTCCTTCCTGTAGGCCGCCCGAACGTTCACACAAGCAGTCTTCCTCGGCGAGGCAGGGCTCCGTAGATTTCACCATCAGACATTGATTAGCAACCCCGTGAGAGAGAGCACAGGTACAAACAGCTGTCACACGCAGAGAAAATCAACAAGGCGAACAGGGGTGCATACAAACGAGTTCAAATTAGTTGTCACAAAGACGCTGCTTTTGTTTTCATCCCTGACAATTTGCGCAAAAGCTGTCGTTTGTGAAATGGAGCGAAGCGGGAAAAAAGGTGGGTTTGTGTGTGTGTGTGTGCGCGTTGCTCCTGCCACGTTTTGACGACCTCTGCATGTCCACAAAAATCAGCATTCAGACTGAATATTGAATTAAATGTTGATCATAAAAGGATCTCCGTCATTGCTGTTAACCTGCAGTGAATCTGTAGCATCCCTCCTCCAAACGCTGCAGCCGAGGTCATAATTACAAGCTTAGATGTCTCTTAGCAACCACACAGCATCATATTACATTATGTTTGTATTAAAAAGAATTAAAAAGTTAATTGCAGTTTTTGCGCTCAGTCATGTATTTTATTTTCAAGGATAAGAGGCCAGACACAGATGGTTTCAGGCTCTGCGAGGTAATTTCAGTGAGTAAACGACATTTAAATTACCAAAGATAAACATCAGTTTCACCACTTCAAACGTAAAGACGTTCGGTTTATAGGTTTGTTTTAAAATAAATGAAGATGGATCAGAAGCGGTTGTGTGTGCATGTAACCAAAAGTGAGTGTGTCTGAGAAAACATGTGTGTGTGTTCGTGTGTGTGTGTGCGTACCAGTGCTGGTGCCCAGCAGACAGCAGGGTGATGGTGGAGGTGTGGGCACAGGCCTCACAGTTTCTGTGATGTGCGCTGACACACAGATGGCAGCTGACACAACACAGATAGACTCTCTCCTCTCGCACCCGCTCGCACTGCTCCTCCTCCTCCTCCTCCTCCTCCTCCTCCTCTCCAAAATGGATGTCCTCGCTCCTTTTTTCGCCCTTTTATGCGCCTCCATCCATTGCCAGACTCGATAGACATTCAAATTAATGCAAAAGAAATATTATCACCGCTCTCTTTCATTTTATTTTTCATTTCCCCGTTTTTCCCTCCACTCTCTTCCTTTTTCACGTCTCTGCCCCCTTTTCCTTTCCCCCCCCTCCACAGAGTGATCTCGCCCAGGTGTGAGTAAGGCATTTTGGATGAGATACGGGAAAATATGCAAAGAAGCAGGAAGTCACAGTTGAGCGATTTCAAATGAACATCCGCCGTCACTATCGGCGGCTTCCTTTGTCGAAACGGTCCACACGCACCCTGTGAACGTGCAGCTTTAAAATGAAAGTTTGAACTGCATTTAGTTTTTTTTTTTCACCAGGACTCGACAGAGTAGTTCATATCACGCTGCAGAGATTTTCCCCCCACCCTCTTTCCACCTACCGCCTAATGAACATTCTTGGCGAACGTGAAAAATGTTAATGTAAGCAAATTATTTGCGTGCAAATTGTTTCGAATGCCCTCCAGGCCGGAGCTGATTCACGCACAGTGGCCCCGTTTTCCTGCAGCCAAATCACAACCTCTCAGTTCATTACTCCTGACAGGAAACAGAGGGGCTGTGAGGGATTGATGCACTCGCGCTCAGCTCCCTCGCTTCTCGACGCCCGTTGCCGTTGGAAGTGTAGAAATCACATCAAACCGCCGTTCGAACACAAAGCAAATTGTGCGTTCGGGTCTTCTGATTTAACTGCAGCAGCCTGCAAAATAAGCTTCGAGCTTCAGTGTGGTTCCTGAATTTACAGTGACTTAATGCAGAAAAAACGTATTCAGTCAAATCAATGCAACCCACCTTTGAGACCGGCAGAGGAAAGAGAAAGTCAGTGTAAACTTCATAAATAAACCAGAACCAGAACCACACACACACAGGTAATAAGGCTAAAAAGTCGGTGAGGCATGCTGATGTGCAGCCAGTACGTTCACCATCTGAGTTTAGCATGTTACTGCAGCGCGCTAAAGTGCACCTGAGGCTGACGGCGTGTGCACGTGGGCAGCAGGAAGACAGAGCGAGATAGACGGGGAGATAGTGTCGGCGCGCTGCCGGGATTAATGCGAATTCGTAACTTAAGGGCACGAGTTGCTGCTTGATGGAATCTAGAGCATCGGCTCCTCTCCTCAGGCGATGAATGAATGCATTTCTTCTTCTTCTCCTTCTACTTCGTCTTTCTTAAACAAATTCCATTTCATTCCAGTGCATGTGCCCAGTTTTTAAAGGTTAAAATGCTGTGTTGTTGTGGGCCTGTAAGAGAAGTCAACAACTCATCTGAATGCAGGTTTTTGTCACCGTTTCTCTTCCTGTTCGTGCATCATCCTCCACTTCAAGCTGTTTGGCTTTTAATAGCCAGCGTGGAGGGGGGGCGTACTGTAGCTATTGTTAAGCAGCCAGTGTTTGCATGCCATTTCGTTGTGGTTTCAACCACGGCGCGATGCACACTTCTGCGCCTTAATGGATCTTTTTGTCGGCGCCGAGGTGTGCGGAGCCCGAGCGATTTTGTTATCTAAGCGAGGCCTTTTTTTTTTTTTCCCCTTCCCATCCCTCCTTTCTAACTCCCCACTCTCACTCTATATGTGCTGTAGTTTGTATCTCAGGGGAAATGGATGCGTGTCAGTATCTCAGAGACTGGCAGCCCATCTATTATAGTTTATCGCATGTGTGACTCTGTGTGAAAGAGAGCGAGAGAGACGGGGAGGTATGGAGAGCGCGGTTCATCACACACAACTTCCCTCCCCCTGCAGGTAACTATATTAGCAAATTGGCTGTGATGCCTCGGGCTCCACCACCACAGCCGCCATGATTAGATAGTTCTGGTGAAGATACAGATGGCCGGTCTCCGTACAAAAAGGTCACGGCTGAAGGATGAAAAGTTCGTGGTCAACCTCATCCGGTGCAGCCGTCGTTTTATTTCACCTTCTTGTGTGACGTTATATCACACCTACTGATTCTCTCTTTCCATATTTATGCCTTCTTTCTTGACACCGCTCCATAAAAAATAAGAAAAACATGACACACACACCCCACACAAGGCTTTTAGACGCGTAATGCTGCCGAGCAAATCCGGCAGAGGACCCGACGTTTTACTGCCTCCATTAATTTTTATGCTCTCTGACTCAGATGTATGTTTCCTAGTTAATGTAGAGGGTTAACGTGAGGGCCCCCGGGGGGATCATCTGCTTATGCGCCACGTTTTCTCGGCTCGTCCGCGATGACGTCACAGTCTCAGCCGGTGAAGCACACATCTATGCACACGTTTCAGTTTGTTTTTAGCAGGACAACGTGGTTTATCTTGCAGCGTTGTGTTGGGGCGCGGCATAAAACAATCTTGAATTGTGTATTTTTAAAAGAGACCTGAATGGAGATAAGGAGGTAGCTTGGTTAGTCTTCTGCAAAAGGGCAGAAGGACTCAGATTGCAAAGTCCTGTCTCACCTGCAAACTACTAACATCAACAGCAGACCTACAAGGAGGCTTATACAGAGTCAGGAGAGTCGTGTTTAGTATTTTTGTTAGCAAAAGCCATGAAGAGACCAAACACAGCTCTCCTTCTCTGCAGTCAAAGCCAAATATATGATCCCTCTGCTCCCATTATTATCCAATAATATAAAGTTATTTTGACTTGATCCCACTTACACCATCGCAGGTCTATTAATCCATAACAAGAAATAGTTCCCAACGAATGCACTAATTTCTCCGTTTTGAGGGTTGTTTGCTAAAAACTACAGCTAAGTTTATAAAAAATGAATCTGTTTTTGTTTTTTGTTTTTTTCTAAGGATTTGAATGAAAAGGCTTGTGGCTGAGTGCACCAGACGGGGATTTGGTGACAGTTTCAAAAAGAAAAAAGAAAAAAAAGATTAACAACATCACCGCCTCAGAAATGTTAAATTTGCTCTAAAACACAGAATAGACAAGGCAGAAACAATTTAGCTATTGGTCTTGATAATGTGTCTTGCATACTAATCCGGCCACTGCTCATAAACATAAACATGCGGTTTATGTGCGAATGTGCCATTCAGGTAACACGTAATCCACTCCCACCCTCCTGTGTAACCTTGGATTTAGCGTATAGTCTTTCTCGACATATTGTAGGTTGCAATATTAAGGTTGGATGTAATTCTTCATGTGCACCATGCAGAGAAAGCAAGAAAGCAAGCAGGTGGGTGGGAGGGTTGTTTGTGTGTCTGCTTGTCATCATAAACAAACATGACAGGTGTGACTGTACGTTTCTGCGGCAACCGTCCAATTTTACCTGTTATTACCAGACATGATGTTTCCCATCCGAGCGGGTCAGCGGAGAACAAAGGTCGAAGAAAACGGCGGGCGTGGGACGGTCTCGCACCTGGCTGACACCGGAATCACGCGTCTGATTTTGTCGAGCGGCCGGCGGCGCGTGCTGCAAGCATTAATGTGTTTTTTCCCCTTCATCCAGATTACGCATTCAGCGACATAGAAATCTAGTGAAAGTCTGGCCTCTTTCTTTCATTCACAATCTCCCGTCTGTCTCCCCATCCTGTCTGCCTCCCTCCCCACATAAAAGAGCACAGTCCCACATTGTTTGTTCTGTTGTAACCCGGCAGCCGCATTTTCAAGATGATTTTCCCTGCGTGATGAAACAAGCCCTGTCAGGAGCTACAGCCGATTACATGGCTTCACGCCGTGATCAGCCTTTGTGTATAAACACTTTCTTTAAAAAACACAATCGATGCAGCGCAACATGTTGATGGATAAACTCCTACAGTGTCTCAGTGATAGAAATAGATAAATAAATAAAAGGTCTGTCTGACAGAGTTTGAGAAGAAAGAGAAGGAGAGTCTTTGTTTTTGTAATAAACTCTGTTTTTCTCCTCTCTCTCTCTCCCTTCTCCCTCCATCTCCTTCGCCTTGGAGATATAATCGAGCCGCTCAGAAAATCTTTTCACTGATGTCACAGCTCGTATTAAATGCTCAATGGCGAATCACACGTGTAATGAATTCAATCAGACTCGTGACCTCTGGGCCTGCACGTGTTCCTGTTTACCAGAACTCCCGACCCCCCCTTTTAGCTGCAAAATGGCCGTGCCGCGTTTACATCGAACGTCCTGGAGGCCACAGCGTCTCGAGCCGCCTGCCGCTGAAGGACGGCGTTAAATTCACATTGGTTGTTTACACCTTTTTGTGGTTTTCAGTTCTGAATGATTAAACTACACCCACAAAGTCCTGCAGGAAGATCAGCACAGCTTTTGATCAATAAATGTATAAATGAGGATGTTTTATTCTTATTCTAAAGCTGTAATAGTTGATTTTCTTTCAACTCGTAAACTCAACACTGACATATAATCACCTAAAGAAGCTGTTATTTACACGTCCAGGTGACATTCCCCATCGTCTGGAGTCGCGTTTGAAGAAAACTGAGCTGACGCGAGGATGATGAGAGTGGCGAGAGTGAACCGAAGTGGAGCGTTTACGGGCTGTAAAACCAAAATAATGAGCTAAAGGACACTAAAAAGGCTTCACGGGGCTGACGGGAGCAACACTTTTTACTTTACGTGCGACTATAAAGTAGCTTTTAACCTTGTTGCTTTGATGAAGTTCTTGAAAAAATCCAAAATGTGAGGAAAAAAAGAAAGTAAAAACACTGTTTGTTGTGCAGGATTGAGCGTTTTGTTTGCTTTGGTCTTTTTCTCATTGTGCCCGGCTGTTTTTCCTCACGTCAATCTCGTAATCAGCTTCTCTCAGCGGCGTCTGACCCTCAAATTTATGAAGCTCCCTGATGTGGTCCGGGGGGGTGATTACATCTGCAGAGACACGTGTCGCTCCTTCTGTCTCAGCGGGGTTCAGCTTCTTCAACCTGGCGCCGCCTCCCCCGTTTAAACGCCGCTAATTGGCACTCTGTGTTTGGAGTCCACCTTTCCCAGAGAGCTTTCGCCATCGAACGCTTTCTCAGACTGAAGGTCGATTTTTTAACCCCCCACCCCACCCCCCCACCCCCGCTTCAGCTCCTCAGCGGCTGTTGCCATGAACATTATCAGACCCCCAAAGAGAAAACTCCCAAAGGCTAATTCTCCCGTCTCCTCTCACGCTTTATCTCACGGCCTTCTCGCGGGGAGCTGGAAGCAAACCAGCGCCTCCAGGTGTCATTTAAATTCAGCCCCACTTTAAATGCCGCAGCCACACACACCTGTGTGTGTTTGACTTACGACAGAGTCACAGCAAAGTAACACCTGTGTGCGCTTGTCTAATGAAGGCCATCGACGGGAAAATCTCAGCTATTTAAGTGACAGGACAGGGTTGTTTTTTTTTTTTTTTGCATTCCTCAAGAGTTTGATGTGTACAGTTTGTTTTTCTTTTTCATGTAAAGGTGTTTTTCTTTTTCAAACAAAGAGACAACCTTGATCAAAAAAAAAGAGGCTTGCATTAGTTTTGAATGGCCGCGTGTTTAAATCACAGATCCAGGATCCGTCCGCGGCTCTTTAATGAGGCTCGCTCCAGCTGGAAGCCTGTCGGCGCCGCTGCTTTGATCAGCGGCCCGCGGACACGGGATTACACCGCTAACACACTGCGCTAATGGAGCCAGGGGGCAAAAAAAACACACACACAAACACACGTCTAAACACACAAAAAGAATGCAAATTGAAGGAATATACATAAGAAAAAAAACCTCAACGCACTCAACCTCTGACAAGGGCGCAATCCCATAAGCCGGCGTCTTGTTCGCAGGCCCATTGTGTCGGCGCCCTTTCATCTGGCGGCGTCCGTTTGAGCCGGTTTGGGTCGGCTGAGTTTTCCGGCTCGCCCCGCTGAAGTCTCTGCCAAAAGGGGGGGCTCAGCGCGAGAAGGTCCAGAGCTCGGCGCTGACACGCAGCCCAACTCCAGAGACTAATGGCTTGTAGCTCCCAACATATGTTGCTTTGTGTAATTGCTTTAATTGCTGTCATTGTACGTAATGGTTGGTCTTTTTCATCTTCCCTGGTGGTGTAGGCATTCTGCTAATTATATCTGTCAGCCCTGCAGCCAAAAACCGGCGTTTCGCACTGAATTCAGAGCAGTGGGAACTTTAAAATCTGAGCGTTTCTGCTGGTGTGTGTGGGAGTGTGAATGACTGACTGCGGAGAGTTTAAGTAGTTCTTTTTTAATCATTAGGGTTTTCATAAGTCATTTAGAGACTCCCTGTCGAGGATCAGTTTAATGGAAGCAGGGTCAGGACTTCACTTATATGTCAGATTTGAACCTCGAGCGTCGTCTCTTCTTGTTTCTCTCGCTTTTTTACCTGTTTTTTTTTATTCTGCATCTTCTTCGTCTCTCTCTTTTGTCTCCAGGTACGACACCATCACCAACCAGTGGGAGACGGTCTCTCCTCTGCCGAAGCCGGTCCACTCCGCGGCGGCCACGGTGTGCGGGGGGAAGATCTACGTGTTCGGCGGCGTGAACGAGGCCGGGCGCTCGGCGGGCGTCCTCCAATCCTACGTGCCGCAGAGCAACGCCTGGAGCTTCATCGAGTCGCCAATGATAGGTACGACGAGTGCGACGCCTCCTTTCTCACAGAAACGTACTCCGGGGACGTGTCACCATTGTTACCGTCACCTTTTGTGTTGTGACGGAGCTGTTGTTTCCTTTTTAAACCCGTGTAGGGCAGCTTGTGGTTTGATGCTCCCAGACGTATTTGAAAGAGAATCACCTGTTGACTAAATTGTTCCCCTTAAAGACTCGACTATTGATGTATTATCATGCTTTTTATTACCATAACACCAAAACAGGAAGTGGCACATTATAACACCCTTGCTCCCGTCAAATACCGCATTCCTTCTATTATTTGGTCTTTGATATCTTCTCAGAAAGAGTCTTTCGGCCTTGATTATGGTTGCCTGGTTGCGTTCCCACTTGAATATCGCGTGTTGACTTCTCCCGTGGAAACCACGAACCTTCTATTCCCATTCAAAAGCAGCAAATTTTCCTCCAGCAGACGACTGTACAAGCGTTTGCCGGGCGCTTTATGTTCCCTCTGCACATTATACACATCAGCGTTGACGTCCAATTTTTCTCCTCTTTGCTCAGGCGAAGATAAAATCTGACGTCTTGAGTTCTTCTCAGCGAAAATACATAAAACATCTTGTAAAGTTCGTGTGTGTAAACGGAGGGAAACCAAACAAATGTGATATTAGTTTCCAATGTTGGAGTCAAAATGTTGACCTGCACCGATGGCAAAGCTCAGTTTGACCTTTTCCATTTCTGTTGTTTTCTCATTATTATTTATTATCATCATTATTATTATTATTATCAGTCTGCTCAGTATTTTCCATTAAGCACCATCTTCCCATGTTATTGCTGAATCCTTATAATGAGCGGGCCGCGGCAGAAATGATCGGTGGGTCCGACCGCGGCTTCTGACACGTTATTGGCCGAACTCGGTGGTTATTCAGCTCACAGGCCTGCAGCCACGTTCCAGCCGGAGACACCGGGGACCCGTGAAGGACGCCGCAACCGGAGGAACGCTTTAACCAAGCTGCCATAACTCCAAGGCAGCGAGAAAAAAACACACAGCGCACGACCCTGCGTGATTCAAAAACACTGACAGCAGCGTTCCTGGTGCAAAGATCTGATCCACAGGCAGCTTTCTTCCTTTTTTTTTGTTTTTTCCACAAAAACATATCCTTGAAAGGTGCAGCGCAGGAATGATTGCTATTGATTCCAACACATCCTTCGAGTCTTTTCCTTTCATTTTGCGTTTGGGGCACGGACCGCACAAAAAAACACAATATTTCTCGTGTTAAAGCAGCACTTCAACATTTTGTGGAAATAGTCTTATTCACTTTTTCTGAAGAGTTCGATGAGAAGATTTTCACCTCTCGTATGTCTATGATATATAAGGACGGTTAGATGTGACTTTCATTGGCTGTGAATCTTGAATTTTTTAGCTTAGCACAAAGACAGAAACAAAGAAGAAACGGCCAACTTGACTCTGCAAAAAGTACCAAAATCCCTCCATCAGCGCCTCTAAAGCTCACTGAATGACACATTATATCTTGGCTGTTTAATGAAAACCCAAATTGTTAAAATATCTCTTATTTGTGGTCTGAACCCAGCTGTTTCTTGGCTCCGGTGGAAACTCCAGGAAGTCACAAATTGCAGCCAAGAAATAGTTCAGCTCATAAAAGACGCCAGCACGATGATGAATTGTCATTTTTCCACGTTTCTCGTACTGATTAAACAAAGACGTGTTAATCAGTGAGTTTTAGAGGTTGCATGTAGGTGGATTTTGTTACCTCCGGACAAAACCGTGAAAGCTTTTTTTTTTTCCAGTTTCCAGTGTTTTTGTTGGCTGAGCTAACGTGCTGCAGACAGATGTAAGAAGAGCGGCAACAATCCAAACTCTCCGCCAGAAAAACTAGAAAAGTGTATTTTCTAAAATGTCGAGCTATTCCGTTAAAGCTGCAAGAGAAATAAATATTCTCAAAGCAAAAAAAAAGAGAAAAAATCTCTCTTTATATTCATTTTAATAGATTTTCCGCACAATTAAAAATTCTATATTGGATGCTGGATTACCCCATTTAACATGCTGGCACATGATGAGTTCTCAGGGCAGAGAGCTGTCAAGATGCTGCTATAAAAAAGGGAAAATAAAAGGAGAATTATTATCTGACACGGTGGCGCGCTGTTGCTGTGAGCAGGGCATCGGAGGGGAAACACGGGGTCAGAAAAGAAAAAAAAAAAAACTGAATTCAGACGTTTCCTGACGAGACGTTGTCCTCGCGTCATTAAAGCGCCTCCCCGAGCGCCGTCGCCCAGAAACTCGCTCTCTGTTATTAGAGCCTTTTCAGAGCGAGACTTCACTGCGAGCGAAATTATGATTATGTAACACGGATGTTTGGGGCGAGAGCTGAATGGTATTAAAGGGCTGGCAGAGCAGCTGGCAGAGGAGGAATGAGAGAAAAGTCTGGTGAGAAACACACACAGAGACACACACACACACACACACACGCCTTACCTCATATCAACCATACATCCCCGGGGGCGCAGGTACACACTGCATGAATTATGTAACGAGCTGGGAGGTTACTCCATGTGTGTGTGCACGCGTGGTGTTTGCCTCTCTGTGTGTGTGTGTGTGTGTGTCACAGACAGACAGGCAGACCTTCATCTGTCAGGGTGCAGATGAGCCTGCGTCTGACAGCCAACGAGCCGGGAGATAATGGACGGGTTTAGTGCTTCCTGTGAAATTGGGCCGGCGATGATTTTAGTGAGCCGGTGGGGAGCGCTTCTCGATCAACCCTCTGCCTCCCTCCATCGCTCTCCCTCCCTAATCTCTCTGTTCATCTCTCTCTCTCTTTCTCTCTCCACCCTCCGTCACTCGCGGTCTCTCTGCACTGTCTTATCGACTGACACAAATACAGTTGTGTGCGTTTTGTGTGACTGTGTGTGTGTGTGTGTGTCCCTCTGCATGGACCATCTCCCGCATGAACTGCAAATGGGTTTCACAAACACTTATCAGGACCGACTTCCTATCTCTTGCAGGGTGAAAAATAATATTGCTCGTGCCAAAAATAGTCCCCTCAACAAGTCTATTGAGATGCGCGGCGTCTCTGCAGCTTTGTTCGCCGACGTCTCTCCCTTTGTCTTCGATATATCTGCGTACGCGCCGAGACACGGGAGCGTAATTGAGCCCCCTCGCTGGCAGTGAAGTATTTATGAAGCCTCATTGCTTTCCTTAAGAGGTTCGTTCACTCAAATAAGCATAATGCCGAGGTTTTCAGACGTCTCTCTCTCTGATTTTTTGCCTCCGCGCCAGCATAACAGAGGTGAGAGGAATTTTGTTTGCGCGTTGAAAAATCAAATTTTTTCCAGAAAATCCATAAGCCTCGGCGCTTCGGCCTCACTTTCTCATAGCGCAGCACAGCAGGGTGGTATGGTATGAGTACATTTTCTGATCCTTAATAAAATTTGCCTCCTCTTTAAACGTTTTATTAGATCCACCGCCCCGTCGGCTCCTTACGATTTGTGATGTGGTGCTTTTTAAATGTGTGCTTCTACATTTCAGGGAGGAAAATCACATATTTGCTCAAAACTAATTCAGTTACTCGAGCAGGCTGTCCAAATCTCCAACCAACTAAAACAAAACTTTAATCTCATGGAGCGATGTGAAATACCTCAACAACTTCTGAATGGATGTCTTAAATGTCTGATTGATTAAATTGTAATGATTCTGATGATCAGCATCGCTGCCTGATCAGCTTTTGTTTTTTTAGCATCTGTGCATTCGTCTCCATTTCTACTTTCATTAAAGCAGCACCAGATCTTTTCACATCGTGTAGTTTTTGGCGGACCCTGTGGACAAAGGCGTTACTACGTTCGGCCACACGTTCACTCTGCCTCACTGCAAAGAGACGGCTTCAGCTTCAGCACCGTTTAAAGTATAAGAACTATCGGATGCTAAATAAAATAGAAAATCTTCTTGCAGCTTTTCCTATTTTCTTCTGTAGGTCACATCGAGGCATCCGTATTAAACTGAAATTCCTACAAAAGAAATAGAAATCGTCCCAGCTGAGGAGAGCAACTTCTTTAATTAATTACACAAAAAAATGCAAATTAGGTTTGATTTGATCAAATTTGATTGAAAATAACGAAAAAAAAAATCTATCCACCGTCTTCAGAAGCAGATCACCTTCATCCTAAACGAAGCTCTGCCGACTTCACATCACTTTAAAGATTACAGAGATCAGACACTTCTCGTGTGAAATAACCAATAACGTGTTGTTGTTTGCCAGAAAAATTTCATCATGAAAGACTCGCAGGAAAAAATTAATCGTGAAATGAAGGGTCAGGGTCTCTAAACCCTGAGCGGTAAATAAGAAAACTCTGAAAAACACATTTAGAGAGTCGCACACACTCTCATCCATAAACACACACACACACCATACTCCTGATGTGTGACAGACAGGCCTCCATCGACTGGTCGACTCCGGGGACCCGACAGCCGGAGCGCCGCGCCCAGACGGCTCTATCGGGAAATTGACGGCAGGACAATTACTCCCGCAAATGACGCGTCAGCCGAAACGGGTGCCGCCATTGAGAGCGCCATTAGGGGGGCGGAGGAAGAGGAGGGGAGCGAGTTAGGTGGAGAAGATGGAGCGTTTCCATAGATACCTAATTGGACACCCCAACCCCTCCTCTCGCCCTCCGTCACGTCGAATTAAAGTACAGCTCCCCTCCTGCTTTTTTTTTTGTCGTTTATTCTCCTCACAAAAGGACGTTTTGTGAAATTAAAAAAAGTTTTCGCCGCTCCAGTCACCATGTTGTAATCTCATCTGAGCGTCTGGCAGCGAGAACTGAAACCTCTTTGTCCCGCTCACCTTTTTTTTTGTGGTGGGATGCAGGAGGCCGGCGAGCACGCCCAGCGCCTCGTCATCGCCGGGAGGGAGGAGAATATCTCGATTGTTCTCCGCCCGTGGCTTTGTGATGACGACATCTTTTTTTTTATCAGAGAGAGCAGCCTTATCTAGATCTTTACAGTATACAGTATTGGTGTAATTGAGTGAGTTGTGATATTTGTGTGTGTGTGTGTGTGTGTGTGTGTGTGTGTTTTATCGCTGTTCCGGTTTTATAAAATCAGATATCTGCCGCGTTGATGCAGGAATCAGATAGCAGAGGATGTGAGGGGAACAACAAGGTGTTTGTTTAGACAACAGCCGCGAATTTCATCATAACCCTGTGTGTGTGTGTGTGTGTGTGTGTGTGTGTGTGTGTGTGTGTGTGTGTGTGTGTGTGTGTGTGTGTGTGT